>LPNX010965602.1:0-95000 GCA_001517045.1 Pseudotsuga menziesii | reverse complement strand
AACATGTTTTGATATACCGTATATCCTTCCATCATAGAACCCTCAGAACATGATTCAATCTCAGGAACCCTCAGGAACCCTCAGAACGTTACCTCATACCTCAACTTGGTGTATGAGGTAATGTTCCTGTGCATTGAAAAATGTCAAAGGTAGATGCTTCTGCATTTCACACATGAGACGAGGAATTTCTCTCCTCCAATACTTTATATCTTCTTTATGGATTTCTTTAGATGAAAACCATCTACAAGTGACGCAAACCAATAACGATAATTAACAAAAAAAACATTAAATTACATAGCATGAATTAGTGCACAAAAACAAATATAAATTATACGAAGAATTAAAGAAACACTAAGAACATGAAACTAATCTCTAGTTACCTCATGTATTTCCCAAGATTATATATAACTTGTTTGACATTGTTGTCGAAGTTGTCCAGGAGAGAGAGAGGTAGAACATACTATATCAATATACAAATCACGTCATTTTTAAACAAAGAGTACACAAACAAGAAAACAAATTTATGCAATAAAATGAAAATATATATATATATATGGACATAACAATAATAATTACCTTCATGAAGACGTGCAAATCATGTGTTTTGACCCCTACAAAATCACCTTTCTTTGTTATTATATTCTTCAAGTTTGCACAAAATCCAGTGGAAAATTTAATTTTCCGCATTACTTCTTTAACAACATCACTTTGTTGCTCCGCAAACATCCATGGAATTGAGTTTATATTAATTTGGTCTCCGTTGCTATGAAATTGAATGATGTATTTCATTGCATGGTTTCCTTGTTGAATGTCTTTGCAAACTTTCACAATTTTATCTTTCTTGCTCCTTAGCTCCAGTAATCGCCATAATTTTTCAATCACATTCTTTCCAATATGAATTATATCAAACAGATGAGCAATTTATAGGTGCTCATAGTGGGACAACCTGTTGAATTGTATATGATAACTTTTCATTCCTCGTGGAAGCCCATTAATGCCTTCATGATCACAAAGGACACCATGAATATTAGTTTATACATAAATTACAGAAATCAATTATGGCCACTATAGTAAACAAATCACAATAAAAAAAAAATACATAACAATTCATATACGATGATCCATATGTACCAGCTTGATGATTTCTATTGTATTGCATATTCCAAAGGTGAGGTGTCATTCTCCATGGTTTTAATGCAGTCTCTTGTTTCCCATTGAAAATATTTTTTTTGGTTGTTCTATACCTATGATTCTTAGAGAGGAAATTCCTATACTCATCAAACACCTCATTTCTTAGGCTTTTTGAGCAACGATATTTGATCTTAGGACCACAAACTAGACATGCAAATTTACCATTTGTCTAAAGACCTACAATATATAGATATGGAATATCTATGTCAATTATAATTATATATAAACTATATTAACTACTTCATATGATTAAATGAAATTAAAGTGGAACTTAAAAATACAAACCACAAAAATGGGTTAACCCTGGGGCATCGTGTATTGTCCATACAACCATTGCATGGAATTGAAATTGCCTTTGTCATATTGGTCTAAATATGTCATACATACTGATGCCATTCCATAACTTCAGTAGCTCGTCTATAAGAGGTTTGATATATACATTAATATCTTTGACTTGGAACTTACCTAATTGATTTGAAGTACATATAAAATATATAATTATGAGAACCATTAAGAAATATAAACTATGCACAAGAGTAAAATAAAAAATATATGTATGACATTAGGAAACATAATATGACAAATGAGATGCCACAACTACATTAGAAATAAAACAGTTGTAGACACAAAATACCTAGAATAATCATCGACAACATTATGTGCTCCCTCTTTATTGACAACAATGGAGGAATGTTATTGTTGATAACAACAATAGGCCACACTGCGTAAATGGATTTCATATGTGCAAATTGATTAACACCATCTACTGCCAAAGAAATCCTAAGATTATGAGGTTCTTCTTTAAAGTGAGGCCACTTTTCCTCCATATCTCTAAATGAATAACCATCTGTAGGAATTTGAATAAAATCATCTTAACTTATGTTCCTGGAATGGTAATCCATAAATTGCGCTATGTTATTGCACCCGAACAGTCATTGCAAACGTGAGTTTATGGGAATATAACGATGAACCTTGTGAGGAACCTTTTTTGTTACTTGATCTATTCGATATCCACTTATATGGAATTCCAGACATTCTGTTGCAAATTCATGTTGATTATAATATATAACATGGTCATCGAGGCATGCATGAATTGCTTCATAATACATTCCAATCTCTTTCATGATGGAAGATAAATCTCGATATGTGCGAGGTAAAGTATTTGATGGTGGTAACAAAAATTCAACTATCAAGATACATCAAATAAAAATAAAAATAGAGTTAATATAATATATAAATAATATTAACGAAATACACTTCATCCATATTAATTTGAATTATGAATTAACAATACAATTATTACAAGAATAAAGATAAACTTTATCACGATTGCATATATGTGATGGATTATTCTACATAACTTAGCATCTGCGTGATTGATATGTTTGAAATACCATTCATAACCTTCAATTTAATTATCAACAATATAGCAGAGAGAAGATTTGTTTTTGAGCCTTCATAAAGGGGTTCGTATGCCTTCTCAAGAAGAGGTATATCATGAACATCATCAAAGTCATCAATATTTTCATTATCATCATCATCGTTGTCATCCATTCTAACATTAAATGAATCATGGATCAATGTATTTGTACCATCATCTTCAACTACGTTATCAAAATGATCATCTTCTTCAATATGATCATTCACTTGTTCTCCATTAAGCATAAACGCTCCATGATCCTTCGGTACTTGTTCTGAAAGCACTTCCTCTGGACGATATGTCATAGAATGTATTTCCTTTATAAATACATGAATACATAAATAGATATAAGTTAATATGGATATCGTCCATTTGTAGGTTTATCATTATAAAGTTTTTTTATAAGCAAAAAATATAAAAAAAACTTTATAATGCTAAACCTGCAAATGGACGATATCCATTCCCCCCCTCAGTGTGTCCATGTTCCCTACAATGTTTTGGGGTTGTTGCGATCAATATTATTCTCCTCTGAAAGCCCCTGCATTGAATACATGGACAATAAAATTTCCCATCACCCCTTAGTCTCGCCGCATCCCACAGTCTAGCAAGAAATTGTCGATTTTGTTCGTTTGGATCAGGAATATTGCTATTTGACATTTTGTCACAAACTTCATGAATGAATACTATCAACAACATTAAAAAATCAAGCTCCACACATCACAATTTTTGCAAACGGTGGTTGGTCGAAGAATAAAAAAGTTCTCGCAAACTTTCTGTTGAAGAAAAAATAATTCCCCAAACCATTCGTCGAAGAATAAAACAATTCCTCAAATCGTCCATCAAGGAATAAATAATTTATGCAAACCATCCGTCGCTTCTATAGCAAACATGTCGGAATGTTTATAAATGTATATATTTTCAAATTTCACTGTCATCTAATATCTGACGATATGAACCTACTTACTATTGCAAATATGCCTTTATACAATTATAAATAAATATCCCGATGTCGTCGCAGAACCGATGAGCTATCGTCGCAAATATTGCTCTTGTCTCATCACATATCCGATGGCCTATCGTCACAAATATGATAAGTAAGGTCAAAAAACTAACGACCCTAAAGGTCAAAAAACCGGCAATGCTTGAAGATGACAAAAATAGAATCAGACAAAACAGAACTTTTCATCATTGCAATCCGACAAAAAAGTACTCTCCGTCGGATGTCGTCAGATTTGGCCATCTGATTTTGGGCTCAAATCTTGTTGTGAAGGTTGTTTGAGCTAGGAAAGAAGCCCTATGTTCTTCCAGTCCAATGTGAATAGGTATTTTACTCTAAGGTTCCAGGTAAAGTGGGTTGGTCATTTGTTGTGAGACACGATCCAAGGGAAAGGTCAGTAAAGTATAACCTAGAGGAAGGTAATGAAGAGGTATGGAAGAAGAAGACAATGATGAAGATCATGATCAACATGATTTAGATGATCATGATGATCCAGAAGAATATGTCCATGAATTAGTTGAATCATATGTTGTATCAGACAATGCCCATGAAGATGATATCGACAATGACATGATGATCGTAACTGACTTAGATGACGATGACGATATGGCCAATCCTTACAATGTTGTCTTTGGATTTGATGATACAGATGGTGACTTGGATGATGACTTGGATGAAGAATATGATGAAGTCTATTGAAGAGTACGAGGTATGCAGTAATTTATCTACTCTATATATTTTGATTGAATCTCACAATATAAATATTGAATTTTATTGGTGCTGAAAATTCAATAATTTAATTAGAAATATTATTTTATCTTATTTGTTTTAAAAAGAGTAACTAACATTAATGAGATCATATTACAGATAGGAGAAAAGACAAGGCTAAAATAATCCATGACAAGTATCCAAATATTTGACTATTATTATATAATTTGATTTACAAAAGAAATTAATTTCATCAAATTGAAGATACAAATCTATAATTCATTTTGATTGTAGTTGAATAGATCATGATCATTTTGGATTTGAAGATATATGATTCCAACAGATTTTCCAGTGGGACGGTTTGTACATATGATACGTAGGAGAATAAATGTAGGTGCATAGAAATCAATATTTGTTTTTGTGAACAATGTGTTTCCACCTACTGGTAAGTTAAATCTTATCAAATTTAATTTGATGTTCAAAGTCTTTACAACTAATGTTGTTTGGAATTTTATTTTTCAATACTTAAGTCCACTATCTTCATCTCATCATCATCGTCATCATCATCATCATCATCATCATCATCATCATCACACCATCATCATCATCATCATCATCATCATCATCATCAAACCATCATCATCGTCGTCATCATCGTCATAACTAACATCATCATAATCATCGTTAACTTCATAATCACCATAACCATTGTCAACTTCATAATCATCATAATCATCGTCATCTTCATCGTGCTATGTGGGGCCAATGATGAAATTTTTTATATATGTGTCGGCTTGGTTTGAAATTTGGCATGGTTAGAATAGACACATGCATTGACGCTGTGGGAGAGTTTATAGACTCAATCATCATCATCATCATCATCATCAACAACAACAACAACATCATCATCTTCATCATCATCAACAACAACAACATCATCTTCATCATCATCATCATAATAATAATAATCGTGAAATTCATCGTCATCTTCATCGTCAAACATGACTGTCACTAACAATTCGAGCAACAAAAACGATACCTATAGATTAATTAATTTTCTACCTGGGGCCAACGATGAAATTTTATATATATGTGTCGGCTTGGTGTGAAATTTGGCATGGTTATACTAGGCACATGCATTGACGGTGTGGGAGGGATTCCAGACTCAAACATCATCATCATCACCATCACCATATCAACATAATCATCATCAACATCATCATCAACATCATCGTCATCGTCGTCGTCATCATCACCATCGTCATCGTCATCATCATCATTGTCAACTTCATCGTCAAACATGACAGTCACTAATAATTCAAGCAAAAAAAACCATACATAAAGATAGATTAATTAATGTGCTACGTCATCTCCATTTTCATCAACATCATCATCATCATCGACATCATCATCATCAACACCATCTTCATCATCATCATCGTCATCATCTTCATGATTTCATATGAGATCAACATGGTGATCATTATCGTAGTCGTCATCATCATCATTGTCATCATCAACATCATCATCAACATCATCATCATCAACATCATCATCAACATCATCATCATCGTCGGCGTTGTCGTCGTCATCATCATCATCATCGCCATCATCATCATCATCATCATCTTCATCATCAAACATGACTGTCAATAACAAATTGAGCAACAAAAACCATACCTATAGATTAATTAATGTGCTACGTGGGGCCAACGATGAAATTTTTTATATATGTGTCCGCTTGGTGTGAAATTTGGCATGGTTAGACTAGACACATGCATTGACGGTGTGGGAGAGTTTCCAGACATAATCATCATCATCATCAACAACAACAACAACAACAACAACATCATCAACATCATCATCGTCATCATCGTCGTCATCGTCATCAACATCATCAGCATCATCTTCATCATCACAATCATCTTCATCATTTCATATGAGATCAATATGGTGATCACCATCATAATCATCGTAATCATCATTGTTGTCATCGCCATCATCATCATCAACATCATCATCAACATCGTCATCATCAACATCATCATCATCATCGCTGTCATCGTCGTCGTCATCATTGTCGTCCTCATCATCGTCGTTTTCATCTTCATCGTCAAACATGACTGTCAATAACAAATAGAGCAACAAAAAACCATACCTATAGATTAATTAATGTGTTACGCGGGGCCAACGATGAAATTTTTTATATATGTGTCGGCTTGGTGTGAAATTTTGGCATGGTTAGACTAGACAAATGCATTGATAGTGTGGGAGGGTTTCCAGACTCAAACATCATCATCATCAACAACAACAACATCATCGTCATCAACATCATCATCAGCATCATCATCTTCGTCATCGTCATCAACATCATCACCATCGCCATCGTCATCATCATCATCATTTTCTTCTTCTTCTTCTTCATCATTTCATATGAGATCAACATGGTGATCACCATTTTCATCATCATCATCATCATTGTCGCCGTTGTCATCGTCATCGTCATCATCATCATCAACATCATCATCAACATCATCAATGTCATCATCAACATCATCATCAACAACATCATCATAATCATCGTTATCATCATCAACAACATCATCATAATCATCATTATCATCATCAACAACATCATCATAATCATCATTATCATCATCATTATCATTGTAATCATCATCATCATCGTCATCGTCAACTTCATTGCCATCTTCATCGTCAAACATGACTGTCAGTAACAAATTGAGCAACAAAAACCATACCTATAGATTAATTAATGTGCTACGTGGGGCCACCGATGAATTTTTTATATATGTGTCGTCTTGGTGTGAAATTTGGCATGGTTATACTAGACACATGCATATACTGTGTGGGAGGGTTTCCAGACTCAAACATCATCGTCATCAAGTAAAAGGAAAAGTAAAAGAGGGTTATGTTGTACTATAATGTTTAATAAGGAATAGTAAAGGGTTATCTCACATCATAACATTAGATAAGGAATCAAAGAGGGTTACATTAGATTGCAATTTTCAATAAAGAATAAAGAAGGTTATGTAACATATCAACATTTCACATATAAATTCATATTTTGTCACATTCTTATGTGAATAATGTTGATTTATGATAACTATTAATATCTAAGTAAATAATGCTAATTAATGTTGACTGTTGTTAATTAAAGATGGCTAATAATAACCAATACTGATTAACGTGACTATGGTTTCTAGAATGTTGACTATGTCTACTAATATTGAAGAGTGTTGAATAATGGTATGTTACATTTTGAATAATTATAAATATAGTAGTAATTATTATTGTTAAATAATATTAGTCTTTATTAGGTTTAGTTATGCTAATAACATTATAATGTTATGTCACAATCTTATGCTCAATAAAAAACAAATAAGGTTATGTTACATTTTGATGTTTTAATAAATAAAAGAGGGTTGTGTCATATTGTGATATTGGCTAATGTCAACTTATTTATTGTGAGTAATGTTACCTTATGTTGACTAAGAGATGATTCATGTTGACTAATCATAAAGTTGAGTAATGTTGACTTAATTTAACTAATGTTGGATAAGATGACTAAATTTGACTATACTTGGTTATTATGTTGACCATGTTAAATAATGTTGGCTTACAATGGCTAGTTTGTTGACCAACCTTAACTAATATTGAATAATTTGACTAATGTTCACCAAGTTTACTTATGTTCATTAATGTAGACTATGTTTACTAATGTTGTCTACTTAAATAATAATGTTGAGTAAGGTAAACTAATTTCATGTTACATTGCTAATATTGTTTCTAGTTACACCAAATGAAATAAGATAATAATTAATTTATATTAGTTATGACTTAGTGTTAATTGGGATTGGAACATCTTACCATGCTTAATAAGAAATAAACCACACTTATGTCTAATGTTAGCAAGTGTTAACTTTATGCCATGGAAGATCATACGAATGTTGATTAATTATGATCTTTGTTAACTAATGACAACTAATATTTACTAAAACTAGATAAACTTGACTATGTTCATCGTGTTTACAAATATTGACTCTGTAGATTAATAATGGAAAATATTTACTAAAGTTTACTAATTCTCATTATTTTCACTAAGTTTAAAAATAATGAGCATTAGTGAACACATTCAACATCATCATCGTCATCATCGTCATCGTCATCGTCATTATCATCATTTCCATAATCATCAACTTCATCGTCATCTTCATCGTCAAACATGACTATCACTAACAAATCAAGCAACAAATACCATACCTAAAGATTAATTAATGTGCTACATGGGTCAACGATGAAATTTTTCATCATCATCATCATATTCATTGTCATCATCAACATCATCATCGTCGTCATTGTCATCATCATCATCATAGTCATTGTCATCATCAACATCATCATCATCGTCATCGTCATCATCATCATCATCATCATCTTCTTCTTCATCATTTCGTATGAGATCAACAATATGGTGATCACCATATTCATCATCATCATCATCATCATCATCATCATCATTATCATCATCATCATCGTTGTCATCTCCATCATCATCATCAACATCATAATCAACATCATCAACATCATCATCAACATAATAATCAACATCATCAACATCATCATCAACAACATCATCATAATCATTGTTATCATCATCATCGTCGTCAGACCTAGAAAGACCGACGACATTTGGTGTCATTGGTTTGGCGAGGTCGTCGGATTCTTCATCATAGTCTTCATCATGTAATAGGACATCATCGTCGTCGTCACCATCTTCATCATAATCTTCTTCATCATCTTCGTCATCATCTTTGTCATCACCCTCTTCCTTGTCAACATCTTCATCATCATCATCATCATCGTCATCACCATATTCATCATCATCGTCGTCATCATCATCATCATCTTCGTCATCGTCATATTCCTCATCAACTTCTTCTTCATCATCATCCTCATCCACATCACCATCTTCATCATAATCATCATCATCATCACAATGTTGTGTTTGTGAGGGATTGATGATGAACTTCATTCATGTGTCACATGGATCATTTTCCTTAAGGGGTGCCCCAATATTCTTGGTTTGATTTTCCATATTGATCCATAGTACTTGGTTTTTTATACATATCGATGTGGTGTTTGGAGGCTCTTAAAGTGAGTGTTTTTTATACATATTTTCCATTACATCAAGTACCAAAGACTTACCTTACCCAAAGTTTTATTATTACCCAAGTTTCACTTACCATTACATCAACTACCAAAGACTTACCTTTAACCAAAGTTTTATTATTACCCAAGTCTTATGTGGAATTTATAAAGTAACATGGGATAAAAAAGTTAGTGGATCTATCGTCCCCTTTCCAAAGCGTATATCATGGTCAATTTACCAACACTCATACCCAAACCTTCACCGTGCACAAAGCTTACAAGGAGCAACTCACAGGTATTTTTGCACTACGCGTTGACATGCAAAATGACAATGTTATAAATAGACGAGGTTATATTTTTATGTCAATGTTTGGAAGCTTCTGCACTTACCGTCTGCAATTTTTACTTCTCGACACGATTTGTGTATTGGCCGCTGCATGCAATTTCTATGATGGGGCTTCACGGCTTTAGTACGGGTGTATGTGATTTTTTTTATGGTGTTCTCTGAAATTTCTCTTCAGGGGTTGTCTGTAATTTTTCTTCACGGGATGCTAACGGATTTACTGCACCTTAAATACATTTTCCTGCAATGTCTTTGGTATGTAAGTAGGTTAATTGTAAGTAGGTTTATAAAAATGCAGAGGTTAATTTAGTATGAAAAGGTTTCGAATTCTGGACCAAACTTTTGAACAAACATGGAGATTTTGGTTGTTTAGTCTGGATGTATGGGGTGCTAAGGATATCACATAATAGGTTTATTTAAGGAATTTAGCGCATACCCTTCCCAAACCCTATCTTATTTTCTATAATAGAATCAAATTTAGCGCATATCCCAGCTCGCAGTTCTAGCTACCAAGTGACCCTAAGAAACAAATTGTTGAACACAGCAGGGCATGTTTGAGCTTTGACTAGTGGCCAATGGGGGATAAAAACTTAAAAGGAATAACCTAATGATGAAGACCAATTGGGGATAAAAATTTAAAAGGAATAACCTATACCATCGCATACCTGCAAAGACAATAAGATTGGCATAGAAAACGCTATCATCAAACTCTTTTCTGAATTTGGAATGATTATTGCAACAAGGGATTCAATCAAAGTATTTTTTTAATCTACATTTTTCCCACCTTGGATTTCAATACTATTCTCTATGGAAATCCATGAAGTAGATGCTCCAACATTATAGGAGGTTTTATGCTCTTGGTCCATTTTTGAATCAATTATTTGAGAGGGAACGATGTCAGGATTTTATTTTTGAGTTTAGGCTTCAAGTAGCCATGTTTATCTTTCTATTTCATGTGCTCAAATAATTTGGTATCAAAGTCATAAGATTAGGGTCTCTTTAGGGTGCTATGATTCTTCCTTCTTGGGGATATTTTACAGCCTAGATTTCTCCTTGAACTCAACTCCAAGAGGTTCGAGAAATCTATAGGTTTGTTGACACCCTCCTTTTTTTATTTTAGTGCATCAAAACTCAATAAAACTATATTTTGTTAGACTACTATTCTCATTTTTACTTCTCTATAGTTTCATTCTGTTATTGTTTCTACCTTTTTTTGTTGGTGTATGCCCATTCCATTGGTATTATGGCCAATTTTTTCAATTAAATCCATGAAAAGGGGCCATTGCATTGATCAAACATGCATAATGGTTCAAAAATCAATTTTTTGGTTGTTGCATAGGCCCATTGTGCATTTGTAATCTGCACTTTACTATTTCTTGGTGCAAAATCAATCTATTCTTACATCCCCCATTTTTCTATGGCTCTCTGCAAGTCCCCTAGTGCCTCCAAAGATTTTGAAAACTCCAACATTACTCAAATCCTGGTAGATCAATTGTAGGGACAACAACATATCTTCGTGGAAATTCTTGTTATGTAACAAGGATAACAACTTCCACAACAAAAATACTTTCAAACCAAAATGATATATATATATATATATATATATATATATATATATATATAGAGAGAGAGAGAGAGAGAGAGAGAGATAGATATATAGATAGATAGATAGTTTTCCGTTGAAAATTTCCTTGGGTAAAACCTCTAGGAATTTTTTCACATTCCAGTCATGGATCCTGGGGTAAATGTTGTCAGAAGACATGTATGCCTGACCCCAAGGGCCTTCTGGATTCAATCCTATGACCTCCTTCTGACTTTGGCATGGAAATTCAAACCACTTGAATTATCCCTAGGGTTTCTGGCAGGTTCATTGGTTGGAATGTTTGTAAGCCTTTAGTTGTGTTTGCATCCAACAGTTATTGTGAAGACAATAATTCAATATCGTACTATTGGTCATAGTTTTCTCTTTCATAATTTGGGTTCCATTATGAACCCAAGAGAGGTATGCTTCTTTTAAAGTCAAAACAGTTCCCTGTAAACTTTTCATTTTACTAATTACCAAGACTAATGTGTTGTTTAGTGCTTAATTTTTTTTCAAATTTCAACTATGGTTGCTTGGCTTCTAGGTATAACAGTCTTGTACAGAGGTATAAGAAGTAACCTTGCATCATTTGCACCTATATCAATAATTTATAACTTTACATATGATTCTGAAAGCAACCTCACTGCCACACTTGGAAAAGGTAAAGACTTCTTCTGTGTCACATCAAGTTCTTTGTTTTATATTAGAAATTTATTTATTCCTTCTCCAAGTAGAGCAACATGTTTTCACTTTGAGTGTGGATGTCTACTCATTAAGAGACAGTCCCTACTATGAAATTCCCTAATTCCCAATAAACATTTACTTATGAAGTGGATCAACCCGCTTTTAGAGCTACTACTATACCGAGTGTGCTAGGAAACTAGCCCTTTTACCGTTGTATCACACACAGATCCACTTAAAACTAGGAAATATGGGTTTCAAGCACCCAGAACTTTCCATTTTCACACAAATTTCATTAGAGAGACACCTAGAACAATCCATATGATGGATATTAGGTGAAATTATGCCCAAAAGCAGAATTTTACTATTGTTTAGCCTTCATGTATCCCAAATTTCATCTTAGGGTAACTGTCATGACTATTTACAGGTAATTTAGCCCTAAAATATGCATGTGAATGAATATTGAGGTTGTTTTCACGCCCAGACTTGTGCAAAAGTGCCCAAAAACTCTGCAACAAGCTGGCTTTCAGTTGTAACTATGCACAGAATGGTGGTTCAATTTACAAAACTGGCCCAGAATTCATTGTTCATGTCAAGGTCTGAGTTTTGGTCCTTTCCTCATTGTTATGCTACCCAAAATACACCAAAATCACCTTTGAATGCTCGTGGCATGAAAATGGTCTCGAAATTTACCCCCTAGATACCCATGCAAATAGCTTTTATTTTGATCTGTATTTAGTTTTCGTTTTTTAAAGTATTAGACAGGGGGTTGGAGAATTTTTGTGTTGCATGGCGTATAAAGAAAACATAAAAATTGGGACAACACAAGGAAAAACAACACAAATTGATCCATAAACCAATGAATATTGTGAAGAAAAATTTAGAAAAAAGAGACCTAGGGATAAATAACTGGAAACCTAGAATAATAGGCGGTGGCCTGAGCACAGAAAAGAAAAAAAAAAAAAAAAAAAATCTTGGCACAATTAGGAAACAAAAATTTTACAACATAGACCTCCACAATGCTAGGGTCAACCTTAGGGTTAGGGCTTTGGGGCGGTGCCAAGGACATAGAATAGGTTAGCTTCTTTGAGTCACTAGCCTCTTCGATGTGGTTATGTGATGCCCTTGATAATTTCCAATGTTTTAGTACTTCATCCCTACATCCAAAAATTGGTTTCAGGAAAACTTCCTTCGCCTCCTTTAAGTAATTCACAATTTCCTCTTCCTCCATCCTATCCTCCCAAGATTATCACCTCATAAACCATATTTCTAACTAAAACATGTATAAAAATATAAAATTGGGAGATCATTATATTGACTATATATTATTTTCAATATCAGGAAACAAGAAGAAATTTTTATGTGCAACTAAATGCTAAAAAAGGCTTTCAAGTGCCAATATAGTTGGAAAGAATGCATTGAATCATTTAACACATTGGTTAAGTTTATAAGATAATGTTGCAACGCAAAGTTGTGATTGCACTAACTAGTTGTACATGATGGCCGCTATGTTTTTGCAGGACTCGATGAATCTAAAACTCGAGAAAGTGAAATACAAATCTAGACAAAAACATAAATTAATGACAACCCATCTCAAAAAGCCAACAAATGTTAATATATTGAATTTTCATAATCCTTTTGGAGACCAAGAAGTATGATTATCTTTGACTTATGAATCATGAATGAATGGCCACAATATGTAGAAATACTAAAGTCAAATAATGTATTTATACACAAATAAAGAGGCGGGGTGATTTCCCTAAGGAGGGGTAGTCAACCTATATTGAGTTGACTTGGTTGGCCTTAAAAATAAATAGAAATATACAATAAAATTACAAATAGTGTCTGATGTGGCCAATGTGAAGATTACACTCTTAGTTTCAACAAATCAAACACTCAAAGGACAATTAATATTTTAAATTGTAAAATATATGCATTACTGAAATAGTTGCATCCTATTATTCACTCAAAGTGTCTAGTTGCTCTTGAGACGACTGTATTTTCTCATTCATTAATTACAATGATGCTACAAAAACCATTCTTAACTACAAAAATAGTTTACTAAAGGAACCGCTCTCATTGTTTATGTAATTCCTTTTATTTACGTGAACTTGATTTCTTCTATGCATGATTTGAGGGGAATATAGGGTCTTTCATTATTGCTTATATCAGGTTATAACTTATCTAAGTATAACGATTTGAGTGGACATGAAAATAAGGAAGGAGAGCTTTACTCACTCTGGGATAATCTATCACCGTTATGAGAAAGCTATTCCCCATGCTTTGAATGAGCTGGAGCCTGAGAAACAGACTGAATTTTAAAGAGCCTATGAATGGAATAAAGGAAGGTTCATTTCCCTATAAAAAATACAAGGTTGAAAGCAAAACCAACTCCTAGTTGTTCATGCAATATTGAATGGAATGGTGAAACTAGCCCAATTCGTGCACATGTTCCCTTTAATTTTTACTTTGATCACTTTGATACTCTCTTCTTTATTCTATATTAATAGATGGATGGTGGTTTTAACTTTTAAGGTATCTCTCCTTGGCCTTTCATGGCTGGGTAGGATATAGAAGTTACTTCTATGGATATCCAAGTGAAAAGAAAGAAGCAAATGCAGCATGGATCAAAGTTATCTCTTGGCCAAGGTAACATTAGCTTAAGGTTAGATCATAGATCAGTGTATTTGTTGAGTTCCCTTTCTTTTAAGTAAGATCAATTCAATTTAATCTAACTTAGTTTAAATGGGTGTGTTGTTCAAGAAGGGATTCAAGTTTGCTTCATGAAGATGATGCCCCTTTTGTCCTACATAATTCACATATGCAGATTCCTCTAGCAATGGAATTTTTACCTGGAACAAGCATGGAGAAACATGTAGCTGAAAAATTAGACCATTTTATTCTCTCAAAGGACCTTTTGTATGAGAGGATGGAATAGGAACCAACAATCCTCCAAATTGGATCAGACCACCAGCTAATTCTTTTACATTGGCACTCCAGAGAAAGCTCAAAAGGAACTCCCTTCCACTATGAAAAAATGTGGCTTTCAAATTTTCATTTCAAGGACACGATAAAAAAATGGTGGAACCATGCAGAAGTCAATATAGGTTCAAAAAAATAACATTATGAAAAGCAATATTAAATCCTGGAACAAAAACAACTTTGGCAACATATTCTTCCAAATGCAGTAGTTAGAGAGTAATTTTCTCGACTCAAGAGGAAATAATGGCCACATCCATGATGGGCACTCCCACCCTTCACAAAAAGGAATTGGACCTCAATGATCAGATGGTTATCCAAGCTCAATTAGAAGAGAAGCAATGGAAACATAAGTTCCACATAATATGGCTTAAGGAACACAATAAGAATATCGCTTTCTTCCTCCTGGCCTGAATGCATTCTGGCTCTAGCCAAGGATGATTTATGGAACATTCTCCAATTCTGGCATGTGACTAGGTGGCTTCCTCCTAATTGTATACTTCAATTTATTTTCTAACAGTAAAGGTGTACATATTAGGTGGGTTGCAACTAGGAGTTACAGATGGGCATGTGTGCTTTGGTTATCTTTCCAATTGGTTGGTGGATGCGCTATCATTTGACTCCATTGTCAAGTGGACAAGAACATTGATGCAAGCATATTTCCATGAATCAGTTTTTAGAGCCTTGGACTACAGAGACTTCATGGTTCTCAACGCCTTGCAAGAGGATGTCACCCCCTTGAGTCACCATTTTTAACCCCTGAATTTCCTACACAACTAGAGGGGTAAGATCCATCTATACCGTCATGTTTATTGCAAGTGCATCCAAGTCTTTACAGTAATCAGATTTTATTAGAGTCAGTTTCACTGTATTTGAAAAATTGTTATTTCTAGTAGTTTTCTTTTTTCTAGGAGCCATAGGTCTGGGTCTTCAGAGGGGTAAGATCCATATAGACTCTGTCTTGTTGGTTCTTCACAGTAATCAGAGTTTATTAGAGTCAGTTTCACTGTATTTGAGAAACTGTTATTTTTAGTAGTTTTCTTTTTTCTAGGATCCATAGGTATGGGTTCTTCAAAGGGTTAAATCTTAAGATCCATCTAGACTCTGTCATGTTGGTTCCATTACAGGTGCATCTAGGTCTTCACAGTAATCAGAGTTTGCTAGAGTCAAATTCACCGTATTTGAAAATTTGTTTTGAATTAATTTGTTTTTCTTCCAGGAGCCAGAGATAAGGGGTCTTCATGTCAATGATGTCTACATTTTCTTGGTCCTTACGAGTTGACAGTATCAATGACAATATCAAGAAGTTTGTTTTGGGAAATATGAAAGTACTTTCATGTCTCTACTTTTTTTAACAGTTTTCCTTTTAGGGCTGCGTGGTGTTTTTGAGAAAATAGTTGGGTGCCTTGTAGAAACAAGAACCTATTGAGACATTTAACGATATGCAATATATATTTTTTAACACAGTCTATTTTTAAACATGTTATATTTGACAATAGTCTCATAATTGTTACCTTCATTTTCATTGTCATTTTTTTGTTTATTTTTTGAATCTAGATTTGGGTATGTTTGTATTTGATAAAGTGGTTTCTATGATTTCAGTTGGTGAATGTAACATCCCCATACCCCATAATGCGAATAATTTAAAAGTTTTGATCTAAGTACCTTTGATCTCCTTTATAACACAGGGCATGGGAGTTAACACACTCTTCAAAGTTCCTCTTTAGGATTAGAAACCCCTATAACAGTTGTTCCACCCTTCACTTATCCATTCTACACCCAGAATGGACATTTCCACAGTAACCTTTCCCTTCTCGCACTTCTGACCTCAGAACTCGGTATCAGAACCTCAAGGTTTCAACGAAGTGGATGGCCCAACTTTCTCCTTTCGTCTTTTCGACCTCAGAAATTGGGAATTGAAACCTTAATGCTCGACGGACTATGCAACCAATCTTCCACCTTTCGCACTTCCTCTTTCTGCCCTCCATCCTCGGGACTCAGAAATCGGGACTTTAGCATTTCACGGAGTGTTCTGCCAATCTTCTGCCTTCCTCCCTTCCGCTTTCCACCTTCCATCCTCAAAACTCAAAAATCAAAAATCTAATGTGCGTCGGAAATACTTAACGGCTCTCCTGCCTTCCGCTTTCCGCCTTCGGAAGTCAGAAGTCAGAAAAATATCAAATGATAGAAAATATATACATATTTTTTCCTTCCACATTCTGCCTTTTCGCCCTTTAGTGCAGAACTCAGGAATCAGAAAAATTAAATTTCGACCCTTACATTTTCTGCACTTCCAAATTCCGCTTTCTGACCTCGGACTTTTGAAATCAAAAGTTAACTTTTGCCTTAGAAATTTTCTTCTCTTTTCCACTTCTGCCCTCCACCTCCCAGAGGAGGATCTCGAGGTGTGGAAACACAACATTTCTTCCCTGTTCCAACTTCTCTTTCCCGGTTTATACCTTTTTCCTTTCCTTAAGTGGATTCCAAGGGCGGAAACACTAAATTAGAGGTATTCTGACCCTTTTACCGGGATTCCAGCCTTCATGGACTTAGACAACAATGAATTTAAACATTAAGGAAAATATAGATGCAAATGCAAGAAATATTCACAAGTAAACCTCCACTCAATCATCATCAAGCATTCAACATGAACAAAGTAATTCATAGACAAATGCATGGCATACAAAAGCATAATGGAGATACTTATACAACAATGAATCCTACTTCATTCATAGCAAGCATTAGTCCTTATCAATTCATCATATTCATTCAAAAGAAAATTCAAGTCATAAACAAGAATAACATAGAATACTTATCTTGGATGATGGAGTTGTCCTGCAACTGGCTAGGTGACTGCAACGTTCCACCCAACCATAGGCTAGTGTGTTCATAAATATCTAAACACACTGCCACCCCCAAGCTGGGCATGATTTCCACAAGGAACTAGGGAAACAACAGGATTATACACAACCAAATCATAACTCGCACAGTCAAGCCAACACACAGCTGGGTTTCACAGACTATCCAACCAAGCCAATATACAATTGGGTTTCACAGGCTACTAAGGAAACAAGCCAATAACATATGGGTTCCTTGGTCTTACTCAACCAATCCAACATTCACATCAAAACACAGTCAAACCAACCTATAGTTGGGTTTCTCAGACTATCTAGAGCGACAAGCCAAAACACAACAAGACTACAACCAAACTAACTAATAGTTGGGCTTATCAGGCTGCTAAGGAAATGAAAAGGTATAATTGCTAAGCTAGTGAGCTCAACCATAGAGCCATGGATATCTACATAAGATCTAGCCTGCACTCCCCAATTCCTACACCACCCAACACAAGGAAGTATTCCCTCGGGCCATACCTTCCCTTTTAGTGTTCTTCTAGGTGTACAGAAAGGATTTACCAGCCCTCTTGATCTATCTATGAGGTTCCTCTCTTCACTAGGTTTATCATCCAATTATGGGCCTCTTCCACTCCTTGGTCTTTAAACAGAAACAAGGATGCATATCAAATCAATCCACAAGGGAAAACACAGCACACAGGCTTCACTTTGTACACAGAGAAATCATTGCGGAACCACTCGTCCACAACTCAAGATAACAGAATAATGCATAATCGTGAGTGAACGACTCTTGCATCCATCATGAATGAACCAAACATCCTCGGAATGAACAACCACGCTTAGGTGAAAGCCACATAATATAATATGCACGCATTCACATGGGTTTACTTGCTACAGAAGCAAGAATAAAAGTTTTGCAGACTGCAGACTTGCAAGCTTGCTTAGTCAAGCCATCATACTACCATGCCTTTCTCTTCCTAGGTATTAACTACCTTATCCACCTTCTGGAAGAATTTAATTATTGAGGACAAAGGACAAAAAGGTAGCTGAAGGTTTCATGGGTTTCCCCATTGACATATGGTCACACCCTATTGGATCATGAGTTTGACTAGCTCCCCACCCTATCCCTCATGGAATCATGCCCCCATCTCTTTTATGTTTGCATTCCCATTTCTAGCTAGGGTATTATATTACTCTGTACATCTCGAGGATATATATCAAAATATACAGTTTCTGACTCAGCACTAAAACCATAGGTATCAACCTTGATCATCTATCCACAAAACATTAATCAATGGCAGAGCCTTGGCCTTGAGATCCTCGCCATGATTTCCATACAATATTTACATCATGTACAATTAAATACCATGGGGTAAAAACTAGGGTATTATAATCCCCTCCCCCTTACAACAACACTGTCCTCAGTGCTTTACAAACTTAAAGAAAAATGCTACACTGGCACCACCCTCAGTGCTCTGCAAAATTGAACAAAAATGGATGTGCCAATTGCATGGCATCCTCCAGCTCCCATGTAGCCTCTTCAGGACTATAATGCTCCCATTTCACTTTTACCTGTCCAACAGCTCTATTTTGGAGCACTGCGACCTTCCTATCGAGGATGTGCAATGGCCTGGTTTGGAACTCTCCCTCATGTTCCACCTGAATCGCATCCCAATCAATCACATGGTTAGGATCATGTACATATTTCTTAACCAAAGAAACATGAAAAACATTATGAGCCTTATTGCTAGTAGGAAATGTAAGTCTATATGCAACTTTCCCTATTCTTTCAAGCAATTCAAATGGCCCATAGAATCTAGGAGACAGCTTGGCACAACTTCCAAGCTTCAAGGAGCTCTTCCTTGCCCTCACTTTGAGTTAAACATGATCCCCAACACTGAACTCTCTGTCCACCCTATGCTTATCTGCATATATTTTTTGTCTAGCTTGGGATGCTTTCAGATTCTTCCTAATCTTTACAACCTCTTGCTCCATCTCCTTGAGCAATTCTGGACCAAGCACAATCATGTTCACGGGATTATCCCATGTCACAGGTGTCCTACACCTTCTTCCATACAAGGCTTCATATGGACTCATCCCCAAGGAAGCTTCTTGTCCATTATTATAAGAAAACTCTACCAAATGTAAATAATCCTCCCACTTGGATGGTTTGGCCATCACATACATGTGAAGCATGTCCTCAAGCACTTGATTCACTCTCTCTTTCTATCCTTTAGTCTTAGGATGGTAGGAAGTGCTGAAGTTCAACTTGGTACCCAAATCTACAAACAATCCCTTCCAAAAATTGGAAGTGAACTTAGGATCTCTATCAAAGACTATTTTCTTAGGAAATCCATGTAATTTGAAAATATCCTTCATGAATATTTTTGCAATAGAATCAATCTTATAAGTGGACTTAACTGGTATAAAATATGTTGTCTTTTCCAACTTGTCCACCACAACCATGATGGAATCATGTTGTCTCCAAGTCATTGGCAATCCTGTAATGAAATCCATGGAAACAACTTCCCATTTCCATTCTGGAACTAGAAAAGGTTGCAAAAAACCAGCTGGGTATTGATGCTCAACCTTCACCTCCTGACATTTCATACACTTTGAAATATACTCGGCAATGTCCTTCTTCATTCCTGGACAAAAGTATTGCTTTCTGGATTTGGCAATTGTCTTCAGATATCATGGGTGACCAGAATATGGAGCTTGATGGATCTCATCACAAAAATTCTCCTCAAGTCTAATACACTTGGAATATAAATTTTGTTCTTATAAGTGAGAAGTCCATCTTCTTCCAATTTACATCCCTCATACCTCTTCTCAAGACTTTGATGTTGCAATTTGTCTTTTATCTGCACACGCATTTCATTTTCAGCAGTATGATTAACAATTTGTTGTCTCAAATATGATTGGCAAATACTAAGAGATGTCAAGTGAATTTCATGCACCTTCCTACTGAGTGCATCAACCACTTTGTTTTCTTTTCCTTTTATGTGTTTTATCTCAAAATCAAACTAACATAAAAACTCCATCCATCTAGCTTGCCTAGCATTTAGAGTAGGTTGATCAAACAAATATTTTAAACCACAATGGTCTGTCCTTAACTCAAACTTTCTGCCCATTAAGTAATGCATCCACATCTTGAAAGCATGTACTATGGCTGCAAATTCTAAATCATGATTGGCATAGTTCTTCTCACGATCCTTCAAATTTATTGACTCATAACATACCATGTGGTTTTCTTGCATCAGAACTCCTCCAAGCCCTTGACCACATGCATAAGTACACACCACAAAGTCTTTTTCTGGGTTCGCAATCTTCAAGACTGGTGCACTTGTGAGAATATTCTTCAACTTCTGGAAGCTTTCTTCACACCTTGGTGTCCATTCAAATTTTATTCCCTTCCTTTGCAAGGAAGTGATTGGATGTGCAACCTTAGAGAATCCTTCAATGAATCTCCTGTAGTATCCTGCAAGTCCCATAAAAGATCTTACATCTGTCACATGTCTTGGGGTAGGCCAATTCATAATGGATTCAATCTTTTTAGAGTCTACAGATATGCCCTCATATGAGATGATGTGACCCAAATAATGAATCTTATCTTTGTAAAAGTCACATTTTCATAGCTTTGCATACAACTTATGCTCCCTAAGCAAGTGCAATGTCAATCTCAGATGTTCTTCATTTTCTTCCTCCTTCTTATAATAAATGAGAATGTCATCAAGGAAGACAAGAGAAAACTTGTTTAGATACTTGCTGAAAACACTGTTCATAAGACACATAAATGTAGTTGGTACATTTGTGAGACCAAGTGGTACCACTAGAAACTCATAATGTTCATACCTTGTTCTGAAGGTTGTCTTATGAATGTATTCATCCTTGATTCATACCTGATGGTAACCAGACCTCAAGTCAATATTGGAAAATACCTTTTCTCCTCTCATTTGATCAAATAGGTCATCAATCCTAGAAAAAGGGTATTTATTCTTCACACTGAACTTCTTCAGCTGTCTGTAATCAATATACAATCTGAGTGTACCATCTTTCTTCTTCACAAACAGCACATGTTCTACCCAAGGGGACACACTTGGTATGATTTACTTCTTCTCCAACAACTCTTGCAGTTGCATCTTCAACTCTAGCATCTCTGGTGTACTCATCATGTAGGGTGTCTTATACACTAGTGCTGATCCTAACACAAGTTCAATTGTGAAATCAATTTCCCTGTTTGGAGGAAGCCTTGGAATCTCATTAGGAAAAACATCATTGAATTCCTGCAACACATGAAATTCCTCCAACCTAGGAGTTTCATTCTCTGCTTCCTCCAGCACATGGGTTGCATACACTTTGCAACCTTTCCTACGGGACTTCTTTAGCTGCATGGCTGAAATCTGCCTAACATAAATCACCTTTGGAATTCCTTTCACAACCTTTAAGTTTCCTTCTTCATCCAAGCACTCAAAAGTCTTGTTGTAACAATCAATTTTTACTCTATGTGCTTCCAACCAATCCATTCCAATGAAAACATCATAGGAGTCGGGTGGTAGAACATTCATATCTACACAAGTGACTAGCCCGTTCATGACCAATGGACATTGATTTACCATTTCACTAACCTTTCTCTTGGTTCCAGTGGCTAGTTGGACTAACCATGACTTGTTATGCTTCAACTTCTTAAAAGCACAAACCTCACTACTCTAGGAGTAATATAACTGTGAGTAGAACCATGGTCAATCAAAACAGAAACATATGGATCATCAATCTTACCTGCAACCTCAACTACAGTTGACTAATGATCTACCTGGCAGTCCTCCAATGCTACATAAATCCTAGGGATTGCCCTTTCTACTTGATCCATAGTTTTTGCTTCTTGAATGTTTTAAGTTGGCCTTACATTCCCATTCTCAAGTGGAAAATTCCTGTGAAGCTGGGGTCCTCCACATCTCCAGCATTGGAGAGGTTCTCTGATCTCCTTTGGATCTCTTGGATTTTCTTCCATCACTCTGGTTTGCTTAGCCATAGCTTGTGATGGTTGCTTCTGTTGGTTCCCAAAGTTAGAAGGTTGAAAATATTTATTCCTCCGATCAAACTTTTCATTCTTCTTATCCTTCCATGTCTTATGGTAATCATGTTTTCCTTTATTCTGGTCATATCAATACTTAGTCTTTCTTATAGCTCGTTCTAAAGTATCGGGCTCATCAAATTCAATTCTGTCTTTGTAAGACTGAGACAACCCACTCAGAAAACGCTGGATTTTCACTTTATCATCCCTGATATATTTGACATACCTCAATAGTTCCAAGAACTTATTGGCATACTCTTCCATGGTCTGATGCCCCAATCTCAACTCATAGAATTCTTTAATATTACCATCATAGTACTTATCAGAGAGGTACTTCTTCCTAAAAAACTTCTGGAACTATTTCCACACAATCTTCCTCTCACTGATCTTCTTCACTTTCCTGAAGTGCTCCCACCATATGGAAGCTCTTCCAGTCAAATTGAAAATGGCTACCCTAGCCTTCATATTTCCAGAGTAGTCTTGGACGTGGAAATATTTTCTCATCCCAAGAAGCCAAGCTTCAGCTTCTTAATCGTTCTTTATCTCACACTTAAACGTAGGAGGCCTTGCCTTCTTGATTTTGTCACGTGAGTTGTTCCTGTAACGAATCCTTTACTTATTCTTGTGAGAATAATAAATTGAATCCCCAGTGGATCATTCAGAGTCAGATGACCTACTAGAAGGTCTCTTTCTTCTTCTAGCACAACTCCTACTTACGTCCGGATTTACTGTTCGATGCACTAGGTTCACTAGCCTCTAGATGTCTGTCAAACTCTATAGCATGGATTCATTCAAATGATTTTTCTCTTCCTAAACCTTAACCAATATTTCATTATCTGCCTTGTCACTTTTCATCTCCACCCTTACGATTCTCATGTCGGCTACAATATCTAGTGGAGTTTCTGGAAACCTTTTTCCATTAGACTTTGTATCAGCATTTCCAACTCTGACATTCTCTCCCATAGCATCTTCCTCGTGCTCATAGGGGTTATTTGCATCAACATACATGCAGTAGGTTCTCATGGCCGAGACAAAAAACCCACTTTCCAAGTTGTGCTATGACTTTGTGAGATGTGTTAGTCAAACACATTGTTAGCTGCATGACAAAATCAGAATTAGAAAACCATTTACTTACTGTCACCAATAGCTCTGTTAACTATTTAACTTGGCCCATTTAGGTCCAATTGCTGCAACGAGCAGATCTCATACCAAACTGTAGTGTACTACAATGTTGGTATCATAAGGTACTCTTATCTCTTTTAACTACTCATTCTGTCCCATCCAGGCCCAATGTTACAACCCACGGCTCTGATACCAAACTGTAATGACCCCATACCCCATAATGTGGATAATTTAAATAAGGACCTTAGATTTCATTTCTAACATAGGCAATTGGCATTAACACACTCTTTAACATTCCTCTTTAGGATTAGAAACCACTATAAAAGTCGTTCATCCCTTCACTTATCCATTCTACGCCTGGAATGGCCATTTCTACACTAACCTTACCCTTCCCACACTTTCGCTTATGCACTTCTGACCTCGGAACTCGGGAATCAGAACCTCAAGGTTTCGATGGAGTGAATGGCCCAACTTCCACACTTCCGTCTTCCACCTTTCTAACCTCGAAAATCAGAAATTGGAACTTTAACGCTCAACGAAACGTGCAGCCAATCTTTTGCCTTCTGCACTTTCTCTTTCTGCCCTCCAGCCTCTGAACTCGGAAATCAGGACTTTATCATTTGACGGAGCGTTCTGCCAATCTTCCTCCCTTCTACTTTCCACCTTCTAGCCTCAGAACTCGAAAATTGGAAATCTAATGTGCATGGGAAATACTTTACAGCTCTCCCACCTTCCGCACTTCCTCTTTCTACCTTTAGAACTCAGAAATTGGAAAACTATCAAATGAAGGAAACTCTATACATAGTTCCACCTTCCACATTATGGCATTCCTCCCTTCAATTTGGAACTTGGGAATCAGAAAACTTAAACCTCCACTTAATCATCATCAAGTATTCAACATGAACATAGTAATTCATACACAAATGCATGACATAAACAAGCATAACGGAGATACTTATGCAACAGTAAATCCTACTTCATTCATAGTAAGCATTCTTCCTTATCAATTCATCATATTGATTAAAAAGCAACTTCAATGCATAAACAAGAATAACAGAGAATACTTATCTTGGAAGATGGAGTTGTCTTGCAACTAGCTAGGTGACTGCAACGTTCCACCCAACCATAAGCGAGTGTGTTCATAAATATCTCAACACACTACCCCACCCCCCCGAGTTGGGCATGATTTCCACAACAAACTAGGAAAACAATAGGCTTACACACATCCAAATCATAACTCGCACAGTCAAGCCAACACATAGCTAGGTTTCATAGACTGTCCATCCAAGCCAATATACAATTGGGTTTCACAGGTTACTAAGGAAACAAGCCAATAACATATGGGTTCCTTGGGCTTACTCGGCCAAGACAACATTCACATAAAAACACAGTCAAACCAACCTACAGTTGGTTTCTCAGACTATCCAGGGAAATAATACAAAACACAACAAGACAAAGCCAAACCAACTAACAGTTGGGCTTATCAGGCTGCTAAGGCAATGGAAAGGTAGAATTACTAAGATAGTGAGCTCAACCACAAAGCCATGAACACCTACACAAGATATGTCTTGTCCTCCCCAATTCCTACACCACCCAACACAAGGAATTATTCCCTCCAATACTACACAGTTCCCTCGGGCCATACCTTCCCTTCTAGTATTCTTCCAGGTGTGCAGAAAGGATTTACCATCCCTCTTGATCTATCTGTTAGGTTCCTCTCTTCACTAGGTTTATCATCCAACTCTGGGCTTCTTCCACTCCTTGATATTTAAACCGAAACAAGGATGCATATCACAGCAATCCACAAGGAAAATCACAGCACATAGGATTCACTTTGTACACAGAGAAATCACTATGGAACCCCTCGTCTGTGACTCGAGATAGCAAAATAATGCATAATCGTGAGTGAACGACTCCTGCATCAATCATGAATGAACCAAACATCCTCATAATGAACAACCACTTTTAGGTGAAATCCATATAATATATTAGGAATGCATTCACATGGGTTTACTTGTTGCGGAAGCAAGAATACGGGTTCTGCAGGCTTGCTCAGTCAAGCCATCAGACTGCCATTCCTTTCTCTTTCCAAGGAATTAACTGCCTTATCCACCTTCTGGAAGAATTTAATGATTGAGGACAAGGGACAAAAAGGTAGTTGAATGTTTCATGGGTTCCCCATTGACATCTGGTCACACCCTATTGGCTTAGGTGTTTGAGTAGCTCCCCACCCTATCCCTTGCGGAATCATGCCCCATCTCTTTAACGTTTACAGTCCCATATCTATATGTGGTATTATATTACTTTGTACATCTCCAAGATATATATCAAAATATACATTGTCTAACTCACATCATGTACAATTAAATACCATGGGGTCAAAACTGGGGTATACAGTGAAGGATGATGAATGAAGTGCAGTATTGAGAGAAAGTGTATTTTCTTCAAAAGTGACATGTGGCAGCAAATTAGAGGGTTTCTATTTATCTGAGGTTTCAAATTGCCTTGTGCCAAATTATCAAATGCTTTCTAAAACCTAAATTTGAAGTGTTTTAGTCGTCATTCTTGCTAGTTTGGCTTTCCCAACCACAATTCACCCTATATTCGTACGACAGAACCAATTTTGCTTAAATTAGTTGCACTTAATAGTATTTCCTATTTTACCATTAAAAGAGTCGTTATTTTAAAACCTCAAGTTAAAATCCTCGTGATGATTTATCAATATTTAAAACCTACGTTATCATGCTTTATCTGATCCTTTCAAGTTTTCTAAATTGGTCGTTCCAAGTGCTTATAGCTATTTTATAACTTGGTTGGAAAACATGTTAATTTTATTCGAGCGTTGCATGTTTAGCACTCCAATTACAAAGGCATGGTAATTGTCAAAATTCTACAGAGAATATTTTTAATTTTACAATAAATAGGAATGGTACAAAAATTCAAATGTATTATATTAATTAACATCCACTAGATAGAAATTTTGAGTTTCTACTTTGGTCTTTTAAAAAGAGGATCCATAAGGATTACAAGTTTTTTGGATTTTTTTATCAAACTAAGAAAGGTAGAAGAAATAATGAGGCTCTTGGTTATCAGAATCTTCAAAATTTGAGCAATGTGCCTCTCTACCTGCTTGAAAAAAACTAAAAAACAACAAACAAGAATTAGTAAAAAACAACCTAAAACACTTTAAGAGTGTCTTTGGGACAACACTACAAATCCTAGGCTCCAAATCCAAGATATTAGTGACAGAGATAAAAGCCACCTTCCTCACAACCCTACCAGCAGGTACTATGTGGGCATACTTTGTTTCTAGTTTCGGTAGATATGAAGAACTAGGATCCTTAGGAAAGCCTAAGGAGCCTACTTCAAGAATAGGGTACACTTCCATGGCCTTCAGTGTATGCAAGCAGAAGCAAGAAATGGTGGCTAGGGTAGAAAGGGAGGTGACGAGCAATGCAGCTCTCTTCATCCTCCAAATTTAATTGTAAACGGTGTGTCTCTATTAGAATTAGAAACTGCAATAGATTGCAGATTGGATCCACAACTAAAAATTTGGTTGTTAAAATAAATTTTAGCCCATTTCCAAATGGATCACAAAATCTCATTTTATTTCATTTCTTAGTATGTTGATTATTCAGTATAATACATCCAAGTTCTAAAGAGTGCCTAGCTAAAATCAAGACTAGTCCTTATTTTCCTAAAAGACTATGTGCAATAAAAATCTAATATATGGAAATACCATCACAAACCAGAATGATAATCAGCAATTGCGTACCTCAATTTTTTGTCGTTTTGATTCAAAAAACCTTTCCTTTTCTTCCTCCTGGATAGAAAGATATACGAGTGTTAGGATTCATGAACATAGCTTTTAAAACATAATATTAACAAAGACAACACAAAATCCCCTTGAACAGTTGAAGGTTTGATGAATGTATGCTACACAAATTATTGTTCTTAAAACAATTATTCTCAATCCATGTAGCATACCGTGAAAGAGCATTCATCTTGTGTCAGTTCTGCAAGTACATATCTGGTTTGGACAATGGGGTAATCAACATTAAAAACTATTGGGATAATTAATGTCCACTTTTGTTGAGTAACTTAAAAATAGAAAATTCATCAATGGGGCCATGGAATAGTAGTGAAGATGGTGGCATATCATGCCACCAATCAAGATTCAATTTTCCCCAAGGCACGAATAAGCTGTTGGGGCCAGCTGCAAGTCCATGTTGCATATTGGAAATTCCGACCTCTATGAAGAAGACTTCATCGGATTTCCGATATCTATGTAGTGAAATTTGTCGTCACATATCCATTAAATCCGACATATATGCTATACTACCGACGACTTCAATTCGTGGGTTATATGACTTTAGGCATGTCTACAAGGATCACAATATGAGTGCAGACCATTTATCCAAGGAAGCATTGATTAATATGAATGATGGACTCCTCTCCTTCTTGTAACTTTTGGAAGGATAAATCATTGAGGAAGGCATCATACAACTCTTTTAAGAGCCTTTTGATTTATGTGGCATAGTCTTTTTTGGTTCTCTCAACTATGGGATACCTTAGCATCTTTCTTGTTTTATTTGGGGATATAGATTTTGTTTTCATCCCCTAGGGGTGTCTTTTCTCCACCCTCTATTCCTCCTTGGATGAGTTATTTGGGATCCTTATGTTCTCCATTTGGTATCGCTACTTCAGTCATCTTGGTATTGTGGGTTTTGTCCCCCCCCTTGGGAAAGTTTTTGATATTTATCTCCACTCGCATATGGAATGACTTATTGTTAGGACTATGTACAAGTTACCTTTGATTCACTATTGAATATCAAGGAACACATATTTTTCTTCTAAAAAAAAGTTACAAAATATTAGCAAATGATTTTATTATATATATTGAGATCCATAAACCGGGTCTTTAATATTTTTGGTGAGGAAACAAAATAAATTAAAAAAGCTATACCTACAAATTTTGTCAAAAACATAGTTTGTATTTTGAGATAAATTAGATGAAGCATTAGCTATGGAAGCACTTGATATATATCTCATGTTAAATGACTATGTGATGAACTGTCATACTAGGGAATTATTGATATTATTCAAGATAATGATATCACTACTATGCCATGCTTATAAGTCTATCCAAGTTTTTGTTGGTATTTTGCTCTTATTTTCCAAGTTTTTTCTGGCCATGGTGCAGGTAGAACCAAACAGGTATTTGTCAGACCTATATTTCTTGAGCGAGGGGAGTTTAGGAAGGCTAGAGTATATTGAAACATATAGTATGTCTACAAGGGATAGATCAACTAGATGTCAGAAGATTAGAAGAAAATTCAATAAATGCATGGAATTGTTTCTTACAGGAGGGGGGTCATTTTCCTATGATGATGAGACAATAGAATACATCTAGGTTCCCTTAAGGTACAATCCTCTAGTAAAAAAATGGGTACCTAGGGATATTCCTCATGTCAACACTGATTTTTGTGTGAATGAGAGGATATATAGAATTGCACTGTCATCATTACATGGATTGGGGTTGTTTTGCATGGATGGTATAAAGGTCGGTTACGACAGATGTACATAATTGATGGAGTATGTTGGACCCTCTTACAACTACAATGATTGGATGCTCTTGTTCCAATATACATGAATTATGGGTAGTTATGGGTTGTCAGCAAATTATTTACAATTGAAAGACAAAGATCAAAATAAAGGATCAATGTTGTACATTGACAGAAGGCCAAAGACAACTGAGAATATTGCGGGGTTTATAAACAGTACACAACCAAGGTCTACACTTAAGCAACCCAACTATATATTTGAGGGGCGTAAAGAAAACCGTGTCTTTGTATGTGTCATTAAATCAATAGTTGCAAGGGAAGAGCTGCTTATTAATTACAATTTGAATCGAGTAGATACAAATACGATTAGTATGGATGTGGTACATCCAACAATTTACCCAACCTTTTATTAATTATTTTAACATCTTTAGGATTTTTCGTTAGTAGATCATTATAATTTTTTATTAAATTTTCTATGTTGACTTCGCAGGGAAGTGATCGAGGGTGCATCACCCCAACAGCTGGTGAGATGAGTACACCATCCTCGAGGCAACAAGTATACATCAAAATGTTATGTTATTAAATTGTTTTAGTCAGTATTTTGGTTTCGTTAGGTAATTTTTACTATGTTTTTTATGCAGGTTTATGTCAGGAGCACCTCCCTCACAGTAGATGTTACTAGACCTTCCTCGAGGCGACAGGTATACATAGATGTCATTGTACAAATTTAATATGTACAAATAGTTATGTTGTTATGTTTTTTCAATAGTATATTCATTTGGTTTATATAATCTTATCTATATTTCATGCAAAGTGTTGATCGGGGAATCCACCTAGTTGTTGATCACACGATTGCATCCTCGGGGAAACAGGTAAACCTGAATGTAATTCTACAATTTAAATACTTCAAAATTGTAAACATATATAAAATGTAGCATAATATTTATTTTGTTGTGTATTTTTTTGTTTTTATAATTGCATTCATTATGATAATGTTGTCTACTTTTTTTGTGAGTAGATGATAGGGGAAAGGCCCCAGCTATTGATCAGACCACACCGTCATCCAGGCATCAGGTAAACCTAGATGTAATTCTAGGAATCTATCATGATAGATATTTTTTGTTAATATAATTTTTTTCTCAGACTATTGCTTCAACACGTAAGCAATTTTTTATATATTTTTATTGCAGACAAATGATTCGGTTTATGAAACAACAACAAAGCAGTCCATAGATTTTGATGTGAACGAGTTGTTGAATGATGCTGACATTGGTTCTTCCCTAGAACCGGTGAAGCTGCTAGAGAAGATCTTGAAAAAAATTCATGCGGATATGCTTCGTCTGTTATTCATAATTCCGCAGACATATGAGATTAAATCAAAGGTTCAAGTGTTGATGCAGAGATTTCATGCCTTGAAAGTAAGTTGTGGAATCATAATATGAATTCATTTAGAACTTTATAATTTTTACTTTTATATGATAGTGAACTTATAATTGAATGGTTTGTATTTACAGGATTTTCAGTGACCACACACTGGTGGTAATGGTGGTGTTGGGCCCAGTGAGCAAATCACTCCATGTACACCACATACTGCACCTATTGTTTCGACTGAACAGTCGACAACACATTTCGTGACAACCCCTAGGCCAGCAGAGGGTGCAGTCGTTGTTGATCGATGCACACCAAATCGTGCAGAAGAAGGGGTGGAGGCAGAGCCTGATAGTAATGTTGATGCTGAAGTAGCATTTCCTATATCTTCCTATGTCACTAGCACGGGTTCAATAGTGACAACATTTTTGGTGAACGAGGAACTCGTTCCAATAAATATAGAGAATATTTTGAGTAATTATAGATTGTTCAATTTAATTTTTATAATTTGATTGTAATATAACGATAAAAAAAAAAATAAACTAATGATGGCGTGATTGTTTTGCAGGAAATAGTGTTTTTTATAAAAATCTAAATTATTTGACCTTGGAGATCTTCGGGCCCACCATCCGCACAAGGTGGGAAATACAGAGAAAATATTTAAAGGATGAGCTGATTAATCGGTTGGTTGGCATGTTCAGCAAAGAAACCTTCGATACAGTGAAGGTCCTAAAGAAGGTTGGACAACATATGAAGATTTTTCGATGCCAATATAGGGTTCACCTAGAAAAGAACCCTAGGTATGAGCATCCTCCGATGATTCCATTAAGGGAGTGGAAAGACCTAGTGGAATATGGAAAAGAGAGGGCTCTGAGAAAAGCAGGAAAGATACCACCAAGCACAGGGAGGTATGCAATACTTTCCACAATGTAATGGTAAGCCTTATTATTATTAATTTTTATATAGAATTTGGAACATCTAACGCAATTCAACACTTGATTAGGATGTCAAAGACATCAAAGGCCACAAAGGAAAGACTGGATAAAATTGGTCAACACAAGCTTGGGCCTAGTGGTTATTTGAATTTGGTGGCACGAATTATAAGTATCGAAAACCTGATACTGCATCCAAATAATAAATAGAAAATTATTTTTGTTTTAATCCAGTGCAAAATGTAAAATTAATGACGTTATGTAAATATGCAGGCCGACCGATTCAAAGAAGTTCCCACTCAAGAGGACTTGAAGCTTGGCTTTCAAAACGGATTTGAAGTTCCGAAAAATCTTGTCTGGGCATGCACGATCTTCTGGTGATCAATCTGGTGCACAGGTATATAAAATCTATACAGTTTAATGAAAATTTATCAATTGTCATGCAATCTATTCATTATAAACAATTAACATAAAATATTTATTCTGTTTTGAGCAGGAAAGCAATGATCCCCTTAATTTCGATGGTGTACACCAACTAGTCGAAGATCATGCTTCAATTCCTGGTAATGAATTTATTAATATGCTATTGTTTTGTATAGATAATTGTAGATGGTGAATGTTAATTGTACTTCTCCATATTTCAACTGCAGAGCATGTAGATGGTCACACTGTACAGGTTGAGCCTGGACAAGATAATGAAGAACATGATGTGCCCACTCCAGGTAAAAAAACACTTTTGTAATATTTTTTAAATGAAATACTTGTAATTATAAAAACAAAAATAAATTAATGCAACATTTTCACATTATTGCAGCAATTCTGAGCCCCTTGCCGCAAGATCCATGTGGCTAGCAATCTACTAGGGATACCGAACAACAAATTCTGGAAGATGCGCTTCTTACTCATTTTGTAAAGAGAAGAAAAGTAAAAAGAAGTAACTGACAAAATTTTGAGTAATTCTTTTTTATAATACAATGTCATGCATTGTTTTTTTCGCTAGTTAATTAATGAATGGTTTTATCGACTATTGACTGAATGAATAATTTAATGAATGTTTTTTTCAGCTATTGAATGAATGAATGGTTTAATGAATGATTTAATGAATGGTTTAATGAAAAAAAATTTCATCTATTGAATGAATGAATTTGCACTAAATTTTTATTTGCTCGTAGATGCATTGGGTTTGGGGAATTGAGAGTAATGTGAGGGGGGGGGGGGGGGGGGATAAGAGCTTCCACCTTCACGTGGTTGGTCCTGTTTAGTAGAGAATATTAAATTATTCTTGAAATAGAGAGGAGCTCAATGAATGGTAAGGAATTACACATTAAAAATAGTTATTTCTATAATTGTAGTGTTTAAGTTTTACTATTGCTATTTGAGTCATCCATTGGAACTTGTTACAGATAGCCTCGGGAAACATTTTCATATTTCAGAGGAGAAATTGGCAATTTGATGTGATCAATTGCCTTATATACATAGTGTTGTAGTTCTCCATGTTTCCTCAGGTGATCTCTTATTTCCCATTATTTTACTTGAATATTATTGTAATTTACATTGTTAAATTAAAAATGTTCATCAATCGTAAAATGTTCATTATTATTGTTGTTTTTGTTCATTGAGACAAACTACTCAAACTGTATTTTTTTAGCTTCGAAAACTTGCAAATATATATTTGATGGGTCCCAACATGAAATTATTGCAAAAGGAAAATATTTGTAGTATGTTGAAAGATGTTTTGAAAGGTAAAGAAAAATAAGACAGTTCCAAGATCCACAAATAAAGGTAAGTTGTACCAAAAAATTATAATTAGTATCTCCAAGATAGCTTTGTTGCATGTACATTTTGCAAAAATACTCAGGAAAAATCTGATTGATCTTGCCTTCCTCACATTTTATTCATCAATCAAAACTCGAAGAATCCAGTTGCTAAGTTCACAAGGATATAGGCCCCATTCATTTGTGATTTGATCCTTAGCACTCTTCTTCAGTGATTTCATGTGTCGGTTCAACTTCCAACAAATTAGGAAGAAAACCATTGGGATATCAATAATGGCAAAGGATCCATGAGCCAAAAGAAAACCTCTTGTGGCTGCCATTAATGCCATGTTGTTTCCCTTAGTTCTAGATTTTCTCATACTTGATCAAGCAAAGGTCATAATCATATGCCATGATTCACCTTCGACTCTCAATTTCCCTTGAGAACTTATCTAGAGTCTAAGTTCAAATGTGTCACCTTAAGTGCTAAAATATTTTATAAGCTTTCTCATCTCTACTATTGTCCTTCAATATAGATGATATACATGAAAATGGAGAATCATGTACTTCTACAGTGCTTATTATATTAGGGAGGTTGGAAGTAGACGACAACCCAAAGTATATCATATTTGAGACACCCTTGGAAAATGTTGTATAAGTGTGGTGAAGAAGTCACTCTGGAATTGAGATGGTGGTATAAATTCATAGATGATTTTAATCTCATCCATAGGTATATCTAAAACCACAACTCCATAATAATGAACTTGCTTATAAGAATAGTTTACTTCATACTTGTTCCCTTCAAATAAATTGAATCAAATTATTTGTGGAGATGCAAAGAAACTTCTATTTGCTCGATCATTTAAACTTGCATCCATTTTCCAATTACCTCCTTCCACTAACCAAAGTCCACCACATAGTCCACACAAGGAAACTACTCCAACTAAATGATCGATATCCAAATTTTGTCCATAATTGATCCTCACAATAACCAACATAGTGCACATATCCAAATTTTGAACATATGCACTTTAGTGACCTAGGATTTCAATTTTTACAATCTCGACTTATCCCATATTTTGTAGATACATGTCACCATTTGCCACATTTTCTAGCAATTATAAAACTTTATGTCAACCTTACCTTCCCTCATTAGCCATCAATCACCATTAACATTGATTTGTTGCATAAAATGAACTAAATCTAAGATAAGATTCACCTTGTGCCTTAATGTCCCAACACCAAAATAATAATAACATGTCAAGGGGCTAAACGAGAGGGTATTACAGGTTTGCAGTGCTAGTTGCATAGCTCACGAATCCAAAGGTCTATCCATCTCTATAAAGATCTCTCCTTAAGCAAAAGGTGTCCTCTTATGATTAAAAGATGGCATTTCACCCACATCATCAAGGGAATCATGAGAATAATCCATTATCTCATTTTCCTTGTCCATTCATTAATAGACCCAATCACATAGAAACATTGACAACAAAGAATCTTTTCTCAGTAGACAAGCTTTGAAATATAGTAAAGGGACCTCATGCATCAACTTTACCCTTGAAAAAAACTAGAACTTGCCAAGAAAGGAGGTGCATACCACTTGATTAACCTATTACACAAGAACAAAGAGAAAAAGTATCTTATTTGATCCCATGATGTTGATTACAAATGAGGAGGAGTTTCCTTATTTATACTTGAAAATGCTAGCTTAACCCTCCTTTAAGTCGACCAATCTAATTTGTCTTCGAAATGATTTTTAATGATTTTTGAGGGTTTATAACCCACAATTCAGGGATTAAACCTCATAAAACATAAAATAATGATAAAATAAGATGAAATGCTTCAACTGGATGATGAGTTGAGCTTGGAAGGAGGACGTCAAGCCCCATTTAAACCCAACAAGTTTCTTTTTCCATGATCATTTTGTCTTGTTCCAAATAAAACAGAAATTATATTCTAACAAGTTGCCATGTTGTGTGAAATTTCACATCACATGAGATCTTATCACCAAGAAGGGAATATTTCCAGGTAATGAGTGCAGGGAGAAGCTGATAACACAAGTTTGAGGCCGATTCCCATGCCAACTTAGAAAAATGGTAGAAATGTATCAGAGTCTCTTCCTGGTGACAGAAAAGGCACTTGCGTTGAATCACTACTAGATACTTAAGGCATTGGCCAAGAGGAAGGCTTCCCAAAATCAAGGAGCAAGAAAATAATGTTTTCTTGGTACAATTTAGGTCTAGTTTGGAGCAGTGGTTTTGACATTCCAAACTTCCTTAGTTATATATTTCCAAAAGAATGAGTCTTTGTATTGAATGATGAATCTTATATGTATTGCCAATTGAATCTTGAATAATTTATTGAATGAAGACAACCATTACTAATTATCATAGTGTTTAAGTTTTAATGATCATATATTATAGTTTATTGTTCTAAATTGGCAATTATAGCTAATTCAGAATACATACATACATACTTACTTAGGGCATGACTACTCTTTTCCAAAAGAGGTTAGATTAACAAGTTGTTACCATTCATAGAAATCTCATCTTTGAGGTGACTTCCCATAAAGTTTGGAGTATCGCATAAGTCCTCTTGTCTTCCATATAAAAGTGGAGGAACCTGGTGCGTATTATACATACCATGCTAACTTGTTGAAATTAAGGCAGGGTGATATTTTGGAGACATATTAAATAAATGAGACGATTTGTGCTAACATCTAAAATGACCTCAGCGGCATTCACATTCGCATGAAGCAATGCATCTACATCTACTAGCTTTATCACATAATATTCAAGCATAAACTTCATTAAAATATATTATTGTTTTAAATTTTATTAAGATGGGGTAGTGAACCTTTATAAGTACAATTAATAATATATTAATCTATGGTCATAATTTCATTGATGAGAAGTGGAATAAGAATCATGTTATATGCTTAAACACGTACTACTTGAAATAAGAAAAATTGGCTTCTATTTTTAATTTTTTATCTTTACTCTTTTCTTTGAGAAACTTGGTGTCATGAGAAAAATTGACAATAATCCTTGTGTTTGATAGTAGTAAATGTTGCTTATTTTTTATTAATCCTTTGTACAGTTAGCAGTTGTTGCTGGAGGTGAAACGACTTCTCTTGTTCGAGCGCCAACAGAGGTATAGAAAAATTATTATTACATAATTTTGATCATGCTAAGCATTCATTATCCACATTGAAGGCAATTTATTTGGTGTTGTCATTTCAATTAAACTTGACTAAATAATGCAGGTTTTCAAGCAAAGGATGCAAACAGGGCAGTTTGTCAATGCTCCTGATGATGTGCGTTGTATTCTTGCAAAGGAAGGTGTTAGAGGTCTATATGTGGTATTACATATTTTATTTGTTTATATTTGTTATATGTTACTGCTCTTACTTTAAAGGTTTCATTTGGATTTAATTTAGTCTGAACTTTATATTTTAGGTTCCCATTTTCACATGTTGGCATATATATTGTCGTAGAAGACTGGCTTGTAGAATTTTTTCCATTGTTAATAATTTGAAAGTGATGGTGAAAAACATAAAGTAGGTTGTATCTCCAGTTTAATGTATATTCCGTACTTCAAATAAGACTAAAAAAGAAGGGTTTAGTAAGTATTTTAAAATTTCGACTTAACCTCTTCTACTGTTGCAGGGGTATGGGTCATTTCTAGTGCATTTCTATTACATGATTTTACTTTTGATGCAATCCAATTCTGTATATATGAGAAATGTAGGATATGCTACAAGCTAGTGGTAAGCATTCTTTCCATTTTTTTCTTCTGGAATTGTACTTCTCTTCTTCCATATTGGTTACTATAACATGTAATGAGATAATGTGTTGCTTATGTATTCTGTGTTGAGAAGACAGAGAAATCAATTGCATTATATTTAAGCTTTCCAACTATTGTTCTTTGTTGTAAGTTCCAACCTTTATAGGTCTAGTTATTAGTGTAAAATAAGATTTATCATTTATAGCAATCTTATTGCTCAAGTTAATCTTGAGAGTTGGTAAAATAGTTGCAACATGAGGCTGACTGTATTCGTACTTCATATGTCTTGAAAGTTATTTTTGTGAAGTTTACTTTCATGCATGGCCTACTATTTCCAATCTAAAAACCCAAAAAACTAAGTTTATTAAACTGGGCAATGTTATTACACCATCTTTCTAATTTGCAAACTAAATCCATGAAAATGCCATATCTTTTTTTATAATATAATAATGATATATTTACTAGATATAAATTGATATTACAGAGTGTGTGATCCTACAACTTTAATCCACTAAATGACTAATATTCACTACAAAACCAGATATACTTGGCTGACTATTATCATTACCCCTTTTTTTCTATGCCATTACTTGACCCTAATGTGTTGATGATAATCCAAAAACTGCTGCCAATTAGACAAAAAGTGCTAGTGCTACTCTGTCAACTTTGCTCCACACCTGCATTTTCTTCTTGTTCACTATCTAAAAGTAATGGGCCCATCCCCTAGATGGGTAATCCATTCTAACAGTATCATGAAGTTCTAACTTCTTCCTTATATCCCTTTGCTATATTCTGATTCCCTTAACCACTAGCATTACAAATGTACATCGACGCATATGATCATTTTTTAATTTTACCATTTTGGCAGAGTAGGCATGTTGTTCTTCCCAATCTTAAAAATATAAGCCCCTCGGCTTAACAATATCTCTAAGAATATCAAGCATAAAAATGTAAAGGTAGCTCACTTTGGAATGGGGCTCCGACCAGCCATCAGGTGCATTCATACGTATTAGGCAATGTCATTAGATACAGCTGACCTCACAATAGGAACTGGAGGATTTATCGTATCATGAAGTTCCTTCCTGATGCTAATCAGCCTAGTTCTCACCTCATAAAAGAGCTCACTTGCAACCATGAACACATCCTTCCATCTCTTTATATTCCTGGGATTTATTTACCATCTCTCTACATAGGAGAACCTGAAGCCGAATGCTTCTATGTAACTTTCTTCACATGCTAGGCCGCCTCTAAGTCTGGATCCTCTTCATCGTCAATGGTGATCTTCTACGCCCACCCTCATCTTAGAGATCCTTATTGCCATAACCTACTCCAAAATGAAATGCAATTAAATGTAAAAACAAACATAATAAAATGCAGCAACTTGGGCATGGATTTGATGAAATTTGACAAACTATTCACATTCACCCAACAAAGTCTATACTTATCTCAATTCCCTAAAAATCATTAGAGGTGGTTCTCCTTAATATATTAAGGATGCATGCAACAACTATAGTCATCTGGAAACAAAATGTTCAACACCCCTTCATATTTTAATTTAATCCAATTTGAATCAATAACGTTTTTTATGGAGTTGTTAGCATTTGAAATTGTCTATGGTGATATTCCACAAAACCATCAAGGAAATCTTGGTTGTAACAACAGAAAACTAGCCCAATGTTATGTTATCTCACTTTCCCTCACTTCAAGCTAGAGCATGCTAACCTAGGGGGGTATCCCTAGAAAAATGTAGAATTAGACTTTAGTAAAAAGTGACCAGTGCCTTAGTCAATTGGGTGAATGGAAGAGGAGGAAGAACAAAATCTAAAAGATAGATTGGTTAAATATCGATCTTACTGATTAAGGGAAATGCCACAATGAAACATTAACAAACAAGAAAGCTATTTAATTAATAAAAAATTATATATAGAAGAGTAATTCCAATAGTCAAAATAGGTCCTTGCATTACCAAGCCTGAAAGTACAATTCATAAGCTAATAAGTCCTCAGATCAAATTTCCAAGTTCATCAAGATCAACCTCCTATGTTGCATGTGATGTGTTGATAGTGACAAGAGAGAAGATAAAATAGGGGTGAAAAGACTTACGAAAAATTGATAAGACCAATCGATCCCTTTATTCTCGTTCTCCTCTAGCTCTAATTTAATGAGCATGAGATGTTAGGTTTAATTCCTCTAAAATAGAAGAGAGGAATAACAAATATTATCTTCTCTCACTGGGGCTCATTCCTCTAGGCTAAGAATAGCACAATTTAAGAGCCTATTTATCCACTAGTGACCTTCCATATAAATATGCCAAGAATAGTAAAAGGAATCCCCATGAATAGGTAGTGTAACTTCCAAGTTAGTGGTGCCCTGTAAAGGGAAATGTAATTCCAATTAGGGGATCTCCTCATGAAATAACTCTTGTATTAATGACCAATATAACTACTAGGGAATGTTTACCTCCTAGGGAAAATTTATCATGTACTAATGCACCCTCATTGATATTTGGTAAAGCTAAAGTTTGTAACTCTTAGCTTGGTGTGTGATCCTCTATTTGCCAAGTATAGGAAAATGTAGCTCCTACATGAAGTGCTCTACTGTTGTCCCAGATGGTGTAATTGTTGTTGATGATATTGTGCATGGGTATTGTTTAAGAACAACCTAGTGGCCAATGGATTGGAAAGAAATCAGCCACTAACCCAACACAACTATGGAATTCCCCCCCAACGTGTCACTACCAAAAGAAACTCCTCTTTTAAGTTTCCTAAGCCTACAGATGTGCAGACCTAGACTAACCAAGGGCAAGACCCTAACCAGACTTTCTCCAAGGTCAACTAACAAGGTTTGATTAACCGGAGGTACTAATCTAACTACTTTTGGATAGAGGTTCCTAACTAAGGTAAGAAATGGGATTAAGAGATGCTCTAGACAATGAGCCAAGGTAACTCTAAGGATTTGGATTAAAGATGTTACCATGAAAAATAAAGGCATGATAAAATAACATTGATTTATCTTTAACAATTTAAGCACATATCATGTAGGAATTGACATAAATCATGGCACTAATGATTAAGCAAGATATGACAAATGAAATCAGATTGCTAATATACTATCATCCATGAATAACTATGCCAATTAAACATATGTGATCTTGTCTCCTGACAATCAGAAAGTACTTTGAAAATTTCAAAATTTGTACTTTTCTATAACTTCGGTTGGTTCCATATTATCATGGTATATTACTATTGTGCAAGTGTTGACAATGAATAGGAAAACCACTAGTTATTACCTGAAAGCTTGAATTTTTATGATCATATAATTTCAAACCTCAGTCTTTCCTTTCCCTAGTTGATTTGTTTTATGTCAAACTTCTCATTTATTTCTTGTATATTCTTTGTTTCTTTGGTTTTTATTGCGTTTGTTTTGCACCTAATTGCGATGCCATATGTTTGCCATAATTTGTGGTCCATGCAAAAGTTCTTTCAATATACTTTTTGACCATTATTTTTTCTAAATCTAATCCATGTTTAGTATTAGTATATGTTACAATTGTTGATCTATAATTAGGACAATGTATTATGTTACTAGTGCTGACCTCAATTTAGCCATCTACAGAATCAGGTTCAATTGTTGTCCAAGTTTAAAATATATGAACTGTCAGGACAACAATGGAGTATCTATATTAAAATCTCTTCCATCTTAAGGTGCTTTTTTGCCATTTCCAAAATACTATTTGTTGCATGTAATACATAGATATAATGAACATATCAGTTAAGTAGTGACTCGTACCATCACTGATGAAGTCCTTTTGGAATGCAAGAAAGGCGGGATCTTTATGATGCAGAAAATGCCCTCATTGGTGCTTTTGTTGGTATTAATTTTTGGCATACCTAAATACGTTATTACTTGTTACTTATTTCTTTAATGCTATTTATTTTCTCATCGCATGCAACTATATTTTCCGTCTGATATTTTTTACGCATTTGTTTGGATAGTTCTATTGCCCAATTATAACTAATTTGTGGAATTGTTTGGATGATGGGAGTAATTGTAATATTATGTCTGTAATTGTATTAAATAACCTTAGTCCTTAACTGAGCTTTTCTAAGTTCTAGTGAAGGGGAATAAGAGAAGAAAATTTCATTCGATGAAATCTTAGAGGGTGGCTATGAGATGGAAGAAAGACAATTATTCTATATAATCCTATATAGATGTAAACATCCTAGAGTTATAGATGTAGCCAAAAGTTCAAAATATGCAAATGGTAAAAGCTCTTCTCGTAGAGGTGAAGAATGCACTCTTTCAAGGTATTGTTGGAGGAATCATTAAAAAAGAGGTTTGGTCATTTGATTTTGTTTTATATTAGCTCTAACACAAGTTGGTAGCCAGTGAACTATCCAGTGTGAGGGTGTATCCTACACAAAAATATGCTAAAGTTGCAATCTAATAGGAATACTGCCCCATGGCAGATCTATGGAAGCGATATTAGAACAATATGAGCATCTCTCCAATGCATAATTTGTCAACACAATTAGTGTCAAGTATGTAATATTGTAGATACATATTGTTAATTGGGCACCTAGACACGTTGAATGATTAATGGGTTATTTATTGAGATGTATTGCAATGCAAATTCCTATTGGGGAAAGTAAGAGTTTGTCAAGAACATGATAGATGTCACGTCCCCGCCCCTCTACCAGAGAGAGGACGCGACTATTGCTACTATCAATCCAGGAACTAGCCCCATAAACATAAAATAAAATGCATTGAACTCAAGATACATAGATGCATAAAGAATTAACATTCAGCGAAAGAAAATTACATTTATTTCAAGAATTCAACACATTTTAACATGTTCATCATAATTCACATAAACAATACAGTTGCATGGGTGATTACACAAGAATACTTATCTTCAAATGAAGCTCCCCGCAACCAGATATGTCGCTACAACGTTCCACCCAACCATAGGCCAGTGTGCTCCTTAATCTCTCAGCAAAACTACCACCCCTGAGCTGGGCATGATTCCCCAAGGAAAAGGAAACTAAGCAGGCTCACACATAGCCAAAGATATGTCAAAACTCAGTCAAGTCAAAGCTATGTTTGGGTTTATCAGATTGCCAAGGGGATGGAAAGGCTTGTTTGCTAAGCTAGTGAGCTCAACCATAGAGCTATGGACACCTGCACAAGATCCGGCTTGGCTTTCCAAACACATACACACCCAACACAAGGAATCATCCCCTTCTTTGATGTACAATCCCTTAGGCTATGCATTCTCTTCAAGTGTTATTCAAGATGTGCAGTAAGGAATAATTAGCACTCAAGATCCCTCAGTGAGGTTCCTCATGCACTAGATTTATCAAGCAATTTACCTCTTCCACTCCTAATTGGTTCAGACCCAAAGTAAGGTGCATAATAGTTTAGACCAAAACAAAAATTCCCATAACAGCAAAAATGCATTTGCGGGAAATTTACAAAACGTGGGCAACCAAAACGAATTTTAGATGGGAAAAATACCACGGGTGAGGGAAACGATTTCAGAATTGATATATTGCTCCATAGAGGAAAAATCGACATCTACAAAAACCCAACTCAACAAATTGGTTTTAGAAAACGGCTATGGGGATGTCGGGGCAAAAACGGCCTCTACAAACCCAAAAAACGTGGATCTTCTTTGCCCACGAATTTTGAGGACGTTTATGGCATTACGGGAGCCGAAATGACTTCCATAAACTTCCAAAATGAAAATAATCCTTTCCCACTTGCTGAACAACACCAAAACGGATTTCTGGGCATGCAAAAATGAGGAAAATGACTCCAAATGTGAAGGATGAACACACAGGAAGCTTCATCTGCCTGAAGGAAGCCCACGTGAAGGAGAATGGGTGAGGAAAATGTAAGTAATGGGTGAGTAATGGCTTGGGCATTCCTTCCCAAGCATTTACTTTCCCCATAAGTCAGAAAAACGTTTTCCAAAATCTGATGATTTCTTCAATTCGAATTTCTGACTGCTATACTCTTCCCCATCCTCATGCATTAACTAACTCAACCATTTTTGGAAGAATTCATTGATTGGGTGAATGAGACAAGAAAGGTAGTTTATTGTTTGATGGGTTATCCCATTGATGTTTGGTTTTTCCCCATTGTCCCCAAGGTTTAAATATCCCCCCCACCCTTTATCCTTAGGAATCATGCCCCCATCTCATTATTTGTTGCATAGACATAGCTGGTTGTGGGTATTTTAATTAAAATGCATATTTACATGATGCCAAAATTATAATGTGCCGAATAGCATGAAATACCATCGGCAACGATTTTAATCGCCGAAACATAAAACATTAAATCGATGGTGGGGATTTTTCCTTTAGCTCCACACCACGATTAATTACAATATATACATCATATACATTTTTAATGCAAACGGGGTCAAAACCGGGGTGTTACAATAGAACAAGATATTGTCTTTTGAAGGTTTATTGGATTTTAAAAAAGATAAATCAAAATAAAATAGATTTTTCTTCTTGCATAACTTTTAACTCTTGGTTTTAATGACCTTTTCTTTAGAATAATTAAGGTTCCATCTATAGCTGGACTGACATGTATTGACCTGAATACTGTTAGAACAAAACATTGTTATACTTTTAAGATCAATGAAATAAGTTTGTTGTCATCCATGTTCTGTATGTGTTAGTAACATACATTTTTGGATACCTTATAACCTACTGTGTATCTCAGGTGAGAATCAATAATTTTCTCCTCCCCAACATTATGACCAATAACTAGTTAATGGGCACTTTTTAAGTATTCTATCCTTGTGCATAAAGGGGAGAAGACAAATTTTGGATTTTTCTATGGATTGCATTGGCATCTTTAATAATTCATCAAACTCTAAGAATCACTAGGGAAAAAATTGTTTTCTATAGAGAGTGTAAGCAATCTTATAGTTGATTGCTTGATTGGTATCGAATGGTTTCAATATCTGGATATAGCTTGTCCAGGTGCTTAAATTCCTTCCGAGTCCTTTTGGTTTCGACATATTCTCTACAAATATTCAGAACTGATTCATTTTCAATACAAGAAAGCAAGCCAAAATCATCCAAACAAGGGTTCTTGTAACTTTTGATTTTAACTCCAAACTTTGGTTGTATCTGTATTCTTTTATTAATACGAAATTTCAACATAGCAATAGATAGACCTACCTTTTCACAACTTGAGAATATTCATCTCCTTAATGAGACATGATGTTGGAAATATCATCAAATAATATGTCATGTTTTCCATGCAAGTGTTGTTACTGGTGCAATAACTACTCCTCTCGATGTAGTCAAGACCATATTGATGGTTCATGTATTAATTTAAGAAGTGATTTAAGCTATAGTCAATTCATAGACAAGAGGAATTTCCTTTTGTAAATAGTAAGATAGGAGAAGCATGATGACAATGGTAATCTAACTTTTAATTTTGGCATAGGGAACATCAAATCAATACAAGGGTGTATTTGATTGTGTTCAGAAGATCGTGCAAGAAGAAGGACCCTCTGATTTGACAAAGGTTCGTTTTGTTCTCAATGTTGTCCCACTTCTGCTACTTAAAACCCTTTCTCCACATGCATGTCTTTTTCAACCTTTGCATTTATTTTGATTTTGATGGTAACTTTATGCTTGTGTACATGTAAACAAATCCTTGTATGTTTTTTTTACTCAGTTAATTATGGGTGTAGGGTTACCTTAATCTGTTGCAAGTTTTTTTTTTAAATACTTTATATAAACACATTTATTTTATCTATTTTCATTAGCCTGTAATAATTTTTATTGCATTACACTAGATCCTAGGATTGTTTAAATTGCCTCCAACACATTTAAACAATGTTTTGGATAAAACAAATAACACATTTTTGTCTCTGAAATTTCTTTTGTGTTTCTCACCTTCTGTTAATTTATGGTAAGTTCATGATGAATTCAAGAACAAGAGGCTAAGGATTTAGGTGAGCTTTCTGAAAGAAACTCAGTATATTTTTGCATGCAACATATTAAGAAAACACTAACATATATAATGAGTTTACAAATATATTTGTGCAAAGAGATGTACATGACCAAATGGGTAATGCTCCGAACCATTAGTCAAATGCATAATGTCTCTCATTGTCTAATTTTAATTGCTTCTAGATTTGACTAAATCAAATCCAAAACGTATGATAATTTGAATTTAGAGACATGCGAATTTTGAGCTTGGAGTCTAGTACATTCAAATCCTTTTTATTTTGGATTTGAAAAGCTTTCCACTTATTTATTTTTTATAAATTTAAACATGGTCATCGATTTTCCGACAGAGTTGAAGTGGCATTTGTCATCGGATATCCATCCAATCCGACGACTATGCTACACTATTGATGCATTAGTCACCGGTTATCCGACTCGAAGGAATGAAGAGTCATCGGATTTACAAGCTTTATTTGGTGAAGGAGGTCGAAGGATATCCATCAAATATGACGACTGTACTACACTACCGACGCCTCCAGTCCGTCGGTGGTCTGACAGGTATTAAGGAGATTCGTCGAATTCCATAGTGGAATCATTCATCGCGTATTTGACAAAGATGAAGGAGAACTCATCGATTGTCCGACCGATCGGAAGTGCCATTTGACGTCAAATTTTCGACCACGGGGTGTCGGAAATCCAATGAGGGAATTTCACTGTCGGAATTGATGTGAAATTATAACGACGTTTTAAAAGGAAGCAAATTGTCGAATTGTCAACATCAATATGTGGAAAATCGAACATTTAGGCTGTCGGAATTTGTGGTCAAATTCACTTGTGAGGGTATCCATGACATGTGATGTTGACTTGATATAACTTGACATATAAATTTCTTTTTAGAAAGATTTTATGCATGTAGTGTTTTACGTGCAAGTATTAGATTGTCATTGCCAACCAGTCCACATAAGGTAACGAGGCTAAATGGGAATAAGATGTAATACGTGTGATTACTCCACACAACGAGTTGAAAATTAAGAGAGGCTTTTTCTTGTCATATGGGTGTTTCCATGAGGGTAGGATACAAATTTAGTCACTCATGAGCTTAGACTGGGGGGTGCACCATAAGTACATGAACTTATTCCCCAATAACTATTAGTCTCCCAACGGGGTCATCTGGATTGAATTATCGAGGTCTCAGTCATCATAACAGTCCCCACCACAGAAGGGATATTTGAAGGGCATGTGTGGAGAATGGCACCCTTAATATGCCCATTGCAATGAGAACGTAACAGCAAAAATAAAACACTAAAGGGGGGGGGGGGGTAAGGAAGTGTGTTCTAAAAGAAATAGAAAAATATTTTAATTAAATTATGTGCAAATAAAAATATCATAATTGATTAATTGCAAATAGATATGAATTTTTGAATAAAGAAAAAAGAGAGAAAGAAATTTAATTCAAGTATCAGTAAACACATGCACACACACAATTAGGAGAAATTGAGGGATGAGAGAAAATATAAGAGATTAGGTGAGAGTAAATGACCAATTAAAAATTAGAAAAATATGAACGAAGAGAGAATCAACACTTGGTGGGTGAATAACAAAAGAAAATGTAAATTAACAAATCAGAATTATGCATGTATGGGATGCATGGAAAGTTCAGAAAGCTATAAAGAGAAGGAGGGAGCATGAGGCTCTCATCTCTTTTACCTTATGGTTGGATGGCATAGATTATGTTGGATTTACACAGTGACTATTGAGACTTTGATTCATCATTGTATCAATGAGGTTGGGAACCTCTTAGTAGCAATATATGTACCTTGACTATGCTAGTGATTTCTTGCATTCATCCCCATTGCAGCTCGGGGATCCCAGGGGAATAAGAGAACCTTTTGGGAGTGGTATGGTGGTTTCAAGTGGAATTCAATGATTGACACTTGACGAGCGGACTTGCGACAGATCTTCGACAACCTTCCTCATCCCTTAGCACTTCACAAAAAGGATTATAGGTCAACACAATGTTATTTATTGCTTCTTTCATTTCATTTGATTAATAGTTATTATACGGTTGTTCTATGTTAGATTGATTGATAGATTTAAGATGTTATAATTCAAAGGAATAAAAAATTCTTTTGGTTAAATTTAAGATCTATTATTGTGAATATGTGCATGTTATTTAGCGGGTTTAATAGGGTCCACAAAGGGTCCCTATGTTGTCTTAAAACTAAATTCCCACTTTTTTTTTCATTCGATATTTTGAACAAGTTAATGATAAACATGCATCTAATTTTAATTTTTTATTTTTTATTTCAATCCGCAACAAAGAAACTCGGTGCATCAGTGCGCTTTAATCATATAAATGCACCATATAAACTATAGTAAAACTAAACATTTATATTTAGGCAATTTTTTCTAGCATGTGAGTGCACTGAGTAGGTAATAGCACACCAATGTGTATGTCTAACATAAGCACATTGATGACACGACAAGACAAAAAAAATAGAAGTGTAAACATGAGAAATTAATACTTTATGGAGGTTTTTCCTTTGTGGATGTGCTTGTGTAGGTTTTAATCGGTTCTCATGTATACACAACACACTGGTGTGTCTCCCTTGTTAAGGCACACCGGTTACGATATAAGAAAACATGATGTTGCTTGTTTTATAGTTTATTCTTTTAAGAACGAAGATGTGTATTGATTGTATTTTTCACTCAACTGTAGGGGAGAAAAGAGAAATAAATCAAATAGTCGATTCTTCAAATTCAAACTCATTCTATATCATTCAAAGTTCAAGTTCTTTATTTTTGTCACAAGTAAGTGTGTATTTATTTATATTTGGTTATATGTTTGAATTAATGTTTCCTTTTCATCTGCAATTGAATAACTTTGTTTTATTTTGTAGGATCCTAATTCAATATCAAGTTCGTATGCACATGATATTCCAGATGTGCAATTGAATAATTGGTTTTATCTAGAGAAACATATTGTAAGAAGATGATAGATGAAAATGGAAGGAAACTTTACTCCGCCAATTGTAACATGCCATCATCTAGTAACCATCCTATACCAATGGTACTTCATCGTGAACTTGATCTCTTTTACGACATCCTAGTAGTATGTGGTTGTTCAAAATGTAAAGGGTTAAAGGTGAACCCTAGGTGAGTCACATTGTCCCATTACCATTGTCCAATTACATTAATGATCGACTACCCAAATTTGACGGTTTAATACCCCTCACTATGGTAAATGAGATAATAGGTGAAATAGAAAATAGATGTAGGAACACTTCCATATGCTCATTCTTTGAAAATTTGGAATCCAAATCAACCAAGTTTCATCCTAAATTGACCAACCCATCTCCTTCTACTAAGTCATCTGATAGTTCTAGTGAGCCATCATATGTTATCAATACTACCCAAAACATATGTATAAGGAGATCCAAAAAGTTGTATGAGCGAAGAGAAAAAATGTGTATTGGACTTGTGATGATGTTGATGATACCAGAGGAGAGGAGTTGTTGATGCTTGGGAACAATCCACTCAAGTGGGGGACTTGAATAATGATGAACATGTCAAGTGGGAAACTTGCTTATGACATATTGACATATGTCTTCAACCATAAATGTGAGTATTGCAACCGATAGAACGTACAACTCCCCCTAATGTGATAAACTGGGAGACTACTAAGGCATAATGCACTAATGAATTTCTCTGCTCGGTCTGAGGTGAACCCTTATTTTGATGAGAAGGGAACTCCAGGTACAATGATAAATGCCTTAACACTCAAAATAAAATGATCTGACGTCAATGAGAGCTAAAGAAGATGGTAAGATGATGGTCTTACCAAAAAAAATGAGAACATTTTTTAACCAACTGGGACAATGATATAATTTAAACAATATAGGATGGTAAGCATGAGGGTCATGAATTCCCTTGATTGAAGTAAATTAGGTGGCTGGTGTACGGCATCATTCTTCAAATGACAATGCATGGTGTAATGGGAATGAACAAACTACAAATGGGTTTTGAGGTGATTTGTGTCATACTATTGTTTATCAATGGTGGTGTGAATATGGATGAAAAAACTTAAGGTGATTGTGGGTTAGGAACATGTACTATATGTCAATCAAGGGTGAAAAGGGGACAATAGCAAAATAATAATGTAATATGATGGGGTTTCCACATTTTGAGTGATTTGAGGGACCAATTTATGCCAAAACAATTATGTGGAAATTTTGTACAAACAAGAATATAGGTTCCCAACGATTGAATACCATGCAAAGTGTCCCTGCAAGGATGGTCAAATGATATTGGTGTGTATAGATGGTGGGACCCTTTTATGGTATTCTCAAGGGTTAGTGATATAGAGAGAAACACATATGGTTTACTGATCATGATGAGGATGAGAGGTTATATGTGAATCAACACCATAAAATTTTGTGGGGACTATGAAGGGGGAATCATCAAGATGCAACAAGAAAAATGAATGTGGTTTGCTTGGAAATATGGTGAATTATCAGAATCCGCAGACATGGTGGTTTGAAATCATGGTTGTCAAAATGTGGGGTATTTGTAATGATGTGTACGCCAATGGGGGATGATGGCATAGAGGGATGTTATAAACCCTGCATGCCATTTTAGGCCCTCTTGCCTCATGATCCAAAACTATGATCCTTCCAAAACTTACAAGGAATTATAATTTATGTAGTCAAAACCATAATTCTTTGGTGTATTACCATATTTTGATCACCTTTATATTGCAACTCTGATCCCCTCCATGCTATCCATCACAATCTGGTTTTTTAGAATACTTTGTTCTCATCAATTATCCTTTTCCTCAAGACAAGCTTACTATGTTTCTTTAATATTAACTTACTCCAACGATTTTGTTTAGGATCGATTCAAGCATTACTTACAGATTTTGAGTATCAAAATCATCACTCTATCACTAAGAGAGATCTAGGGAAAAATATTCAAATGGTGAGATGATTATTTGTCACCAAACCGCTCCAATAAACTATCAATTTGATCCATAGTCCAATCAAGTGATTGACCATGCCAAACTATTATGGCTACTTCAACAGTTCAATCCATTCTTCTAGTGTTCAACTAAACTTTTAATACTTTACTCTAACCATACCTCGCACATTGATTTCATAGATTTGGGTTTGAATTACACCACTTTCTATTCAACCCATCAATGATTGATTTATCTAATACAATTTAACTGTCAATAGTAACTCTATTGCTAGATTCTTTACGTTGCTTGATTCCTCCTTCGATCTATCCACAAACACCCATTTTATTCAGAAATTGCATATTTTCTCACCATATGCTAAATTGATTCTCTCTATAACCATTGAAAAGTAGAGAACCCTTCAATAGATTAATCTAGAACTTAATTAAATTGCATTCAAACTAGAATTCAACCTCATAGGGATAGAACTCTCATTTTGAGGACATAGTGCTCATTGGGTCAATAACTATGCTTTGTGGGTAACTTTAGTCAAGACACCTTCAAGCACTTTGGGCTAGGGGAGAAGTGGAACTTGGGTGGGAGGAGGTGTTTCAAAATCAACTTGGGTCATGATCAAACAATCCTTGATGTAATAATCCAATCTTTGATAATAGAAGCAGGTATTGGGAAATTTGATGTCACATACTAGCCAATGATGCACCCCACCACCAATCACGATGTACACAAATTCCTTAAGGATATGGGAAAGATTAACTGCACAGAAGCACGCCATTGGGGTCAAGGGGTAAAATACCTATAATGTTTTTCATATATAACTTCCCCCCAAGGGTTGACAATCCATCATAAGGCTAGCCAAATTTATACCAAGCAAGTTAGTTGTGCTTATTTGAAAGCAAAAAAAACATGGTTCCACTCATTTAAGACCACCATGGTATTCCTACATATCCTTGGGTCATAACCAAAATATCCTTTACATGGGAAAGGTTTCTAAATTTGAAAATAAAGAAACCCTTTTTTACACCCCACATATGCATGTAATGTCAAACAAGTGGCTCCCATACCTTGCAAAACTAGTGTTGGATAATTGCTTGAAGGGCCACCCTACCAACAAAATATTCCATAATGGATCCCACTCAAAACTCATTACAAATACTATCATAGTCAAAATCAGAGAATTCAATATTGAAAGGAGGAGTTTTACTTCATGGTAGACTTTCTATATGAACTTTTTGGGAGCCTTGGGTGCCATCACCAACCATTGGTGCGTGAAAACGCGAAGTTGGGTAACACTTCCATCAGAATCGGGTACCCGAGCAACATAGCGGAATTTATTCGGCCGAATAACTATATTTATTCGGTCGAATAACGTTTTTATTCGGCCGAATAACTATAGTTATTCAACCGAATAATCGATCCTTTATTCAGCCGAATAATGTTTAACTGTGAACTGTTTAAATTGATGGAGACATCGAAATATGTGCAAATGCATAGCCGAACAGTAATTTTAACCGGTGGTTCTATGTTTATTCAGCCGAATAATTATTGGGTCGAACAAGTATTCGGCCAAACAATTATTTGGCCGAATAATCATTCGGCCGAATAATTTTTCTATAGAAAAGGTCGGTTGCGGCAGACATTTGACATTTTTCGCTTGCAGTAGACTAGTCCCCGTCTGTCTCCCTGCCACCCGCTTGCACTAGACTGGTCCCCGTCCTGCCTTTTGTTGTCGCTTATCGTCCCTGTGCGTTGACGCCGTGGAGATCCGCCAACGTCCCGGCATGGAGGTCCGCCACCCTCTTGTCTTAGAGATCTGCCACCCTTCTAGCCTCCTCTCGTCGTGGAGATCCGCCACCCTTCCGTCCTCCTCTCGAAGTGGTCTGGTGTCCCGTTTGCTCCTCTCAGTGTGGTCTGTCATCCCATTCGCTCCTCTTGGCATTTTTCATCGTCGACTCATCTCAGTGTGGTTCTGTCGCCCCGTTCAGTCTCCTCTCGACGATGTTCTGTCGCCCCTTTTGGCCTCATCTAGGCCTCGTTTCGGGAAGGTAATGCAATTTAATTTTTTTATCTTTTTGTTAATTTTCATATTTTCGGTCTCAATGTTATTTCTATTTTTTGTACATTGTTGGCAGGTATCGTTCATTTTTTCGGTGGTCGGCTTCGTTTTGCTTCCTTCGTTGTTCGGCTTCGGATGCTCGAGGTCAGTTTCATCGGTGTCTTTCGGCAGCAAAAAATAAACAGGTATGCCTTCTAATCAAAATTTAAATATAGGTTTGTTGACTCTCAATGTATTTGTCAATTTAAATTATGAAAAAAGGTTTTTTCAGTTGATGAGGTTTGAACTCTATCCATGTGGACAGAAAGCAGCCAAGTAGGTTACTTGGAGTTTTCAGAACTTACCTGAAAGCGGAACGTAGTGCTTTCGATCATGCACACCCAGATCATTATAACAGTCTTATTTTTAGTCTTTGGTTTCCCATTTAAACTGTACTATACAGTTTCAATTCTACCATATAGCTCGTAAAGTTATAAAATAAACCAAGCTAATATAACGTTGCTTATACGGGTTCATTCGTTATATGTTGAAATGAGATTAGGAAGACCCCAATCCCTCACTATAAAATAGATAGAAAGATAGGAATTCATAGAAACTATATATGATAATGAGACACAACACCAAAGAAAAATAGGCCTTCTTTATAGAAATATGATAGTTTTTATCCTCTGAGAGCATAAGCAACTATAAAAACTAGGATTCAGATTGTATGGTTTTGTAACTCAGGCAACGAAACATGAATTATAAAAAATTAGAACAACTAACTACCTTTAATAGCTCTAGTGAAGAAGCTTGCTAGGTTGGTTGTGTCCATTCTTGTTAAAAATAAAGAGAAGAATAAACAATATTACCTTATACTTCGTCTGATACTAGCGCATTTATACTCGCATCTATACATTTAACTTTCCTTGGGACAATTGATAAAGAGAGACTTAACAGTCTGGTTCAGTTAACAGTCCAAATTCATAGGGCCCATTCTGAAGGCTATATCCCCCCAGTTAATAATCTTATCTAGCGTAATAACATAGTTTCCAAAAATATAGTTCATGTACTCTGTCCATGTGGACAGAGTTCATGAACTCTATCCACATGGGCAGTGGGACAGCGTTTCAAAGTTTGTGGTTTGATTTATTTGGACTTAAAATAAATCTTTGTATGTCTAATCTATGGATAGAGTCAATGAACTATGTCCATATGTTCATGAACTAAGGATGTTGATAGGGATGCTATTATTGATTTGTTTTGAGAGTCATTTTACAACCAAATTGATTTTTCTGTCCATATGTCAATTTGCATAAATAATTTATGTGTATGTTTATTTATATGTTTACTTTTGATTGTTTCATAATGGGATTTAAAGGAAGGAAAATTGTTAAAAATGTATATTTGTTTTGAAGTCGATTGTCACAAGTTTTGGGGGTTATAATTATCAAACTAGTTTATTTAGTCAAACTTATTACCTTTCTTCTTTGCATTGACCTAGCCACTTTCAATTCACTAACTCTAAAATAGTTATTAAGTGTTGGCTAATAACGGTGAGGATTCGTGGTATTATTTTTCATTAGGTTGCAACATGGAAAACTTGTGAAACATAATACCATGAATCGTCACCATTACTTGGATGAACACTTGTTATCTTTCATGAGATATACTTCATGTGGACAGAGTTCTTGAACTTTGTCTTCATGGACAGTTTTGTTTGATGATAATATTTACAGGTGTGTAGAAAAAATTTAATATTTTGAAAAAATAGTTATTGTAAATGGTTTACTTCATTCAATCACTTGATGAAAATATATTGTACAGTCCAAGCTCTCATGGTGTTTAGAGCTTTTTGCTTCTGTGTTCATGGAAAAATAGGTTTTTTTTTAAGTAAAAAGGTGTACCAGTTTCAAATCGAGAACATTTTTTTATGATTCTATGGAATAATGAAAATATTTGTAGATATAATTTATGTTTAAATTATTAAAATATCAAATAAGTTATTAATTTATGATTTAAATTAAGATTTAACATGTTTATGAATTGATTTCTTGACATAAATAAATGTAACCTTCACTTAATATTTGACCATATTGGTTCCATTCATTTAAAACATCAAAACACTTAAAGATTGGTCCACATTAATCCATCATACATCCAACAATAAACTAGCTATATTCATTTTAAGAACTATTAGATAATATTAAGTATATCTAGGTCCTTATTAAAAACTTAGTTTTTTTAGTAGCTAGGTCTTTGAATTTGTGGAATTAACATGTAGAATTTGAATATGTTATGAATTGATATTTGTGTAAACTTGTAGATATCATATCAAATGGAAAGAGAGTAGTCTTTGAGACAAAATCGTAGGAGGTCATCACATTATTCGGGAGTTGGTGTCTCAAATGATAATTGAAGGTTGTCGACTTCACCTCAGGATTCAAGATTATTGTACAATTCACATTCATCCAATCATCGACGAGGTGATAGTGGTAGAGATGATTCCCCTTTATCCTCTGTGGGTGAACATCTATCTCGACCTTCTGTCGATATGAATATCAATCTTTTAATACATGTATAAATTGTATTTTTGTGTGTACACTAATTTTATACGTGTTTACACATAACGTTATTTGTATTTGAAGCAGAGCATGGTGCGGAAGCGACACGTAATTTTATAGAGAGGGAGGAAGATCGAGTACGAGAGACAAGCGTGGATGCGGAGCAAGGTACGCAAGAGACTCGTCATCCTACATAGGGTGACGAAAGTCGAGCTAGGATGCAATATGTTCAACTAGCTAAGGGTTGTACATCCATTACGACTTATCTATCTGATTTACCGGAGGAGCTTCCATGGGAAAGTGGTCTTCAACAAACGACCCTTGAAAGCTGCAGAGCTCACTATGACAAGCTGCAACACGATCTTTCTAGTTTGGATCTCACTCCAGAGAATAAACAAAGTATAGAGATGGTTTTGCAATCATTACAAAAATTTATTGTGGTATATGAGGATATTGGACCAACAACAGATGGTTTTGTTGACTTGATGCAGAGAAGAAAGGCCCAGGTGATGGGTCAGGACAAGTGGGTTGTTGTGAAGGAGAGAGTGACCAGAAAACAGGCCAACTCAATGTTTAACTTCAAAGAGGACCTAAAGCGTAAAGCATTTAAAGTGCAATATTTTAAGCACCCTAAACTTGCACATCATTTATATGATTAGTTCCTTGTAGCCTATGGTCAGTTGCCATGGAATGATGAGGTTACTAATTATTTTGCTAAATTTTTTTATGCCGAATTTTTTTTAAATATGAAGCTAGACTATATTGATATTCATTCTGATTTTTATGGAGTTGGAAAGGGGAGGATATACAATCGAAAATGTGCTCTTAGAGATCCCACTACTCTTCGACCTCCACCTCAGATATCTCGTCCACCTAGGCTTGTGACTTACAAATCGGAGATGGAGCCCACATCACAAGTTGGGACAACTGCAAGGCATAATGTTGTCGAAGGTTTAACTTTGGCATTTGTAGGAGTTGATGTTGGATTGAGTCGAGAGAGGGCTCGAGCCACTATTCAGCAAAATTTTGTTTACAAAACAAATGATGAGTTAGATCGTATAGTCATTGAATATCTAAAGGCTTATGTCAAGGCTTGTCGTGATATAGTTTCGAATGTCTTATCTAATGACACGTCAAGTATATGATAGGTTTGTGTACTGTCAATCTATTTACTTTATTTATTTATTTTGAATTAAATTTTTTGTTACATTATATCTATGTATGATATTATAATTTTTTGATATATAGTAATAAATACATTACGTAAATGTTTATTGGTTGCGGTTTTCTCGAACGTTGAATGAACATAATTTTCGAGTCTCCACTAGTGAAAATGTAGCAAATGTAGAAGAGCATTTTGGAGAGGTATATTTATTACTTACATATTTATATTTATGTTTGAAAGATATTTTATCTTTTTTTTTTTAATTTAACTATGTATCTTATTGTTAATTTGACTTATCCATGCAGGTTTCTTTAGAATTAAACTTTTTAGATGATTTTCAATCTATTGTGAGCTAATGATTTTATTTTTTTTGTTTCGGTTTTAAGTTAATTGCTTAAGCTTAGTTTCTTTTGCTTGCACTATGATTTATTTATTAACAAAATTGAAATTTTAAGGGAAGAGAACATATTGAATTTGGCGATGGAGATATAGGTTCTCTGATGGATGTGGATATTGGCACCGAAGTAATTTTGTTCATAATTGAATTGTTCTTTGATATATAAGTTTAAATAGTTTAAGTAATTTTTGACATTCGTAAATTGCTTTTATATATGTTGCAGCTTGGGTCTTTTCGATCTTTTCGAGGCAAAGGAAAGACTCCACTAAAGGATAGTGGTGGAATTGTAAGTTTAATATTTTAATTTTTTGAATTTAGTTTAAAATAGTTTAAATAATTTGTAAGATTCATAAATTGTTTTTATACATGTTGCAGCTTAGGTCTCTTCCATCTTTTAGAGGCAAAGAGAAGACTCCAGTGGATGATAGAGAATTTGAGGTAATTTTGTTAATAATTGAATAGTTCTTCGATATTAGTTTAATATTTCAATGTTTTGATTTTAGTTTAAAATTGTTTAAATAATTTGTGATATTCATAATCTGTTTTTATACATGTTGCAGGTTGGTTCGAGTCCAAGGGAAGACCCTAGTGGAGGATAGTGGTGGACTTCCATTTAGAGAATTATTTATATTATTCTTTTTTTGTTGATATATATATTGTAGTTGTTTTGGACATCGAGGAGCTTTATTTTTGGATTATACATATGTACATTGAACTCACATGTTCATGATTTTTTTTGGATTATATACATGTACATTGACCTTACATATTGTTTTTTTTGGATTATATACATGGATATTGAACTTACATATTATGAATGTATGTATTATTAAATTTATGTATGTTTGTAGATGTAAAATATTTTCAATGTTGAGATGTTGAGAATAAATGTTAGGAAGTTTTAATAGGTGCAATGTAATGTTAGGAATGAATGTGGGGAATGTTAGGAATGATTGTTAGGAAATGTTAGGAATGTTAGGAAGTTTTGGTAGGTGCATTCTAAAGATAGAAAAATTAGGAATGTTAAGAATGGATGTTAGGAAGTTTTGATAGGTGCAATCTAATGTTAAGAATGAATGTTATGAATGAATGTGGAGAATGTTAGAAATGAATGTTATGAATGTTATGAAGTTTTGATAGGTGCAATCCAATGTTAAGAATAAATGTGGGAAATGTTAGGAATGAATGTGGGGAAATGTTAGGAATGTTTGATAGGTGCATTCTAAAGATAGGAAAATTATGAATGTTAAGAATGAATGTTATGAAGTTTTTATAGGTGCAATCTAATGTTAAGAATGAATGTTAGGAATGAATGTGAAGAATGTTAGAAAGGTGCAATCCAATGTTAAGAATAAATGTGGGGAAATGTTAGGAAGTTTTGATAGGTGCATACTAAAGATAGGAAAATTAGGAATGTTAAGAATGAATGTTAGGAAGTTTTGATAGGTGCAATCTAATGTTAAGAATGAATGTTATGAATGTTAGGAAGGTGCAATCTAAAGATAGGAAAGTTAGGAATGTTAAGAATGAAGTGGGGAATGTTAGGAATGAATGGTAGAAATAAGTGTGGGGAATGTGTTAGGAATGTTAAGAATGAATGTTAGGAAATGTTAGGAAGTTTTGATAGATGAAATCTAAATATAGGAAAGTTAGGAATGTTAAGAATGAATGTGGGAAATTTGTTAGGAATGAATGTGGGGAATGTTAGGAAGTTTTGATAGTAATGCTAGGAATGTTAATAATGAATCTTAGGAAGTTTGATATGAAATGTCAGGAATGTTAAAAATGAATGTTATAAATTTTATATAAATGACACAACATTTGACATGTACAAAAACCTCGATCATTTCATTTTTTATATAGTTAAAAACATCGCAATGGAATGTCGTCTTCAATTATCCGTTCATGGTCATATTTGGACATTTTCCATTTTCTATTTTTTAAGTTTTTTTTTATGAAACTTGTACCAATTTTATTCGAGATGCACATACTAAATGACTATACTGACAACATTTAACATCAGGTTCATAATCCTGAAAGTAGACATAATTTTCAGTCATATGGGTCTGCTGAAAAAAATAACATTTTAAAATGATGGATCCTCTCTCGTATGTAAATCCGTTGTCATCGTAGTCCTCCAATAACTTCAACTTTCCTTCAGTGCATCGCATCAAATAATATTTTACATTTTCGTTGTTGTCTAAAGTTGCAATCATAGCAAAAACATCTCCTATGCAAATTACAATTGGCGATAGAGTTTTTAAGTCAATTAAATCGACTATATACACATAAGGTGATGGACAACAATGAACAATCAACAAGATCATTACCTTCTCTAACAAGATCTGAAATTCTATCGTCATCAGATGATATTGCTATTTCTTCTGATTCTAATTCTTCTACGCTTGCTAGTGGCATTTTCCCTTTTGGATTAATCTCTGTGTGTTTCCAATGTTTTACATAGTTGTTCGTTATGTTTTCACAAACTTCTGTAGATTCAATATTTTTAGTGCAAATATGAAAAAAACATGATTGCTTTCTACTGTCAAATGCAAACACGTTTTGGAAGGTTTTTGTTTGAATAGAGTGAAATTCTCTAGTCCCATGTATGGTGCTAACCTCGTATGGTATTGATCTATCTATATCTTGGACCCCAACAAGCCAAAAAAACCTACACAATAAATGATAAATCACAAATGACAACTTTTAATATTAGTGTACATATACTTCAATGTTAGTACATACATTTTTTAAAATTTACAATTAATATAATTAAAAAAAATCGTGTACATACCTGTGCACATCTTTTGATTGTTGACTACAATCATGGCTTAGATGTGATTTACACCATTGGACAACCTCTGCAGCTGAATGGAATCGTCTAGAAGAATGGTTCATTTTCCATCTTCGAAGTGCTCTTTTTACGCATGCTCGTGGACCATCATGTTCACCTTTTCCATGTCCAGTTTCAAAGAAATTACAGCGATGTTTAATGTTCAGCGCTTTATGAAGTCGACATAACCAAAAAATGATCGTGAAGATTTAAATTGTCCCGCACATCCATCCGACCATATCCAATGTTCATTGAATTTAACTTCACGTCTTTTCAGTGAATCATAGAAAAAAATTTCAATACAATGTTGAACAAAATGTGTATCGTGTGTACGGTCATCGTTAATATAAAAGTGATATTCTTTAATCACATCTCGATTATCACACGTGCTTTCAATGCCATCAACATCCTGTTGAGAATGTCTATATAGAACATGGACAAATATTGAAACTTGGTCAGAATGATAGTATTTACTTTGAATCTCTTTTTGTGCAGCAAATGTGTATTTTTCTACAAAATCAACCACAGACAAAATTGTTCTGGCTGGAAAAATTTCAGGGGAATGTTTGAATTGAAGGTCTTTCCATCGTGCTCTATGTGAATGCTTGGTGTATTTATAAATTTTACTTTCAAATTTCTTGAGAAAATCTGTCACATATATTTTATCTTCTCGCAAATCAATCATTTTGGAATGTGCATCACTAGAACTTGTAGAGTAATTGTTGTATTCATATTTTCTCTAATCAACGGTTACATTTGCAAGCGACTGATCATTATCGATATGGTATTTATTGTGGAATAAAACCATATTTACACAACGATGACAATGTTTTCCATTGACACATATCTTAGCATAAAATTCTTCATCGTGATTTCTCTCACATAGAGTTTGAGATATGAATACACATATTGTGGGTGGAGGTGGTGAATTTGTCCAAAACATTTTACCAAATTCAAGAAACGTGTTGTAATATAATTGAAATTGCACATGATAACAACAACAACATGTGTCACGTATAATAATAGGTCTAACATACCATGGTTTTCATTGCACAAATGTAGTGATTGACATATTGATTCCATGATGATCCTCCTTGAATTTATTGAACAATTGTACTTGTGTCATTTCCATTATATGTTTTGGACGGATTTCATATACATTTCGTGATACTCTTTGTCATATCACATCCCTTGAACTTGGTGAAACTCGAGCATGTGCCAACCAATATTTTTGTACAATATCTTTAACACATTCTCCCATTCTATCTTTGTAAGGTTGTCTACAAATAATTGCCCAGCAAGCAAGTTCATCATTTTCATCTATTTGCATTCTGAATTTGCTATGTTTGTATAATGTCTTTCTTGAGGTTCCAACTGCTTGTGCTAGTTGTGTTGTCAAACGTTTTTGTCTAGTACTACCTGAAACAATTGCTGTCTGAATTGCTCTATGTGCAGCAATGGTATCTTTCTTTCTGAATTTTCCAAAAAATTTATTGCATCACCTATATTTTCTATCACATTATGTTTCAGTTTTGACTCTTTTATCGCCTTTTGAATACCCAATAATGACGTATCACCTTCTAACTTCTTGGACACCAATAAACATCTCAAAATTTGTGCTTGTTTTGCTATTGAACAATCCTTGAGAATATCATCATAAATTTTTGTAGCACGATATCGTGCAACATGTATGGGTTTTTTTTTCATATTTATCGCAATCAATGTCTTCTAACATTTCATCATCAATGGTGAAAGTACCTATACATCAAGTTAAATTTAATTTAACATATATCCAAAAAATACAATTTATTATAAAAAAATAAATTTGAAAAATACATGATATATACATACCAAGTCTAATTTCTGGATCTTGATTTTGATTTTCAATATTGACTTCATCAACATTAGCATGTAAATCACTATTTACATCTTCAACAATGGTCTCTTCAACTTCAATTTGTTCTTCTTGTACCCTATTTTCAATTTCCATTTCATCAACAGTATCATGTAAATTTGTTCTTATATCTTCAATAATTCTCTCTTTTGTTTCAGCAACCCTTGCTCGTTTGGCTCTATTTCTGAGCTTTTGTTTTTCCCTATTAACATCATCATCACGTTTACGATCATTTTTTTTTACGGTTTTTCTTATTGCCCGTGATTGTTTAATCTCCTTTGGAAAAACCCATTGGAAAAAAATAAGAACACCTTGTAAAGAAATCTTCTTTGTAAAACCATTGGAAAAAAAAAACCTCTTTGAAAAAAAACCTTCTTTGAAAAAACAACTTATAAAAATATTTTGGAAAAAAAAAACTCATTTGCAAAAATACCTTGCAAAAAAACTCTATGGAAAAACCCATTGCAAAGAAATAACCTACTTTGCAAAAATACCTTGGAAAAAAAACCCGTTGAAAAAACCCTTTGCAAATAAATAACTCCTTTGCAAAAATACCTTAAAATACAAAATCTTTTGCAAAAGTGCCTTGGAAAAAAACTCTTTGAATGTACCCCTTGGAAAGAAATAAGAAGAAAAATACATTTTTACAAAACAAACTCTTTGGAAAAATTCATTGCAAAGAAATAACCTACTTTGCAAAAATACCTTGGAAAAAAAACTCTATGAATAAACCCCTTGCAAAGAAATAACTCCTTTGTAAAAATACCTTAGAACACAAAATGTTTGGCAAAAGTGCTTTTGGGGAAAAACTCTTTGAATGTACCCCTTGGACATAAATAAAAAGAAAAATACCTTGTAAAAAAACTCCTTGAATGTACCCCTTGGACATAAATAAAAAGAAAAATACCTTGTAAAAAAACTCCTTTGGCAAAATAAATCTTCTCTGAAAACCCCTTCAAAAATATTTTGATCAGAAATATGCGAAATGAAAATGTGCGAAAATAATGAGTCTATTTCGTTTTACTTATATGAATATAGATAACGTAATTTTCTTTCCCGACCGACAAATTTTTTTTTGCATTTGGTTTTCCGACCGAACAACCTTTGTTGTAAATAACGGTTCCGTAATGGAAAAGCATTATTCGGCCGAATAACCTTCGAGACCTGAAACCTGCACAGTTTTCAGGTTTCTCCATTTTCGGAAGGTAAAATGGATGTCTTACACTACAAATCGATTGTCGGACTTGATACCATTAATTTCGTCATTGAATCTACTCTCTGTAGGTATAGATTTTTTTGTGTATAGGTGAGATCCGATATTTTTAATATTTTTGTTTCTTAAGATGTGTCGAGTTTCGTTTCATCCCTTTCAAAATGCGGTGAAATGAAAAATATATAACTTTAAAAATACACCACCAAAAAGATTGAAACAAATATGGTGTCGTTAATTGGAGTGTCTACTTCAAAAAGGTATTCGTAGATTTTTAAGTTTTATAGTCAATTCAGAGAAAAGTGTCGCAACCAAAAACATGTTGAAAATCGACAAGGTTTCCCCATTGATTAAATTCAAAAAATATTATAATTAGTATATAGATCCATTTGTTACAAACTTATAGTCATCCTCTAGTATATTGTGTGTAGATTGTCGTAGCATATTTTGTTTTTGCAAAATACAAATTTAACAATGATTTTAGGGGCGCAACCAAACATGACTATTTTTTAGTCATTTTATTTTATAAGGACACACTGTCAACCATTTGCCAAAATGACATGTCAAATTTCAATAATAAAAAAATTGAAAAAATTATGAATAAAAAGCTAACATAATTCTCTAAAAGTTTTGTTTTTACTTAAAAGTGAAATTCTAAACAAAAATATCACTTTTGTTTTCCCAAAGTTGAAAAACATGAAAAAATCAGATTTATTTTCTCATAAGACCCCCCAAAATAGACACCCATCTTCATGGAATCATCGTTCTAAATGACAAGGGATGAGTTGGGTGAAACCACCATGGCTCACCTTATGACAAAAAGGTTGTTGGCATGACATGCTAGTAGGGCCACTCTGAATGTTGAAGAGATAGTACAATCATTCCATAGTGCACACACGCCTAGAGATCACAATCTTCAAGCCAGAGCTCTAAAACCCTAGTGCCAACATTGTTATTATTAATTATTTTTGTCAATGTTATTATTTTGGATTTTATTTGGTTATCTACATAAGACTCAATGACATCTTTATAAGTGCTGCTCACTTTTTCCTCATAAAGACGTTTTTGTTAGATGATAATAATGTTTTCCATGACATTTCTAGTGATGTAAATATAGACATTTTCAATCACATTTATATTGACTATTGGTTGAATTTCAATGGTGTTTTAGGGTAGAGATATGTCCTGGATGTTTTTTGAGTGGTAAATAACCTAAAATCATGCAATGAACAAACTTTGTATCATGTGGAGAGACAATATGCAAACTACACTATTAAAATTGACTTTGTCGTGCTCTAGAATCTAGATTAGAGATTTGGAAATGCAAAAAATGCTTTGTGGATATCTTCAACTCCTTAATCCACCAAACAAAGCATTCGTATAAGGACTTGCAAATCCTAAGAGAAGAAGCATGGGTGGGAATAACCAGAAATTTAAAGTTAGGTTGACTAGGTACAAGTTTTCCAACAACATTAGTGTGCATTAGTTATGAGAACCAATATGACATACCACGTGAAAACATTGCTCCTTTCTCAATATAACTAGGGTTAGATAAATAGCTCATGGGGTTAGAGCAATTGGTAATGAGCAATTGAGATGAGAAGTTGTAAATGGAAGGTCACATGTTCAAATCCCCTTTAAGCACATACTTTAAAAAAAAAAGTATATTAGGTGTGGTAGTGCAGTTGGTTAGAGCGTAGGTCTCATAGCTTCACTGAGAAATCCCGAGGTCGAGAATCTAAGCATCTCTCACCCCATTGGGCTTTTGAATTCAAGAGGTCAAGAGTTCGAGCCTCTGTCACCCCCATTGATTTAGCCCACAAGTGTGTATCCCAACCGACGATTCGCTTGATATGAAGTAAATGTTGTAAATGGAGGTCACGAGTTCAAATCACCCCGTCCTAGCTGTGCCCCATGCGTTCAAGTCATATGGGTACACCTAGGGGTATAATGGTAGTGGGATTAGATCCCAGGACTCCATGTCACACAAGTACCAACCCAATCCCCAGTTGTTGATACCCCTAGTACAAAAAAAAAAGACACCAATTTATAATAGAAATAAAATAAGTATAGGTAAAATTAACTAAAAACATACATAAGTTGCTAATTCCAAGTATCAATGCTATGCTAAATAAACAAACAAACCAAAGAACAAAAACACAAGAGTGGTGGTTAAAGTAAATGACTATTAAGAATATGTTCTAACAGTACAATAACTCTAGTTCTCATTTAATCGCCTAACAAAATGGCCAAATTGGGTTTTACAATCAACATAAGTTAAAACTGATCATCCATCAAGAGTTGCTTGAATCCAAGTGAGGTCACATGAATGCTTTTAAGTTGCACAAAATAATATACAAAAGTGTGTGCATGGCTACTCGGCTCAAAATTAACAAGATAATGTATAAAAAATAGCTTTGAAGAGGAAGCTCCAATGCTAGTTGTTTATTATTCATTGAAATGCACTCAGCCATACAGCACGTCCCACGAAGCTGAGCAATTACTTCAAAAATAAAAATATTGACATATTTTCATCAAAAACCATCTTATAAACCTAGAAAACTATGAATGTGAGTAAAGACCAAGTAAGTTTTTTCTAGCAAATAGTGATGGGCTATAAGTAATAGAGAATCATTAAGCTTATGTTAATAAATATGAAAGCTTTTACATATTAATGCTAAATCATTATATAAAATGAAAAAATGATTATATTATATAAATAAAAATTATTATGAGTTATAATCCATTATAATAAGAAATATTTAAAAATACTAAATTTATTTTTGATTAAAAATATTAATTTTATTCATTAAAAACTGTGTAATTCAAAAAAAATAAAAACATTTAATATATTGGAGCGAGCTAAACTCTAGACTATTTGCACTTTTGTTAGCTAAATTTGCCGGTTTGTTAGCTAAATTGACCGGCATTTGGCTAGGAAATTTGTCAAAATTGTGATTTTGGTTGCTGAAATTGCAATTTTGGTTGCAAAAATGGATTCAGCCCCTCTATAACCCCTGACACATCCTAACTATGCAGTTTTGACAAACTGAAACTGCAATTTCAACAATTCTTATGAGATCACTTCTAACATAAACCTACAAACAAACTAAAGTCAGTATATATATAAACTCAGTTGTCAAACTGAGATTAGGAAGCTATAGCTATCACTGGCCACTCTGCACAAAAGCGAAGGAGAAATTAATGTACTATATTTTATTAAAATCAATATAATTTACATATTTTGCTCCGTTATTTTGTTCACAAATCACAACCAATAGAGATTTACATCTTGCTAGAATGTTTGAATAGTACAAAGAAGTCGTGGGCAAGTCTAAGCCCCGCCTCAATGGATGATTTGCTCCGTTATTTTGTTCACAAATCACAACCAATAGAGATTTACATCTTGCTAGAATGTTTGAATAGTACAAAGAAGTCGTGGGCAAGTCTAAGACCCGCCTCAATGGATGAATGTACATTTGGCTTACTGGTTAGCATTTGGATGATAGTAGCTGCAATATACACTCAGAGTCTCAAACCACTTTATGGGATCATGGTTGACAATAACTTTCACCCAAAGCCCAATATCCAGAATTTAACTGACAAAACTGTACAGCACAATCTACTCGCTCGTCTATCTATGATTAGAACTAATATCCTCTCTGCTCCCCCCATGTTGCCCGGGTCTCTTTTCTATTGCTTGGGTACCAACTGCAATCAATTATTATTTTTATTATGCATGGCAGGAGTAATAGGCATCTATGCTCTGCTGTGCAGCATAGATAAAACTATAGAGAAAGCCTGTAAGGTTGTCAATTGTGATTGAAAACTAACAGAATACAGACCGTCCGCAACAGCTGTCATTGTTAATGCGGGTGTATCTTCCCTTTCTCCCTGCAATTCACATAATGTTTGTCATGAACAAAAAAAAAATCAGATAGGAAGTTACTGCATTACACACTTTCTGATATTTTCACAGGGAAAAGAGCAGGAGAGAAAGGTATGGACGTGGAAGAACCTTAACATAACACTACGGCACTGTACATAAATTGAAATCAAAATGACTGGTCCCCTGATATAATACCTTAGAAAGCACATATAATGAATTATAATCCTCTGCCTTTGAATTGGTCTCAATCAAGTCGCTGTTCCTCCTTTGTTTTCGATTGTGAAGTAAGGTGAGTGCACAACCCATATCCCATCCACCACAATCACACCTGCCTCCGAGTCTCCACCTTTCAATCAGAGGTGAAGGTCCACTTGATTTAAGTTTTGGCAAACCATGCATGTCTGCCGGCACTAGAGCTGTTATACTTGTCTTACATTGTCTTTTACAGCTTAAGTGACCTTCAAGCCCTGGTACTGGAGACTGCTCGTCAAAAGTACATCCTGCTGAACTTGGGGTGGGGCTCATTGCCGAATTATTGCTGCAGTCTGACTTACAAGAGTCATCTTGATGATGTGGATGTGATGACCTTGAATTATGAAGGCTTTTGTCAAGAAATTTCAGGCCCCATCCCACTGGATTCTTTGATACAGTGTCCTTGCCAGTTCCACTGTTCACAGTTTGTGTTTCTGAAGAAGGGGTTTTGATCACTATAGCTGTTAATTCCAGATGAGGAGAAAATGGCTGAGATAGACACAGTTCAGCATCTGAGATACCCCAATTACCCCAGTTTTCCACACAAGCTGCATTTCCATCTACAGATCGAGACATAGGACTGGAGTCAACGAATTCACTGAAACTTTGTTGTGAAGGTTGTCTCAACCTTATCTCCCGCGTCTTTTTGTTCTTGATGGCATGGTTAGGTGAGGCCACATAGCTTGGAACAAAACTAATATTGTCGGCAAGTGGAGTAGAGGATGTTATTGATGTAGAGCATGAATCAACAGAGTTTCCGTTTGGAATTCTCTTGTGGTCCAACTGATCAGGAAAAATAATGCACTTCTCTGTTGAATTTGTTTGTCTTGCAGGTCTCTTTTTTATGTGTTCAATGTTTACACCAAATAGAACAAATTCAGTTTCCACGGTGATTTCTAAGCTACCAAAACTGTTAATCTCAGGGCACAATGAACTGGAGACTCTCATGTGTCCCACAAGGCCAAGAACCTGCTCGTCCTTTCTTGGTGGGGCTACCCATTTACTCCTGTTTTTTTTAAGAAGATTTAAAATTGTTTTGTTATCCGGACCAGAATGAAATGTGTACAACCAGTCAAAATCTTTTCTGCCACGGTTGTTGAGTTTCCATTTCTTGGCTACAAGAGCCTTTTCGGACTCGTTCAAGGAAAAGGTATAATATGGAAAGCCATCCTTGCACGAACAGTGAAGAAGACCCTGTGAAATCAAAGGATGAGAAGTTGCAGTCGATGCACTTGGACGACTACGTTCTGTCTCTGGTGTAGATATAGGTAGCCTTCCAGGTACTTGTTCATGTTTCCAGATAATAGAACCGCCACTTCTCTTTGGGATGGGTGAGAGTGGCCTTCTCAAGACTCCATTATCTAAATCCATGTTCAACTGATGATTGCACGGCATTACTCCCTTCCTAAATCCTTTTGATCTGGGATGAAAGTATCCAGGAGAACATAGATGATGACTTCCTTGAACTATTTTCATGCTGGCTCTTTCTGGGCTCCAGACACTAGTATTATCATGTAAAGGATGCAATGAAGGGACTTCCAATGTTCCATGAGAGGAGCTTCCTGCAAGATATGTTTCAGGATGGTTTACTGTAGGGTTTAAGCACCCTACATGGCTAGCTGTCGTGTTGCCACAAACTTTACAGCCATCAATTGCAAAGGAAGATTCTCTAGTTTGTATTGGGTGATCTGGGCAGCTATTAAAACTGAAACTCTTTGTTTTTCTTTTAACATAGTTTCTCGGTGCATGAACTGAACTACCTTTCGTGTTTAGTTTTTCATGTTGCAGCTGGACAGTAGATGCCACTGATTTAACTGGTACATTAACATGCATTTTACTACATTGATGATCAATACATGAGGCTAAGTTTGATCTGAGAAATGTTTCCTTAGTTGAAGAAAACTGTGTCCCTTGATCATTTGAATTGACGCTTTGAACAGTGAATTGAAGACTCTTTGAAGCCATGGTATTTCCAGTAACCATGGAAGATGCAGATGAAGTTTCATGAATACACATATTATCATCTCTGTCAACAAGAGGTAGGCAGCTTCCCAGTGACACAGAAACATCTGAACTTTCTCTGTGTATAGGCAAATCAAGAACTGAAGTACTCTTAACTATGGAGGCATGATCTCCCACCTTAGTAGAGCAAATATCCATATTTGTAACAGTAAAATGATTAGCACAATCATCAATTTGGATATTTCCATTCTCTTTTAGAGCCTCTGTTCTCAATATGAGTTGGGATGCTACATCATTTCCGTCTTCTGAGGTATCCGAATTTATCTCTGGAGTGAAATTTTTAGCTAATAATACTTCAGTTGCAGCAAGATCTCCAAGGCATTCTTCTGTAGAAAGTAAAAACCTTAGACTAGCACCTAGTTCATTAGGTGGCCTGGAATCGTCTTTCTCCACAGTAACTCCTGTCACTGGAATATGGCAAGATTCAAGATTTGTACTAGTTGAGGGTGAAATTTCTTTGTATTTTAAAAGGGATGCAATTTCATTGATTTTGCCTAATTCTGAACATTCTGGCATTACCATCATTCCCTCTGGAACTTTTAGGTACTCACAAAGATGAGATTGGTTGTATGACTTGGTTTGAGGATGTGCTGTAAATATTTCTTTGTAACCATGACTTAAGACATCTGTAAATATAACCTGCTTTTGTAAATACGTAGTTGGTAAAGATGACTTGCACATAAAGCTGGGACTGAAAATGGAAGCATTTATTGAACCCAGAGAAGAATAAAGGGAAGGCAACAGCTCATTCTCCCTCCCAGAAAAAGAGCTAGCTTCACTCCTGCAGGAGAAATTTGACAATTCCAAAGTTGACAAGGATGAGGATGTCTCACTTTCAGATGGTGAGTGAAAGGTCATGTCCCCTTCGGTATCTCCTTCACTGCTACACCACAATGGCAAATTATGCCAGTCCTCTTCTCCAAAATGCAGATCTCTTTCCTGAATTATATCTCCTCTGTCCCTGGTTTTGGGAGAGTGAAATGACTTTGAAATTAATTCTGTTGTGTCTTCTAACTCTTGTCCTTTCTCTGTTGTCATGCTACTTTGACAATTTTCAGCAGATTCCTCACCCAAAATATTCTTAGCTGCTTTTGGCAGGTTTTGTTTGACATGCACTACAGGTTTCACTTCACATTTTGTCATTTCCATATCCTTGTCCTCTTTAAGATTGTCCCAGCTCCCTGACATCATTTTCTCTTGAAGTTCTTTTGGAGTACATTGATAAGCAGATACCTTTATCACTTCCGAAACATCTTCACCCAGCACTTTCTGATCAGAAATGTCAGGACACCTTATTTTCAATGGCATATTATCACAAGAATTCTTAAGGTGAGAGATACCCAAATTGCAGTCTGAAAAGATGCAAATTGGAGGTTCTTTTAGTGACCTATCCCCAGCCAGTTTCTCAACAATAGCTTTCAGCTTTTTCTCGGGAAGACTAATTTGGGAGGCTGCCATCTTTATATGAAACCCTCCTCTTTCTTTTTCATGAATACAAGATTTTGATATCATTGGGCATGGACTATTTGTTGTAACAAGTCCCATCATAAGTCATCAAAATGGTCATAAATTTTGGGTATACTATGGCAACATGGATCTTGTTCAATATCACAATGCCAGACCTGCACAACATAAACTTTGCTTGTTAATAATGTCTGGAGCATTGGAAAACACATTGACCTTCACAAACAACCAACAAATATTCCCTCAAAATTGAAAATATCCATATTTTCAGGGGGTGGAAAGACTGAACTGTAAGGAGAAAGTTGACAGTTAATCTAATCATTCCTGGGAGGGCTATGATAATTGCATTTTTATCGAGCAATGAACTATAATCCTGAGATAGATGACTGAATATACATGGAGAAAATTTGGATGAATACAATAACTGACAAACATGAGAGAAACCATCCAGAAAAGAATAACTACACTTGTTTGCAATTCAAGTTTTATAATATTTGATAGGAATGAAAGAAATGTAGGAGACTGAAAAATACAATCTCTTCTCTTTGATTATCACCTACAGGCTACAATTTATAAGATGGATCTGCTGATAGGGTTCATATTTGCCCAACATCATGTAACCACAGGTACATCACGTGCATCATACAAATGAAATTTGTAATCAACTAAGTTTTTCTGTGCCTCAGCCATTTTTGCATGTGCTCACGTTAAAACATGGTTTGTTTCAGACTAACCCTGGGCCTGTGTAGACAACTTATGCGTCATAAAAGAAACCCTTGTTCTCTCTTTTTTCTAAACACATAGGAAAATAAAGTGCATATGAACTAAAGGAGGACTCTGACATCCTGTTCCTTTATAGTGATTGACTGGTATGGTTTACTTAAACACTGTAATAATGTTAAAATATTTTTGCTCTTTCTCCTTAAATAGGAGTCAGGACTGAGCCTTGGGGTTATGGTTTACTTTGACAAGGTTTAGAAACAGATATACGTGCCTTGTGTATTACTGATTTGAGTTCATACAAAAAAGTTCTGCATCTATAAAGTTTCAACAGTTCATTATTATGCCATGAAGTTTCCTACAAAATTGAAATTCATGAAGCGTCAATCACAAGGATTTATGTCTCTTAATTCAAAACACCTCATACAGTCATACTGTAATATATATTGATGCAACCAACATTTTTAGTCTGTTTCTATGAAACGACGCTTCGATAGTGAAGCATCAGAACCTAAACAACTCTCTATAGAGTCTAGACTCTAGACAATTCAGAACCGAGTGTAAGCCTCTCTAATAAACCCACTAGACATCACCATGAGACACGTGTATAATGAACCAATTTTGATGTGGATTAAAGCCTGTATTAGGCTGCAGGCATTTTTTTAATTTATTTTTCGCCGGAGAACAATCCAGGCAGGTACACCCGAAGGGACCACCTCCTGTCGATCCCACACTGAGGAGGTTGACCCCGGCGGACCCAGAGGATCGAACCCACAACCTCATGACAGAGGGCCAACGTCTTGGCAGCGGGGGATCCGACCGACTGGGGCACCCTTCGGGGCTAGGCTGCAGGCATTATGTGTCACTATTTTATTGCAGGTAATGTGTCTTTGCATAGAATTGATGAGGCGCTGAAAGGCCCCATCACAGACCATTATTCCACAATGCTTTTTCATACCTTAATGCTGGTTTTGAGCCATATTTCGATGTATAATAAGAGTTATTTTACTACAGCATGTACTCTGATAGCATTGCCTTTAAGTTTATACAGAGATTATCTAGGCATTTGGGTAATTTCTAAGGTGGTTGGTACCTTAACTTTCACCTTAGAAGTGAAGTTCTACCTCCACTTTCATTTTTTTCCAAAAGTATTGGGAAAGTTAAGCGGTGGTTAGCTTGACTTAGTATTAAAATTACAGTTAGCTATGTTTAACAGAAGGGCATCAACCCAAAGGACATGTTGAATCATCCCTTTTCACCTTGAAAGGCAGATAACGGCAGGTTTGAATATAAGTTTGACTTATTCTTGTGTGTCCATCCATTTCCTTGAAGTCAGTGCATCTGCTTGGATTGTCAATTGGACAGGTCCCCATGGTGACATGGGACAGTCCAGTCCCTTTCTAGCATGGTTTTTCTTTGGTTTTGTTTCTGTTTCAATCTTTTCAGCAGGTACTCAGTTCAGAGTTTTCCTATTTCAGCAGTTGGATGTGTGAAATGATGTGTATGAAAAACTGTCATAACAATAGAAACAATTCTCTTTTGGAGTGGAGAACCTACTTTGTGTTTCTAGCAATGACATAACAAAAAAATACAATTATATACACCAACAGCTTGTTCGAAAGGTTGCAAGTTGAAAGTGGCATTGGAAGTGTACTTATGCAGATTCAACACATTGGCAGGGTTCAAACTTCAAGGTGGAAACTTAGTTTTCTACCTATTGTCATAGCGACAGATTATTGTTGCAGGCAAAGCAAGGGAAAAAAGAAAGACGTACAACAGGGGTATTAAAATATCCATCAGCATGCCTAGTAGATCATTAGCAGCAGATTTCCAGGTTAAACCTAGAATTATATATCCCCAGAGAAAAATTATAGAAGGATTATGATGAATTCATTAGGTTAATGAAACTACTTGTTAGGGTAGGCTTTGGATACTTAGCAAAAGTGACACAAGGTATAGTTCCTCTCAACTTCTTCAGTTTGAAAATATTTTTTTGAAGGATGGGACAACAATAAATAAATGATATCATTATAGATGAGGAGCTGACTGCAATAGCAAGAAAGGTACGAAAAGAAGGAAAAAGTTGGGATTAAAAACAAAAATGGACAAATTAGTTGGATGAGTTATGCTGTGCATTCTTTGTCTGAAACATTCTAGAAGGGGTGAATTCTCAATTAGGTGTTGCTATAAAAATGTATTACTGAGTCCTGACTGGCTGGAAGGAGGTAGCTAGAGTGACGTCAAAGTTGTTTCTGAGTAAGAAGCATTCCTCAATTTTTACTGCATCTCTTAGACTTCTAACAATGTGGAACAAGAGTCAGGTAGTAAATTAGGGAAAGTTGCTAAAATAATCCATATGTCAAGATCTGAAGGATTGGAACATTAAAAAGGAGATTCATCAGTTGATAGATTATATTTTGAACTCTCCCGAGGCAGCAGTTTCTACTCCGATTCATATCTACAAGTGCTGAAAATTAGATCTGAAATCTGATGAGAAACCCAAAACAAATAGTAAGGACATAATATTAGTTTCATCATCAGACAAGGAAAATGAGGACTGAGAAGAACAGGATATAGAAACAGAAAATGATGAAGAAGGGGATGGGAACACTTAAGAAAAAAGAGCTAGTCCCACCTTATAAAAATTACAGCTTGAAGTAGTCGGTAGAAAGAGCAAATCACCTCCTGGATTTATTAATGAATAAGGCAAAAGAAGGATCCAGGGGGGGGCACATAATTAAGCCATTAATACTTTTCCTTATAGCAGAACATGATGAAGGGTAAGTATCATGGCCTTTTAAAGGAAATTGAGCTTTGAAGTATAAAATCCCAAGGAATGACGAACCTAGTAGCAATATGTCACCATCATCTGGACCCGAATGAGGATGAGCTCAGTTTTGACAAGTTCTGGCATGAAGGCTTGAGTTATCACAGTGATCCAAAATTCTGCTTTGCCTCATGCAAGGAACACTCGAGGCAAGTGTATCAAAGCAAAGCGGAAATGATGAGGCCTTGAAAGGCCCAACATAGACCGTTATTCCATAACTTTTCCACACATTCATGCAGGTTTTGAGCCATATTTTGATAGGCAAGAAGATTTATTTTATATTCAACATGTACTTGGACAGTGTGGGCTTCTATAGAGATTATCTAGGAATTTTTGGCAGATTCTGAGGTGATTGTACCTTCATTTTCACTTTAGAAGTGGAGTCCTACTTCAATTTTCAGTTTTCTACTTTCACCTTCAAAACATGCTGTAACCTCACGAATCTGTATTTTTCACTATTTAACCCTATCCCTTTCCACCTTGGAGGGTAGAGAAGGGTAGGTTTGAATACAACAGCTCTACTCGGATTGTCAATTGGATAAGCTCCCATTGTGAGACAGGACAGTCTATGCCCTTCCCCTCATTGTTTTGCTTTGGGTTTGATTTCTTTTCAGCAATAATATTTCAATATTTTCAGCAAGTATTCAGCTCAGATTTTCCAATTTAGCAGTTAGATTTGTGAAGTAATGTCTGGGGAAAACTATCATGACAGTAACACTAGCAGCAATTCTATTTTGAAGTTGAAAGTCTATTTTCCACTTCTAGAAATGACATAACATAAAATGAAGAAGTAGATACCAACTCTTCTCTTTCAGAAGGTATCAAGTTAAAACTTTAAAAGTGACATTGTAAGTGTACATGCTTGAATTTGACACATTGGTAGGGTTTTAGATGGAGATTTAGTGTAAGCAAATGGCATACATTTGCAGTTTGCGCAGTTATCTATTTCAGGATTCACAGGCATGTCCCCTTTCCCCTTTGTGAAGGTGTGACCTTGCTTGCTAGCACAGCCATTCCATGGGTACTTGCCTATGTTCCATGGGTACATCCGAGAGTGGGTATGGGTACAGCAAGAATGAAAACTTTTTGAGCTATGGGTACGGTATACTATTATTCTCTTTTGTAAAGGAGCAGATCATCAGGTTTTGGGCACGGGGTTAAGCTTGGAGCAAATAGAATTACATATGCAACTATGGTACTTGCTAAGCCCTTATTTGGAATTGTAAGGTAGGTGGTAAGTGGTTTGAACAAGGAGTTAGTGTACTAATATTTGTCCCTGGAAGTTTTCAATCAGTTTAATACACCAGTTAACTCATGTACACTAATGACATATTTTCTGCTATCATGTTGATTATCTGGTTACTGATTCTTAGTTTTCCTGGATTCCTACCCAGGACACCAATCATACTCTAGCCAAAACCAGCTCTATGATTCTAAGCTATAACAGTAATAAATTTGAGGATAATTTGCATGACATTCTCACATTATGGTTTTAGGGTAGAAATATGTAATTAGCAGCTTCAGAGAATCGAAAAATGCCTATAATAGGCTCATTTTCACTGCCTCGGAATAGAGGTGACAGATAAAATAGAAAATAAATAAGAAAGGGAAACAGAGGCTTCTATCAAAGCTTTTCAGGATAATGAACCAAAATGTAAATCAAAGACAAGCACACTGCAATCTTTACTTCCCATCTGTAATTGCGCGTTCTCTGTAAAGACAATGCAAGTTTGATATACAGGTATTGGGTTATTTTCTACTAACAGATTTTCATTATATCAACATAAACCATCATATTATTCCTCGACAATTTGTCAGAAGTTCAGAGTCCTTCACAGCCAAACCACTTCCACAAGCAGTCTGTCAACTAGTAATGAATTCACCATTAAGACATCAACCACTAAAAAAATACAGAACAAGCCTCCTCGTCTAGACCTTTGAGAGGCCTTGAACCTTTGGGGAAATTAGATATCAAGCTGTAACAGACCTGGTAAGTGGGCACTCAAGAACATACATACACCCAAAACCATCTTACAGTAAACATATTATTCCAAGTTAGGCCATTTGGGTCTACACCTATATCTATCTCATCTCACTTTTTCAGTTCTTCATATCAAGTCAGGGAATGAAGAATCTAATACCTGATATGACATAGCGTCAGAACGAGGCAGAAGCATCAACCAGGCTGCAGCATAATGAATGCCTATCATATGGCCTGATCTGTGAGCAAGAACGGTAGTTGAAATTAAAGAGGAAGAAGAGGATGCCAAACGTAATTTGCACTTATAGTCGGCGCTGTAATCCTTGAACACCTAACACCAATGAAAAAGGCTAAACCAATAGAATATCCTACAACGAGCCGCATTCATTTATTCAATAATACTGCACTTTGACTTATTGTGATCATTATTGCCATGTATAACTCACGAGATAATAGGATGATTCGAGGGATGGCGATACCGCCAAATTAGCGATCCAGCTAAAATCGTTTTGTCAATTGATTAATTTTGCCTCTTGATGAATTCAAATCACAAGTGGAGAAAAATGAGAGTAGCTCGCAATAGTTGCCTTGACTTTTGGAATCCGAAAACTGTTTTGTGCAGAATAAAGCTTTCGGATTTTGCTCCGCAAATTTCTTATGGTATTTGACATCTATACTCAGCATGCTACAAGTTTTTATGATAAAAAATATATGTATATCTTATACCATAAATGCATGTGATCCACACATAATACGACAAGGCATATCACATGCATTAACATGGTACATCCTTCCTGTAGTTGGCATTGCAAAGGACATATAACTAACTATGACAGAAGCTTCTCAAAGAAAGTACCTTTGTAGCCTTTGTTAAATCAAATTTTCAAGATTTAGCTGATTCTCCAACTTATTTTGCAGGGCTCTTTTTGATGAAGTCCACAAATAGTTTCCCAGTTGAAGAGTCAAAAAACCAAATTTTCTCCTGCTTTCACAAACAATTTTCCAAAGAAGGAGTCAAAAAGCCAAATCTTCTCCTGCTTTCACAAATAATTTTCCAAACAAAGAGTCAACAAGCCAAATTTTCTCATGCTTTCACAAATAAAAAAAGAGTCAAAAAGCCAAATTTTATCATGCTTTCTTTCCACTGAACCTACTTTTTTACGCTTTCTTTCCATAGCTTTTTGTATTGATGAACAACATTCCTCCAAGGAGCAAATGTTATCTTCGTCACGGGTGTGAATGTCCATCTTGATTTGTAAAAGAATAAATGTGTTTTTTTTTCCATTATTGCGGCACACTGACCGACCTGGACACTATTTGCAACAAAAACTTACTTGGTCTTTACTCACATTCATAGTTTTCTAGGTTTATAAGATGTTTTTGGAACAAACTTTGTTAATTTTTTATTTTTTTTTTGTAGTTGCTCAGCTTCGTGGGACGTGCTGTATGGATGAGTGCATTTCAATAAATAATAAACAATAAGATACATGGTATTTGGTGTTTTAAAGTAGTTGTCATTACTTTTTTCAAAAATAGCAATGTAAATATATTCTTCATTTTTCACAAAAGAGAAATATTATATCTAATAAAAAAATGCCTATCAATCCTACAGTGGAATATAGGTGAACCATGCACATTACTTAATATAATATTTTATTTATTTAATTATTATTTTAAATATATCTTATTTATTATCTTTTATATAATGCTTATTTTTTATAAATCTTATTCACAATCTTTCAACTATCTTTATTATTAAAAAAGTGTTATTTAATGGTTATTTTATATAAATCTTATTTATAATCTTTCAACAATTTTAAATTATGATACTTTATTCATCTTTATTTTTTTTTTAAATGTTACATTTTTTATTAAAATATATGATGTAACTAAATATCAAAAAAAAAATTACTAAAATGGTTTTAAATTCTTTTTATTTGTTTTATTTGTTTGTCTAATACTCTTTTATTATTATTATTATTATTATTATTAAAATTGTTTAGAATATTTTCAATTGTTCAATAGCAGTTTCATGTTTTACTCATAATTATTTAAGTTAATCTTAGGAGCTAATCATATTTATAATATACTTTAAACTATAATGATTATTTATTGAGACACTATTTATATATTTTATCATATCTTTTTAATCATAATAATAATACAAAGATAACTAATATATTTTTATATAAAAATAATTTAAAATAATTTATAATCATTTTATATGATTAAATTTTTGTATGATATATATAAATAAATTAAAAATATATTTATAATAAATAATTTATATTTATAATAATTAATTTTACATATATATTATAATCTTTCAATTTTACTATGAATAAAGATTTGATTTAAATTAAATTACACATTTAACATTTAACTTATTTTCAATTCTTTCACTTTATATAATTAACTAAAAAAACAAATATAATTATAATTAATTAATTAATTATATTGTTTGAATATTATTATTTAAATTTTTTTGATATTTTAGTAATGCTTTATATTATAAAAAGTGGAGGATTTATAATTGTTTTGGTGTAAATAAGAAGAACAACTACTTTGGGACAAGCACATGTGCAAAACAATATTACACTTCTACAAAAACAACTACAAGATTGCTTATAATATGCAATTAAACATAGATTTTGACATTTGATATTTGCACAAACAACAACCTTAAGAGAAACACATGCGCACATCAATGTTACACACCTTTACAAACAACTACAAACAACTACAAGATTACTTAGTATATGTAATTAAGCATAGATTTTAACATTTGACAAATAGAATACATAAAGTTTTTTTTATATAAATATGTATAGCAATATACAATACAATGGTATCATATGAGACAACGGTAACCTATGTAATTTATTATGATTAGTGAATAAATTTTTAAATAAAATATAGAATATTATTATTGAAATTGAGTTGACCTTCACAATAAACCAGTAATCAAGTATCTATTTTAAATCAAGAAACAACATATATTTTATTGAGCAATGGAATCAATCTTCAGTAAATGGAATGCACCATGTATTTATACAATCAATTGTACAAGGAACAACATGTTGGTCTCATGTTTCTTGAATGGTACTAGATAGGGACATGAATATAGATGGTACTATACCCTTCATTTTATCAAGTAGAAGGGATGGAGAGAAAAAAACATGTAGGTTGTATGCATGGATTCATTGTTTACGTAAAGGCCTTACTAGGGTAGGGAGGGAGGGATATCACTTTAATGCGATTCATCTATAAAGCATGGGTTGTTATGCGATTAATTACTTGTCTATTTGGTTGGCTATGCAAAATTATTGATGAGATTGAGCATTATGTTATCCCACTCATCCATAAGTAAGAAGCCATCTCAAAATAATCACCTCTATTATATATTAGGTGTTTTTTTTTTTTTTCAGAAGAAAAAAGTCTGTCCTTGATATTCATTAAGAATCAAAGGGCATCTAAAGTGCCATCCTAGTATATGGTTTACATTCATAAAGTTGGGTCAAAGGATATTAACTTCAGAAGCATCTTGTATGAGTCACAACTCAACAGAGCAGAGAGGGGGCAAGTACAAATTTTGCATACAATACCCATCAGAAAAAAAATTTGTCCCTTATAACCATATCTACTGTGAACCAATAAGTGTAGAACAACAATCTAAAAGAGTCCCCTCCAAAACTATCACATGGGTGCATGAAAAGGTGGAGAAAATGCTCCAGCACCAGGCTCAAAAGAGCATAAAACTGTCTTGAGAGGTCAAATGACCATCAATAAATTCAGTGTAATATCCCGATCCCGAAGCCAAAGAAAGGGCTTTTTTAGACAGGCGGTTTGCAAGCTGATTGTGTTCACGGTAGACATGGCAAAAAGACAACTCTAGAAAGCATGAACAGATCTTCCTAGTGTCCCTACACCAATGGATTAGCTCAGGTGGTGTGAGGGAAGCAGTACCCTTTGCCCAATTGATGATGACAGATGAGTCACCAAATATCTTGAGTTTGGGTAACCCCATCATTTGGGATGTATGCAGAAGGGCCCAGAGCCCTATTAATTCTGCTCTAGTGTTGGTGCTAAGACCCACCCCCAATTTAAACTCGAAGGAATGTGACTCATTCAAATGCAGACAGAAGCCAACCCCTCTAGTATTATTGGCAGATGCTCCATCAAAAAACCCACAGGGATAGACAAGTACAGGTTCCGGTCCCTTGGGTCTAGATTTTTTAACTCTAGTGACAGTTGGGCAGTACAGCTGCGAGGAGTAAGAAATCTAGTGGAGTATGCTGATAACAGGAACTTTTTTCCCTTTGAAGATATACACATTTTTGGCTTTCCAAACAGCCCACATGGCTATGAATGGGAGATAGCAGTATTCAGATTGCTTTGAGAAAGATACAGTCCACATTTCTAGGAAAGAACTAAAACTAACAGACTGGAATGAAGGGGATAAATGGTGTTGTTCCATCAGGATAGAGAACATATTTTTCCATACAGGGCAATGATAAAAAAGGTGTTCTACACTTTCAGCATCCATTCTGCATAGTGCACATATACCAGGCCCCGTCCATCCACGCTTTTGAAGGTTGTCCCACGTAAGCAATTTGTTCTTCAGTGCCAGCCATAAAAAACAACAAATTTTCCTGGGGAGAATGTTGTTCCAAACAAATGCTAGAAGTCTGCTACCAACCGGAGGAGAAGATGCGAGGATAATGCAGTCATAGATCAGTTTTGCAGATACAGTTTCGTCTGACTTTTTAAATGACCATGTCAGTGCATCCATCTGATCAATAAGTCGAATGCCATAGATTTCCAGACCTCTCGTGAAGGTATCCCAAGCATCTTTCCAATCTCCCCCAACACAAAGATCCTAAGCAGAATACCAGTATTTGTGTGCATCCGGGAGGGTATTCCGAGCCTGAGCAAGAGTCACAATATCCAAATCCTCCAAGTATTCACGAAGCCCAGGAGAAATCATAAGCGAGTTGGATACACCAACAATCGGTTCTATGCCAATAAGAACATTCTTTTCATTGCCTACTTGCCAAGCAAGATTCTGACCAAGCCACGGGAGGGTGAACAGAAACCCTTTCAATATAGCAGAGACACCGCGAGACTGGAATTTCTTACCTCTGAGCCAGTACTCTACAGAGTTCATCTTCAAGTATTTACGGATAATTACTCGATGCCATAAACCATCATTCTGGAGAACCATCCATAGATTCTTCAATCGAAGTGCAATACTGAACCAATTCAAATACTTGATGCCCCATCCACCATATTCTTTAGGCCATGAGAGATCCTTCCAGTTGGTCAAGTGATACCGGCGCTTGTTATCCGAGGAGCCCCAAAGGAAGGCAAATGCAAAACTCCTGAGTTTGTTTAAGACCGATACATGAATGGGAGCAAGGCCCATCCAGTAGACAGGAATACTAGTCAATACAGCTTGTACAAGAGTCAATTGGCCACCAAGTGAGAGAAGCTTGTGTGTCCAGTGAGAGATCTGGTGTTCAAATTTCTGAATCAGCCAATGCCAGTCACGAACCCGATATCCCAGAGGCTTGAGAAAAGAGCTAAGGTACATAAAGCCTGTTGTGATAGCCTCCATCTTGTAGGGAAAAGCTTTTGCAATATCAGTGTGAATATCAACATCCACATCCACATTGTTATAAAGAAAACAAGATTTGTCAACACTGATCCACATCCCCGAAGCCTTGCAGAATTTGCTTAATATGACTTCAAAAGCCATCCATTCAGTTAAGGTACCAGAACCCAATAAGATCACATCATCTACAAAAAGGAGATGAGTAAGAGCAAAAGTGGAAGAGATCTTGATACCTTTGATGAGTCCATGATCCCTAGCATCAGCAATTAAGAGAATGAGCCCTTCAATCACAAGTATAAAGAGCAAGGGCGAGAGGGGACAGCCCTGTCTGATACCTCTGGAGGCGGAAAAGAACTTTAAGGGGGTACCGTTGATAAGTACTACAAAATTTGCTGATGTAATGCAACCCATAATCCAGTTAACAGCTAGGAGAGGAACCCCTATCTGTATCAATATAAGCCTGATGAAGGACCAGTTAACACGATCAAAGGCCTTCAACAAATCCAATTTAAGGATAAGAGCACAAGAATTTTTTGTCTTGACAGTATGGAGAGTCTCCTGAACAATACCAATTGGTTCCACAATCTGGCGATTTTTTAAAAAACCAAATTGCTCAATGGAAATATGGGAGTCCAAGAAGGGCTTTAGCCTCACAGCTATGACCTTGGAAATCAATTTGTAAAGCAGATTGCACAAGGAAATGGACCTAAAATCAGCGAAGGAAGAAGGCTTTTCCTTTTGGGGGATAAGTGCCAAAAAGGTGGAATTAAGGGAGGGAGGGATACATCCTGAAACCCTGGTATAATCCACAACAGAGAGCAATTCTTCACCCATCAAATCAAAGAAGTGGAGATAGAATTTGACAGGCCAGCCATCAGGCCCGGGGTTCCTATCTTTCTTGAATGAGTGTAGGGCACTTTCCACTTCAGATAAAGTGACAGATTGGGTGACACAAGGAGCATCAACAATGGTGATCATATTGGGGTAAAGTAAAACAACTTTGAGTTGTTCAAATAGACAGGTCTGATTATCATCTTTGAAGATATATTATATATTAGGTGTTTGTACTTATTACCTCTATTGTTAAAAAAATTATAATCAAATTATTTTTAAATAAACATTATATTAAGTTTGAAATATTATATTGAAAATTAATGTAAGTTAATGTGGACATTGACATGGAGATGAAATTTATACTATAAAATATTTTTTAATTATTTTAATTTAATTTTTTTTAAGTATAAAGTTAGATTTACTTAATGTGAATATTGACTTGGCATATGAACTTATGAACTTTGAAATCCAAATGGAATAGATTAGAAATTAGAAAACATTAAATAATCACCTCCAAATGGGATAGATTAGATTAAATAATCACCTTTGTAATTGATGAGAATGAAAATGTCATAGATCATAAATGCATGTTTATGCTCAAAGACGTGAACATGTAATAGCTCGATAATACATACTACTTGGCAAATAGATTAAAGGAAGAATGAGAGGAAGACGCGTGGAGACATGGTGATGAGAATGTACATTAGAGTGGTGTTAACACCACATCAAATTGATTTTAGTAAAAGATGGAAATGCAACAAACAATAATGCATATTTGGACACTATTAAAATAGAAAGTAATCATAGTTCACATTGGTTCACATTAACCAATCATATGATATTGATAAAGAACATAAATATTATTGGAGTATGAAGCGTGGTGGAGTTTCTTGCCATTATGAAATAGATAAATCTTTTATTTCATATATAAATAAGATATCCGCAATTAAGAGCATATTACTTTCACTTTCATAGGAAGTGGAACTCTATACAACAAGTTCGATATTTAGAAAGGTGTAGGAGATACAGAATTTAGGATTTGAAGACTAAATTGAATGAAAATTTTGAATTCAAATCAAGTCGGATTCCATTACTATATTTTTTAGAGATCATCAAGAAGGAAATAAGAAAAAGAAAGCTAAGTCAACCACCCAAACTTTTCATGGATATAGAGAAGCCTCATCCGAAAGCAATCTTCCAAGTATGAGAAAGGTTAATATTAGTTGCAATGGAAAGCATATGCACTAAAAATATGATTAAATTATGAAAAGACATTGAGATGTCTCCAATGCTTGCGGTAAATCGCCGACCATAATTACAAAGCCTAACTTTGAAAAGATCAAAAGAGTTGAACACGTGACCTCCCCAACTTTGAGGAGAGATCTCATATCTAACTCATAATAACTTAAGCTAACCCTTGAAACTAATCATACATACTAAACTAAAGATTATAATAATTTTTTATTAAAACAATTTTTACAATAACATTAGAAAAATAAATAACTAAATGTTTTACTAAAATTCATCCATAGCTAAAATATATGAAAAATAAATAACTAAATTTGTTGCTGAAATTCATCAGCTAAAATATATGGCTCATAAGTATGAACATATTATAATTATTAGCTTTCAGTGAAGTAATTTGAAAGTGCATCATATCATTGCCTACTTGGTTTTGAAATCCACTGAATAAAGTAGTTGGATTGTACCTTTTTTTAGCATGGATAAGTTGACATCTTCCTTTATGTTTTGTCTTTTTTATAAAGATGTAAAGTTAGCTAATATACCTTTAGATAAAAATAATTTAAAATGGTTTATAATAAATTTAACGTAATTAATATTTTTTATAATACAATTAAATTAATTAATTTTTAAAAAATTATAATAAATAATTTTAAATATCTATTATATATATAAAACTTTTTTAATTTTAATATGACGATTGAATTTAATTTAAATAACAAATTAAATAGTTAACTTATTTTCATTTATCTTATTTAATGTTATATTAATATAAATATATTTTTTATTGTTAGAAATGTTTGTCATTTAGAGGTTAATGCATTTAAAATATTGGTTAAGAAACCGCAATTCATATTGGCTAAGAAACTGTAACCAAGGGCATCTAAGCCGTCAAAATTACTTGGGGATCACACTCACCCTTGGCCGCAGTAACCCTTAACATGACTGGATTTTTTGGTATCTCCTCCTAACTAAGTCACCCCTAAGGGTATTGAACTTGGGTTGCTTTGCGAACAAAACTCACACCTTAACCAAGTGAACTAGCAAAAATTAACTATATCAATATATTTTAAACTATATTAATATAATAATAAAATTAAAAAATCAAAGATGAAAATTTGATTATATGATTTGAATTCTCATTATTTAGATTTATTTGGTACTTTTTCATAATGCTTTATACGGTTATAAGTGGAGGATCTATAAATGTTTTGATGCCAATATAGTCAACACAGAGAACAACTACCTTGAGAGAAGCACATGTGCAAAATAATATTCTACTCACCTACAAAGACACAAGATTGCTTATCATATGCAATTAACCATAGATTTTGACATTTAACAAATGGGATATAAAAAAAAAATTAATGTCAATATGTGTATACTTAAAATGTTATTTATTGGCAATAGGCAATAGAGTTAGTTTAAATATTAGATGATTTTGACTTTTTTGTCATTATTGATGGAATCTAGTGATCTAATCTTTGGCCAAATAATAAATTGTCATTATTCAAAATCAATTTTTGATTGCAGAAATGGATACAGTGCCCTCAGAAACCCCTATTCCACCCCAATTGTTCGATTTCAACACCTTATATATGCAATTACAACAATTCCCCTTGGATTTTGGGGGGAAATGGTTAGAAAACTGGAAAATAAGTCCAAATATTTACTCTTTACACTACTCAATAGGAAATACAATGCTATCATGTGAAATAATAGTGACCTATAAAGTATGCAATTTACTATGGAGTATTTTTTCATTTGAAATAACATTAATATTAAAATTGAGTTGACCTTAAGAGTAAACCAATAATAAACCAATAATGAAGGATTTATTTTACACCAAGGAGCGACATATTTTTTACTCAAGCAAGGGAATTATTCTTCAATTAAATGGAATGAATTATGTATTTATACAATCGTTGGGAAAGGAACAACATGTTGGTCTCATGTGTCTTGAGTGCTACTAGGTACAGACAGGGATATAAATGGTATACCCTTCATTTCATATTGTAGGCAAGGGAAATATATTAGATGGTTCCATAAAGAAAGACGTGGGTTGTATGCATGGATTGATTATTTCCGGAAAGGCCTTATTGGGTAGGTATAGAAGGATATCACTTCAATGCAATTCATCTCTAGAGCATGGGCCATTATGCAATGAATTGCTTGTCGATTTGGTTGGCTATGCAAAATGTCTGATGGGATTGGGCAATGTGCTATCCCACACAAAATAATAACAAGTCTATTTCACCTCTATTATATATTAGGTGTTTGTACTTGGTTATGAGTAAAAAAAAACAATGTGTGTCATTTGTAATTTGCCTTAGATATTTTAATGGAAATTTCATCACAATATGTCTTAATATGTGATGCAAATGTAACAAGGTTATGCTTAGTTATACGGTGATTTATGTATGATCATTAATAATATTAAAAACAAATCATATGTATTATTTAAATTAACTGGTAAATAAGAATTAAGCTATAATGATAAAAACACACCATAGATGCGTCATTCCACAAGGGAAGAACTCCAACAATAAACAATTACTCTACCTTGCTCTTATTATTCTAAAAAAATTGCAATGTGAATACAAATAAAACTGACTAACTATGGAGAAAAATTATATTGTGGCTTGATATAGAGCTCTACAAGGATGTCATCTTCCTCTACACTACTATGTTATGTCTCCCATTTGCACTATGCAATTATGGAACACAAAAATACAAAAAAATGAATGAAACCCCTTTTTCTCGTTTTGGATAGGGTTATAGTTCCCCTTCTTAGAAATTAAGGTTAGGGTTTTAGATTCCCTCCTTTATATTTGGGTTAATTTTAAAACTTCTAGAACCTTCTTAGAAAACCATATACACCTAACTTCACGTATGTGAGTAATAAGAGATAACTAGCCTCCACATTGACAACTTTTATACACATGAACACACATACAGATGACAGAGAATGGATTGATTCTTTAATCAAATGAAGTGTTGTCTCTTTACATAATAGAAGAGAAGGGGAGTAGTTATATAACCCCTAAATAATTAATATTAAATCACTACATTAATTAATTCATCATTACATCAGTGTATTATTAAGAGTTTACTATACACCTAAGTCATAATTAGTATGTCTTAGTTCCAATTATGACCATTATAAGAGTCTCCCATAATGCTCATATTACATAAGTTTTGCTAACACAAATTAAAAAACAAGAACTTTGTACAAGCAAGATGTTTGTAGCCCACGCCATAGGAAATCTTCAATAAATGACTAAATGTGAACTATATGTGTTAAGGTTGTTGGAAGTACAAATCATGTTATTATTCTTTTATCTTATAGGATGGGAGTCAGTATCGGTTGAATAGTCAATGTTTCCAACTTTCCACTATTAACATAGAACTTGGCTTGTTCACAAACTCATTTTATGCACATCTTATTAGTTCATCATATCATTTTTTTGTGATTTCTTATCTGAGAACACTATGACATATTCACTGTCCATGAGGGCCTTCCTATCTTCATGAAAAGTAACAAACAAGGCATAAATAATATATTGTTAACATGAAGCACCATTTTGTTTCACTCTTGGCATCTTCACTCCTTTATCATGAGGCATAAACACATAAAACTATTATCATTCTTTGCATTCACATGCATTGACTTCTTTGTTTTCACCACTGGTCTTAGAAAGAAGGCTCTTTGTTATGTCTTTTTATTCTTGCAAAACCTAACCTTATGTTCTAAATTGCCACATAAAAACACTTCACGCAAATTTTGTTTCCAGTGAAAAGTACAAATCCATCCAAACCATAAAAAAAATTAAAATTAAAAGTGAATTTTTGTATGTCTAATTTGTAATTTTTTTTAGCCATAATTTTATGAAAGCCATAAATGAATGACATATAGATGAATTTTGTTGCTAGTGAAAGGACTCTACCAACTTGCTCTTATTATTCTAAAACATTGCAATGCCAATACAAAAAAAACTAATTATGGAGTAAATTGAAATTGTGGCTCGATGCAGAGTTCTACAAGGTTTCCATCTTCCTCTACACTACTATGTTATGTCTCCTCTTTCCATTGTGCAATTATGGAACAAAAAACTACAAAAATATAAATGAAACCCCTGTCTCTCATTTTGACTAGGATTATAACTCCCCTTCTCAGCAACTAAGGTTAGGGTTTTTTATTCCCTCCTTTCAATTTGGGTTAGTGTTTTAAATCCTCTAGAATCTTCTTAGAAAACCATATATGGATAACTCCGCATGCCCGAGTAACAAGAGATTACTAGCCTCCACATTGATAACTTTTAGATACATAAGCATAGACATGAATATACATAAGAATGAGAGAGAATAGACTGATTCTTTAATTAAATGAAGCAATGTTCGTTTCTATAATAGGAGAGAAGGGAAGTAGTTACATGACCCCTAAATTGCTAATATTTAAATCACGCATTAATTAATTCATGTTTACATCAATATATTATGAAGAGTTTATTATACACCTACATTCTAATTACTATGTCTAAGTTCCAATTGTGACAACCACATATAACACTCTTCCATAATAGTCATATTACATAAGACTTGTTCAAATACAAAAACAAAAACTTTAGAGAAGCAAGATGTTTGCTCCATATTAAGTCTTCAATAATGACTAGAGGTGAACTATATCTTTTAACATTGTTGGAAGTACAAATTTTCATCACATTTTGATATTTTTTTGTTTGTTTGTTTGTTAAGAAATGCTTGTTACTCGAGGCCATTGCATTTTCACCATTGACTGAGAAACCGCAACCCATGGGTATCTAAGTTGTCAAAATCACCCAGAGATCACACCCGGCCTGGGCCACACCAACCCTTAACATGGCTAGATTTTTGGGTGGCTCCTCCCAACAAGCTCACCCCTAAGGGGTTTGAACCCGAGTCGCCTTTCTAACAATACCCACACCTTAACCGAATAAGCTAATAAAATTTGACTCTCTACATCCTGATAATTATTATATCAAAATTTTAATATTTTCTTATCTAAAAACACTATACCATGTTCACCATTCATAAAGGTCTTCCCATCTTAACAAATACAATACAATAATAATGAATATATTACTCATACAAAATACCATCTAATTTCATGAAATCATATAGTTTGATGAAATCATATTCTCTTTTTGTATCAATCCTAAACACATAAAACTCTTTAAAACTCTTACCCTTCTTTCCCTTCAATGGCATTGACTTGTTTCTTTTCACTGACTTAAAAACAAATACATAATAATGATGAATATATTACTTATGCAAAGCACCATCTAGTTTCATGAAATCATATTCTCTTTTGTCATGAATCCTAAACACATAAAACTCTTGTCCTTCTTTACCTTCAATGGCATTGACTTGTTTCTTTTCACCACTGGCTTAAAAAAGGGCTCTGGGTTATGTTCTTTATTTCACAACCATTTCGTGCAAAAACTTGACCTTGTGTCCTATATGGCCACCATAAAAACACTTTACATAAAAATCTATACCTTTTGTCCTATATTCCCACCATAAAAACACTTTACACAAAAAACTATATAAGAAATTCGTCGCTCGTGAAAAGAACAAATCCATCCAAAAACAAAGCAAAATTTAATATTGAAAATAAAAAATTTGTATTTTTAATTTGTAAACGGTTTATTATTTATTTTATGAAAATAATAAAAAATAACCTATACACGAATTTTGTTGCTAGTGGAAGGTACTCATTTTGCTTTCCCCATATAAACATCGCTTGTTATTAGGATTATGATAAATGTGATCGAGTTGTCTCTGGAACTAATATTTTATGGAAATCATGTGACTTCAAGTGGTGACATGTATATGAATTTTGTTGCAAGTGAAAAGGACAACTTTTGCTTGTAGTATTATGGGAAAGGTCGTCTTATCTAGTTGTCAGTGGAATCTCAATTGTTTTTTGTGATCCCAAAGAAGTGAAGAATTGATTAATGTTTTCAGTGGAATCTGAATTGCTTTTTGTGATCACAAAGAAGTGAAGAATAAATTAATGTGAATTAGTGAAAGGGAAAAATCCATGAGACCAAGGTAGGAATGTGAAAACTATTTTACTTGTGATGATTATGGGACTATATTGTTTCTTTGTTTTGTTTTATTTAATAGGAAGTAAAATATATATAATATTTTGGACAAGAAAATGGTTAATGATGAGTATTTTGTTTATCAAATTTCAATATAGATTCATTGATCCAAAACATTATAAAATTAAAAATTGAAGTTAAAAGTTTTTGTATATCAGGTTTAAAAAAATTATTTAAGTATAATGAAATTTCATGTTAAAATACATTTAAGAAATTATGATAAGGAGATTGTATTGGGTATGATGGTTAAGAACATGTATTTCCTCCTATAATATCACATGTTCAAATCTAGACCTTCGAGAAATTAATCACCGTGAAGGAATACCGGTGACACATCCAGATTTCCAATTTCAAACACATTCACGATAAGATGAAACAATGTACTCTTAAGTTTTGACTTGCTCTATCCTACTTATGCATACTCCTGTTGCATTAATTTTTCTATAAAGCCCTCACTCTACACTACTGCAAACATTCAAATAAGGAAAACCTTCTATGGCTCTAGGGAAAACTATTTCCTAGGGAACAAACGATTGGGGAATTTTTTTCCCACTAGTGTATAATGCAAGTGGAAAAGTAGTATTAATATCTAGAGATGACCTATTGATAGTTGAACCTATACAGCTTCTATCTTTTTAGCAGCATGTATACCTACATAACAATTCAACCAACGTGGAATTTAGGAGGATTTAAACACATAGACTCTTAAAACATACTATTGAATTGAAAACATATGTTCTGAGAATAATAGGATTTGAAAAGTACATAATTGTGTTGATCAATTAATAGTTCAATTTTGTTCTTATTGTCACACTAACATAGGGTTGTTGCAAGCAAAGCAAGGGGAGGAGGAAAGACATACAACAAGGGTATTAAAATATAAGTTAGTATTCCTAGGAGATCATTAACAATAGATTTTCAAATTGAACCTATATTTATGGTATCTCCATAGATTAATTGTAAGACAATGAAGCCACTAGAAAGTATCAAACCTTATACATAAAGTGCAGTAACCAAGCTATAATGTGTGCGTCGTAACCCTCTTATAATCACAAGTCCTTAGGCATGGAAATATCTCGTATCATTACAAGATCTATAGCATCCAATATGGTAACATCATTACAAAGATATACACCATCCAATATCAGGTATGCTATTTCATATAATATTTTCCAGGATCAACATGGGAAGATATAAACAAGCAATGTTTTTTTTATTTGAGAGAAGGAAGCAAGGCCTTTTCAACATATTCAATTGGAAAGTATCAAACCCTATGCATAAATTGCAATAAAGGTTATAATGTTGAGGTACACCTCGTATAATTCACGAGTCCTTAAAAATATTTTATAAGGAGTTAATTCCCAAATATGTATAATCTAAGTAATTGGAAAAAAAATTAGATATAGAGAAGAAAACCTCAATTGAGGCATATCACTCTCTTTGGGAGTGTAATTTTATCTAACAACAAATAAACGATAGATCTTTCTATTGTAGAGAGATGTTAAAGACAAATAGTTTGAGACTTGGAGACTAAGTTTTGGGTTACGTGTTTGAGTTTCAAATCAAGTCAAATTCCATAACTAAATATATGAGAGGCCATACATGAGAAAATAACAAAAAAACTAAGAAACCAACCAAACTTCTCATAGGGGTAGATAATCCCCATTCAAATGCAATCTTCAATATGCAAGAAAATTTAATCTTGATCACAAGGGAAAGAATATGTGCTAAAAGTACAATAAAATTGTGGAAAGCCATTGAGATGTCTCCCATGCTTGCCATGCAACCTAATAAGATAATAACTGTAAGAGTTTAAATCCATGTAAGCTACACCTAGGGTGACATCAAGAACATTTAACCTTCCACTTTCTTTCTTAAAATCTCAATAATAACAAAGAAGAAGGAAGATCACTTCAAAGTGGTCATGGATTTTAAAAGAAGGAAGATCTCTTCAAAATGGTCATGGATTCTAAAAGAAGGAAGATCTCTTCAAAGTGGTCACGAATTCTAAAAGAAGGAAGATCTCTTCAAGGTGGTCATGGATTCTAAAAGAAGGAAGATCTCTTCAAAGAGGCCATGGATTCTAAAGGGATGATGAGAGACATAGTAATAGGAACTATGGATTTTTTTATAAAATTTTAATGGACATGGAGAAGAGAATCGCTATGTTGAGTCAAGTTATGTATTGAAAAATTAGCAAAGAGAATTTAAAGTTGAAACTTGAAAAAATGATAACTCAAAAAAAAATTAGTACAAGGATAACTAGAATCTCAACCACCAACCACCATGGAAAAAAGGTGTGGATCAAAGGTCCCAAGCATACACAACTATTAATAGATCAATCCAATAAATGCATGGAACACTTAATGTACCAAAATATACCTTTAACAAAGATGGAAGTCAATTAGTTACTTCTCTTTGAGTAAGAAGTGATCAACCCTTCTCAAATTGCAAGATATTCATTGAGATCCAACTAAACACACATATAAATGTGTACACCATCTAATCTCATTATAATATTTTCTAAGGCTTATATATTCATATATGACATTTTATGTAATCTTTTTAAAAATTAATACTGAAAAGATATAAACTAACTCTAACTCCAACCAAGATGAAAAATGAAAAAGAAATATTTTCAACATATTTAATTTATAACTGAATAAAATATAAATTAATCAAACTATAATATATATACTTAAGTTACACTTTTATAATTCACAAATATTTTACATACAAATAAATAAAACACTATTAATTACTTAAATCATACATGTTACATTTCTTATAATTCAAGAATACTTCCACTATTAAATAGAATACCACTAATTACTTAAACCATATATTATAACTTTTTATAATTTACAAATCTCACACAATAAGAAGTAAAATGCAATTATTAACAATTATGCATATATCATCCTAGAAGCTATAATCACCTCTGGGTGATGAGAGACATATAGATCATGGCCCATGGTCTCTAGGTAATAAGGGACATGAATAATCATTTCCACTATTAAGTAAAATACCATTAATTACTTAAACGATATATTATAACTCTTATAATTTAAGAATCTTACACACAATACGAAGTAAAATGTCATTATGCATATATCATCCTCTAAGCTATAATCACCTCTAGGTGATAAGAGACATATATAGATGATGGCCTCTAGGTAATAAGAGACATAAAGAGATCGCAAATGGCCATTATTAACTTCCACTGAACTCTGAACTAATTTCAAAGTGCATCACATCATTTCACAAACACATGAGCAGTTGGGTGTACCTTTTCAACATGTATAAAGTTCATCTCCCAAGTGCTTTACCTTACCTTATATGTCCGTGATGATACCAAATAAAAGAGGGAAATCATTGAAAAAGCCAACTAAAATATCACATCATAATGGTGCAAAGTTAATATATCTTTACATAAAGTCATTTAAGATAGCCCGTAATTTTTATGGGTAAAACTCTCTACATTACACTAAATTAGTTATTCGAACTTCAATAATAATAAAAATAATATTAGTTATTCGAACTTTAATAATAATAAAAATAAAAATAGTTATTGGAGTAATTATACATATAGAGAGGGAATTTAAGTGTAGTTGAAGACTGGTTCGAGTAAAGGATGCACAATGAATAATTATAAGTTATAATAAGATAATGTTAAATAAAAATAAAACAAAAAAATTGTTTATTATGTGTTATGTGTTTTAATTGAGGACGAGGGTTAGTTTAATTTTTATGCACAATGAATAATTTTAAGTTTTTTTTTTTCCAAGAAAAAAAAGCGTAATTTTTATTTATCTTTCGAGATCAAAATTACATTCAGTATATTCACATCCAGGTGAATTCCAAAATCCAAAAAAATGGATCCAAAATATAGACTATCCAGTCTTCTGTAAGAGAAAAAACACAAAAGCAAGCACTTAAGCTTTTTGAAAATATAATGATATACAGAGATATCATTCCTCCAAAATACTGACAGCATACAACCATCAAAATCACTGTAGTGTCGTGTTCTGTCCAAAAAACCAGAACTCAAAAAAAACTAAATCCGATATATACATCAAAAAACACTGTAAAATCCATATACATTCCAGAAACAGCGAGCGTAAATATCCCAAAGATGAGATCCATTAACTGCCATCGAGAACATCTGTCTATATACTATCAGAGCATATGTAAACTCAGCAATAAACAGGGATCAAGGATAAAACAGTAAACCGGCAGCTCCCAAATGTGCAAAACGGTGATGAACAGCAAAATCAAGACTGTCAGCAAAACCCATCTGAACCAACTGAAAGTGTCATGAACTGTCCAAACCTGTTCTGACTTAATAAACCGAAACCAAAGAACCACTGGAGCCAGTCAACTTTAATTCAGTATACACAACGAGCATAAATATCAAAGAAACTTAGATCTGCCAACGTGATCATATCATCTGGCATCTATATACAATCAAAACTATAACTGATAACATATAATATTCCAGCCATATACAGTGATCAAGGAGATAAGAACCCGCGGCACAATACAGTCATAATATAGGAACTGTCAAAACCAAAGGATCATGTGATGCTAACTCAAATAACATCAAAGAAAGGTCTGTGATAAAAAGACTGTAAGATGCCTTCAGTAGATTCTGTCACCAACCAAGTGCCCATGTCCAACCGGAGCCCTTCCTTGGAAGCTTTGTCCGCTTCCTGGTTATTTTCCCACCGCCACATAAATTATTTTGGGCTGCCCCATCAAAGAAGGCCCACGGAAGAGATCAATCAATATCTAATGCATCAATCCTTCGAACTCTACCAGCCCGAATACGATCTGGGAAAGAATTATATAAACCCACTGACATAGTACCAGTAACAACCGGAGAGCAAAAAACATCCTTAAAAATAGCCTGATTACGAGCCAACCAAACCCCCCAAAGGACCAGCAATGGTAATTTACACTGTGACATATTTGAAGACCTCCACCAAGAAAGCCAGGCATCTCCAACACTAGCCCCTTCCCATTGGCAATGAAAACCAGTCAAAGTGGACACTTCCTTCCAGACATCAGTAATGAAGGAACAATTAAGGAACAAATGCATAGAAGATTCCATCGCCAATTTACATAAAACACATCATCCTGGACCCTGAAAGGATCGTTTCTGAAGAACATCCCACGTTGGAGCCTTATTATACAAAACACACCACATAAACATCTTTGATTTTGCTGGGCAATTTAGCCTCCACAGAGACTTCCACCACCATTCTACATCCCTTTCTGCCAACCCAAAACATAGAGCAAAATACCCATCCTTAGGACGATATACACCCCCTGGATCAAACTCCCATACCAAAGAATCATCATGATCCGTGAGAATAATGTTAGCTCTCACCAGTTCACTAATATATTGATCCAAAATAACAGTCTCCCTAGCC
>LPNX010965597.1:742704-1005005 GCA_001517045.1 Pseudotsuga menziesii | reverse complement strand
ATATATATATATATTTGTTGGTTTTTATGTGTGGTAAAACGTGTAATCTAAAAATTCTACAATTTGGGTTGGAATAGGTAGAATTGTTTGGCATGGTTTTGAAAAAAAATGATCATAAGTTTTAAAAATCTAGCTTACAGTTATCATTTTTTGGAATTTTTGGTTCTTTGAGGGTTTATGAGGGCGTTAAATGTATTAAAGACAATATCAACAAATTAATTGGGAGGTAAAAAATAGGCATATTTCAACTAATGAGATTTAAAAGACTCTTACAAAAATTCAACTGAGTGTCGAAAGTGTCAAACGATGACGATTTTGGCCAAATGAAATATGATCATAATAAGTTCGATAAGTTGAACACAATGGTATAAAATTCAAGGAATGATGATGCTTTTAATGAGAAATGACCAATATCCTAGATACGACACTAACTTGACTATCATGATGATGTAAAAGACACAACTTGAAAAATTTGTCAAAGGGGTTATACAAAAGTGTAAATTGAGAAATGATATAAAGAGGTGATAAGCATATCTCTCTAAACATGATTGTGCAGGAGGAATGATTTTACAAAAAATTTCACTAGGTTCTCCTATGATGTCATTTTTCAACACTTTAGAAACATGGCAATATAGCCGAGACCCAACCTATCTTATTTAAGGGGTCTCAAGGGTCTCTATATTCAAGGGTCTCTATCTTGATGAGAATAACAAAGGATATAATTAACATATAGCTGGGTTGCATTAATTCAATTTTGTTAATATGGGAACGTGTAAATATATATTATATATATGTTAGAATTTACTAAATTTTAACACTGCAAATGGATTCAGAGACCCCCTTCTGAATCCATCTGCAGTGTTAGAATTTAGTAAAATGTACAAATTCATTGTCAAAATTGTAATTTTTTTCATTGTCGGAGTGACAACTAAATATGACCAAATAAATGACCAATTATTATGTGTTCATTTTTAGTCTAGATATCCTCTGACCAAATTTGGTCATCTATCTTGGTCATTTTTAGTTGGTTTTTATCCCGTGACCAAAAGTGGTCATTTATCTTGGTCTTTTTTAGTTAGCTCACTTAAATTTATCAATTTTGGTCATTTATCTCTTGAAAAAAATGTGGTGACAAAAACATTTGGTGTCCTGGTCACTAATCTCTCATTTCCCACTAGTGCAGGAAATTCTAAGTTTCGGCCATGGAAAATTCAAATCCCGATTCTAACTCCCATGATCTGAGATCCAATGACTCGGGATGCTTCCTTCCAATATCAATGGTCCAGCAAAAAGTTAGGATTAGGGAAGGTAAAGTTTCAGTCATAAAAATTTCAAATCTCAATTTCCTACTTCCGTGATTCGAGATCCGACGGTTAAGGATGACGCCGTGATAGATAGATGACTCAGAAGAAATAGAGTGGCGAAAAGAAGGAATATAATAAATTTGGCTACAAAAGGTTAGAATATTGCTTTCCACTTTCTTCCAGATCAACGGTCCAGAGCACTTCTACCAAATATCAATGGTCCGGAAGAGAGAAAAGGGGAAAATATTAGAAATCAGAAAACATAAGAATTTTCTCATGAGATGTTGAACTTTCACCTTTTGGGAGCTGCCAAATAGACGTTCCAGAGTGCTCCCACCAAATATTAATGGTTTCAAAGAGAGAATAGGGGCAGAGATCGAAAAGTGGGAAACTTAAAAATTTGGTCATGAAAAAGTTGGAGTCCCGCTTTCTGGGATTTGCAAGAACTACGGTTCATAGAGATCTCGTGGATATAAAAGGTGCGGAAAGGTGAAAAGGGAGAAAAGAAGAAACATAATATTTTTTGGGTATAAATGGTTGAGTTTCCACCTTCCGAGACCTACAAGATCTGATAGCTTAGAACACTTCCATGAAATATTAACGGTGTAGAAAAGAGGAGATTGGAAAGAGGAAATACAAAGGTTTGGTTATAAAAAGATTGGAATCCCGCTTTCTGCTTTTTGCAGGATCGACAGTCAGGAGAAATTCCTCCCAAGATCAACGTTTCAAAAAGGAGGAGAAAGGCAGAAATCAGAAACATAAGAATTTGGTCATAAAATGCAGAGATCTCGCTCTCCACTTTTTGTGATCCCTCATTGTTGGGCTAGGAAAGTGCACAAGGAAGAAATAGAAGTGCAGGAGCAGGAGGGTAAGAGAAAGTGTGCGACGAAGAAGGAAGGTAAAGGAAGGAAAGAAGCACAGAAGAAAGAAAGTTGTGAAAAGGAGTAGTGCAACGAAAGGAAAAGTGAATCCATAGGCGTCCAGAAAAGAAATAGCAAGAAAGAGACAGGGATGGAAAATGACAAATAAAGAAGATCGTGGCTTCTAAATTCGACACAGGATGGAAAACAGTGCACGTATAAAGGAATATTTGTAATTCAGGATGATAGAACCTTGTGTCAGTCAGTTTGTCAGTTTGTAACCATTAGTCATGACTGATTACAAATTGTAATAGGTGAACTATATGAAGCCAACCCAATGCGGTCTTAGAGAGGCTATAAATAGGAGGAACCCATCTTGTAAAAGGGTTCAGAATAGTGAGAAAATACTGGAATGAATCGAAGAGGAGTTCAATCGTAGTATTGTAGTCAGATGTTGATCCACATAACCCATTTTTCATAAGGGTTCCCTAGTAGTAGAGTCGATTTGCAGCTAAGTGCACAGAGAGTATACTAGAAGAGTTGATCTAGGCTGTGTGTGGATCAGTAGGAGAGTAGAGTAGAAGAGAAGCATAATAAAACCAAAGAGCAATAAAGAAAGAAAGATTCTGAGATGAAAAGACATATCTCAAACAATCTATATTCAAGTTGTAGACTACAAGGTACCATATATTTCTTAGGCCATATGAAGAGCACCTTGGTGGTTTTCCGCGGTTGGGTTTCCATGTTACATCTTCGGTTGAATGAATGTGATTGTTGAATGGTTGTGATTGGTTATTGGTTATATTGCATTTTTTATGTTTATTTCTTAAATGAATGTCACAACATTGATAAAAGAAGCTGAATAAGTGAATAAATAAAGCATCGCCAAAGAATTATGTATTATTTCATGCTCATTTACTGTTGAGTTGGAATACAGTCACGCCAGTATCATTTATTGTTTAAGAATGCGCAATAACTTTGACATTATTTTATATCATTTCAAGTTAAATTGTTGTTAAATTGCAAAGGACTAAGCATTCCCACAAGCTGGTTGTGCCACATGGTTAATTGTTCATTTACTAGTTGAGTTCACTTGTGCCACTGTCGAGATAGTTGAAACACTCTGTATTATTCCAAGTTAGTCATTGCTAAGTGTTAAGGAAGAATATGGGTCACACTATTGGGATTTTAAGATGTTAGGTTGGTTTTGTCGTACTATTGTGCCACTATCAAGTTAGTAAAAGCATCCATTATTCCGAATCTATCGAGCACCTTGGTTGCATGCCAAGGGACTGTAATCCCTTACCTATTGAAAAAACATGGTTCTCATAGTTACCCATTGAGATATCTCAGGGGAGGATGCACCTGCGACATAGGTGTTGCTAACTGAGATTGCTCTATCAGTATGATATCTTGGGGTGTTTTGTTGGTTTTGTGGGTTGTTGAACTTGGTTTGCAAGTGTAAGGAAAAGTGGCCAATAGAGATTAGGATCCAAGAAAATTCTCTTTCTTATCAGGCTAAAAAGTCCACAAGGAAGGCGAAAGAGTGCAAGGTCCTTCTTAGGAAGAAGGAGGACGAGATTAAGGTAGAAGAAAAAGGAAAGATTACACTGGAAGAAGCCATAACCTATATAGTCACATAGTTCCCCACAAAAGAAGGAGAAGAAGAAGTAGATGCAGCCGCAAGGCTCACCAGGCTATCCAAGATTGTGGAGGACCTAAGAAAATAGGTGGAAGAACTTAAAGCATATCAAAAACCAAGTACACCCCCTAAGGTGATTGAAGAGTAAAGAAAAACAACATTTGAGGCTATTGACCAGATTAAGGAGGGAGAAAATCTCTACACGGAAGTAGTCGATGTCATATTTTCAACATGGGAATTGCTTCTAGAAGATGAAACAATGACGAAGTTCATAGAGGAAGTGCACCAAGACAACTTGAAAATCATAGCGGTTAAGGATGACATGAAGAAGCTTCCCATTAAGGAAAATATTGCAAAGGTAGCTAATTTGAAGCAACTACAGATGCAAGTCAAAAATATCCACGACTAAGAGAAGAAAATAAATGAAGAGGTTGTGGAAAACCAATATGAAGCCGACTGAGTTACAGGGATCCTTCAGCCTGTATAGAAAAAGATTAGGTAAATAGCTAAGGCGCTAGAAGATGTACTATCAAAACATCTTCGTTTTGACCGTGTCAATCAATTGGAGAAGCAAGCAAAGGAGGTATGCAAAGAAGTTGCCCAGGTGCAAGGAATTTTGAAGGAATTTTAGGAAAATGTCGGTACCGTGGCGTAGCCAGCACCAGAACCATAATTATTCTTAGTGGCTCGGGATGAGCCACATGTGAGTATTGGGGGCATGTTGGGACAGGAAAGTGCACAAGGAATAAATAAAAGCATAGGCATAGGAAGGTAAAGGAAAGCATGCAATGAAGAAGGAAGGTAAAGGAAGGAAATAAGTGTAGAAGAAAGAAAGTTGCGACAAGGAGCATTACAACAAAAGGAAAAGAGAATATGCATGGATACAGAAAATAAATGGCTAGCAAGTGACATATCAAGAAGATCATGGCTGCTAAAGTTGGCACAAGCTAGTGAATGATGTACGTATAAAGGAATATTTGTAATTCAGGCCGATAGTGCCTTGTGTCAGTTAGTTTGTCAGTTTGTAACCATTTTTTACACCTGATTACAAATTTTAACCGATGAACTATATGAAATCAAACTTGCACTGTCTTAGAGAGGCTATAAATAGGACGAACCCGTGTTGTATAAGGGTTTAGAATAGTTATAAGATACTAGAAGGAATCAAAGAGGAGTTCGATCGTAGTATTGTAGTGGGTTGTTGAGCACAAAACCTGTTTTGTAGACGGGTTGCCGAGTAGTAAAGTCAATCTGCAGCTAAGTGTACAAATAGTAAAGTAGAAAAGTCGATCCAGGCTGTGTGTTGATTAGTATGAGAGTAGAGTAGAAGAGAATCATGATAAACTAGATAGCATGAGAGTAAGAAAGAGTCCGAGCTTAAAATACATATCTCCAACAATTTGTATTCAAGTTGTAGACTACAACATGCAATAAATTTCTCATGCCATATGAAGAGCACCTTGGTGATTTCTCTCAGTTGGGTTTCCATGTTGCATATTGGGTTGAATGAATGTGCTTGTTGAATGGTCGTGATTTTTTATTGGTTATATTGCATTGTCTAGGTTTATTCCTTAAATGAATGTCACAATATTTGATAAAAGCAGTTGAATAAGTGAATAAACAAAGCATTGTCGAAGCATTATGTATTATTTGATGCTCAGTTACTGTTAAGTTGGAATACAGTTGTTCCTGTATCATTTATTGTTAAGGAATGCATAATAACATTGACTATATTTTATATCATTTTAAGTTCAGATGTTGTTAAATTGCAAAGGAATAAGTAGTGACACAAGCTGGTTGTGTCACAAAGTTAAGTGTTCATTTATTGGTTAAGTTCACTTGTGCCACTATCTATATAGTTGAAAAACTCTCTATTATTCCAAGTTAGTCGCTGCTAAGTGCTAAGGAAGAAACTATGTCACACTGCTGAGCCGTTAAGCTGTTAAGTTGGTTGTGTCACACTATTGTGTTGTTGTCAAGTTAGTAAAATCCTCCATTCTTCTGACTCTATTGATCACCTTGGTTGTGCGCAAAGGGACTGTAATCCCTCGTCAACTACAGAAACATGGCCCTCACAGTTACCCATTGAGATATATCAGGTGAGACTTCACCTGCAACGCGGGTGTTGTCGACTGAGCTTGCTCTGTTAGGCCGATATATTTGAGTGTTTTGTTGTTTTTGTGGGTTGTTGAACCTAGGTTGCAAGAGTAAGGAAAAGTGGCCAACACTCATATTTACCTCAGATCAATGGTTGGGAAGATATATGTCTGAGATCAACGGTGCAAAAAAGTGGAACATGTGCACAAGTTAATTAGACCTCCCGATATGTGAGATTGGGTAAAACCCGTAGTTTTCAATGGCTTAGAACAAAGTTAGAAGGATATCTATGATGGAGATTGATTTCATTGAGATACTTGCACACCCAAAGTTATAGAATGCCTGTGCAATGGAAAACATGCATAAATAACGTGTCCTTGTCCTATTGGATATCGCGCTCAGAGACTGGGAGTACAAAAGTGACTTTTTGGAGCACGGTGATGCATATTTAAATGGTGTTGATCAAAGATTGAATCAAATCAATGGTGAATATTCTTTTTGAAACCAAAACAAGCCAATATTTTAGCAAATAGGTGGATTGTGAAATCAAGTAAGAACCACACCATTGAACGGTTAATATTTGTGGAAGAGAAAGATATACGACTGGAGATTATTTCTTAGATTGAAGGTGCAAGGAAGATTGAAGTTGTTGTAGGTTGATCGGAGATTCTTTGATCAGTAATTTTCATCTAGTGGGCCTGAGGTCTAGATGTCGAGGTTTCCCAAATTTATCCACCATGCGCATTCCAGTGTGCTTTCCTCTTTTGGTTTTGTGATCACAAGGAATCTGCCAGATTAGAGGTTGTTAGGATTTTATGATCATTCAGGTTTGATCCCCATTTTTATAACTCATTTTGGTGCTCTATTTCTAGATTGGTATTAGGATCTAAGGACTCTATAAATATACCCTCAAAATAGGAATAACAAGTTGGAACTTTCATTCAGAATCCTTAGTGCTCTGGTTTTGTAGATCTGTTATTTTATTAGAAGCTTTAATGAAAAGTATTCTCTGAAGTTTTCTGAGATTCATCAAGTTGTTTCCTATTCAGTCTATTTTTCCTATATTTCTGTGAGAATTTTTATCTACAACAAGATCTTGGATCCTTATAGAAACTCACAAATCAAATTTCATGCAAAATCAACAAAAAGCATCCATGGATTACATACTCATTTAAACACATATTATTGGATAGGAAAGATAATTCTATTAATATAAAATAGAGATTACAATAGTGACAACCTATGTCGGCACATCTGCGAATTGAAGAAACTGAGTCCCCCACTTGGGCCTCCATGACCTCAATCCTCCATCTCTTGATCGCAAGCTCACAAGCAAAAGGAAATCTTGGGAAGAACACAAAAGTGCTCCAAGGGACAAAGGGATGCAGACTCAAGTATAAGTTCTGGCAACAATGGACTATAGTTTTCTTGCTCTTCAATTTCTCATGCTTTCAATGTATCCAAAGGGTTCCTTATATAGCTCTCCAATGGGGTAATGAAAGGTCAAATCCAAGCGATCTCAAGGCATATGAAAAGCCAGGAGACAAGTGAGTCGGATCCACATCAAGGAAAACTCCAAAAGAATTTGGCCTTTTGCACACATCCCGATGTACATGGGTTTAAGGGTCAAATCGGCATATATACACGAGAAAGGGATTAAAAGTCATGTATGGAAATTTTGGCATGTTTTTAGGGATGATATTGGAAACATCAAAGGTACAAAAATGGTCCATGGGATCTAAGGAGTCTGCAGAGGGATAGGGAAGGCCATAAAAGTGTGATTCACCATGTGTGGTAAAATCAACTGTAATAGATGCCCCATAATGTGTGAAGTCAGAGGGGTCATATGATGGCCGAAATACATTATAAGTCCATCCCAAAAGTGAAGTGATGAAGAACCCAGTGGAAGAACTAGCCATCCAATCATTACAATACAATGACAAAGCTCTGCATATAACTGGAAGTAGATACAACAATCATGGATACATAAGAGTATAATGGCCATGAATAAGCATGATAGAATATGACATGTGTGGTCATCGTCACATACAATATAAATAGATTAGAATATCCATGATGAAGATATACAAAGGATCATGATCTCCCTGAATGCTGAAGATATATAATGGATCAAGATCTCCATAATGACTAGAAATGTCTGACATATACTAGAATCAAGTCACGAGAGCTGAAATCTCATGAACACTGCCACAATTAAGGAGGCAGTACATGTCCTACTATGTGAATAGAGGTGTCGAGTTCGAACATAGTAGTCCATCGTCTGATTACCGATCATTGATGTATACCATTAACAGATGCGAGATCACCCATTGATAATGAAAATGGGAAGCAAGGTACTAGAGTGAAAACTAACAAGTGTGAATAAATATCTTGAGGTCGAACACTTGAGAGGATCCATCGATCAGGGGACATTGATGTATTCCCAAAAATTGTCGATGGTGAGAGAACCTGCAACTGATGACTGCAAGTCTCAAGGCACTCAAAAATGACTCTAGATTCCTATCCTAGAATAAATGATATGAGGTAAATGGGATGAAATATACTGGAAGGAGGGCATTAAGGCATCCCCCATCATCCAACAAGAGGTACTCGACAAAGCTTTATAATGTGGAAGGACTCGATCATAAGGTGCACAAACCAGTAACTATACCAGGAATGGCTGACATGCAAAGTTAAGATAACTAAGGAATGGCTGACTCAGGATTCAACTTACTTCAAACAAGAGCATAAAGGTGAATGGTGACTAAATGCAGTAGCATAGACTCGATATGCAAAATTGGGACATCTTTGCGACACAGGAGGCATCAACAGAGGCTCCATAGGGGCTGGAAGCTTAACCAGTCGATGGAGATAAACTCAGATAAATGAGTACAACTCCTAAAGTTAAACTATTAACCCAACCAATGGATGTGATATACAGTGATTTTCTCGAAGGAGACATGACTCGACTGCTGCCAAAGATAACATCTTTTCTTGTTTGACTTTTTGGTTTTTTAATTTTTTTTTTGGACTTTTTCAAATATTTGAAAAGCTTGAAAAAGAATAAAATTTCTTTAAAGTTATAGACTAGGAGGAGATGAGTGTCAAATAGGAAAAAAACTAGTTCCAAGTAGTAGAACATACCTATGCTCAATGCAAGGACACATGTGTAGGATAGCGACAGTTGGGAGAAAGTCCCCTCCTTATAAAAATAGGGAATCAAGCTGCAAAAGATATATGAAATGGCTCTACGTGGCTAGACTTCAGACAAGCTCGGGCTATATGGATGATACTCAAAGTCAGGGAAATCAGCATAAGGCTCAATGAGGCAGGAAAATCTCATGATAATAATGCGATTACAACTTGACATAAGGGAGTCCTAGGGAAATTGCAAGCATAAAGGTCAAGAGGAGTATGAATCTCTTGCTCAAAGTCATGGTGGTACTATACAAAGGACTCCGGGACCTAAGAGAGGACTCACAGCATAGGTAGCAAATGCAAAGGGGAGTTAACTAGGACACCCATGTATATGAAAGCTCTACCATTCACATAGTACCACTTCTAACAATAGCATGAAGGTTTTTTTATATAATGGAATGGGTTCGTACCTAAGGTTAAGATGGAATGGTCATAAGGAAATGCATAAGTGCAAGCACATGTGATATCCTAACCTATATGTCAGTTCAGACATAATACCTATGGTAGGAACGAATGGGTTAAAACCTCAGAGAGAGTGTACAAAAACTAGACCCTACATGACAACCGTATTAGTCCAAAACAAACCAAAATAGTCAATAAAGAATCCAAACTATAGGATATAGGGATGAATGATCATGAGAACTGCACCCAAAGGAAACAATGCGGTGAATGATGGGACATAAAAAGGAAAGTAAGGCGTAGACCCAACGTTCATGCATCCACTACCACCCCCATGAGGGTGACCACCGATGTAAAGACTGAGCGAAGGGAATAAAAATCCTCCACAAATGGAGTAGAGGATGGAATATGATCATTCGAAAATATATGAGCACAGTAAGGGGCTGTGATGCCCCCAATTCTAACACCAGGGTCCATACTAGGACCAAGGATCGGTGATAGGATACTAGGCATGCCAAAAATAAAAGGACCTGAACTCAAGTAACCACGATCCCAAAGGCCAACTAGCGCACAAAGAGCACACTCCTAAGAAAATATACATCCAAAATGTAAGCAAACCAAAGGGAGTATATGTGAGCTCCATAATGCAGCAGGTAGGTCTCTCCTAGGAGAGCCTTGAGACTCCCATACACAACAAGCGAAGGTATGTAGCCAATTATAGTGACCCTCAGCTTCAACACATATAGTGACTATGTTGTCTGACCCCTACCTAGCTGAGACACCTATAGAATAACCTATACAAGTACCCCCTATGATACCTAGGTAAGGAAACTAAGGTCACCCCAATATAACCAATGCTCAGGTGGATAATCACAGGCAGGATCGACCGTATGGGTAGGGTAGCAAAGCCCGAAACTTCTGAAAGAGCCCCCAGATACAAATACAATCCTGGAAATATCTTCGGTGCTATTCGGTTATGACCAGGGGTCATCCCAATCAATAACTGCTCACAATGCCTCATGCTTAACTCCCTTATAAGAGGAGGATCTTGAGAAACACTAATTATACCAAGGAATTTCACACTCTCACCTGGACAGACACGTACATGTTCTTGTTTAGTGGTCTTGGAGAATTAACTCACAATGAACTATTCCAAGACCCTAAAACTTAATCTTGTTGGTGTAACCTATCAAAGAAAATAGTGTAATCCATTTTAATTAAGCGTTGATTTTATTTGGCTGTAATTACTCAAAGGGAAATGGCCGTGCAACTAGTGATATGAAGATTCAACAGTGAAATAAAAGTGCACACCATAACAAACAATGTTAAGTGCAATTTTTGTCAAATGAAAAATAGGGTATGCCACTACATGAGATGCATAAATATATATTCCTTTCCGAATGCCAATGCAATCCTTCCTATATGAAAGCCTAAAAACAACTCTCATCCAAGCAATCTAATGCAAGTACCTCCTCAAATCCATATCTAAGATGCAACTAAGAGTGCAACTACTTTTTATTTTTCAATATAAAAAAATGAAAAATGTAATAAAAGTCATCTAAAACCCTCAGTCTCCGTAGCAAGTATAAAACATAAGCCGGACAATACATCGAGACAAAAAAGAGTAATGCACTAATGGAAAAACAAAAAGGATAAATGACTAAAACTACTTTCAAAGAAAAATCAATGTTATGGCCTCCTATTTTGACTGTTCAACACTATATTTTCTAGTTTCAAGTCTCATGAAATCAAGTAATAATCAGCTTTATTTAGTGATGTTTTGTGCATAGTTATACATTTTGAAGAGCAACATTGCAAGGTGTTTTGGCAGGTGACCTTTTAATATTTCTCATTGTTAATTTATTATTTTGCTTTGTTTTTATGTATGTAATGAAACCTTTGGTTTTCATTTAATAATTGGTCAATTAATGAGTCTTTATTTCTTTCATACAGTGGTCTATTGGTTATTCGACCCAACGCTTGTACTGGTGCTTAGAAGATACATGTTGACTAAACCAGAGATTTGGGGGATTTTGTCCATAGAGGAGATGTCTCTCTTAGGTTCACATCACTTTCCAGATACATGTGAAGATTATTCAAGTGCTGTTTCATGGTTGTCCTATGCTCAAGGCGTTGTTGCCCTCCATCTTTAGCAGTGTATGGATCTCAAAGGATTTGAATCCAATCTTTTGGTTCATGTATGGTGAGATAGGTGTAGAGTTGTTAGGATAGGGTCGATCCTTGCTCCAAGGACGATTTTATTTTGTATTTAAAGTATAAAATGTAACTTGAAACCCTAAGTAGGGAGATACACATAGAGAAGACACTGTAACTCTGTTTTTATTAATTGATCAAACGTTTACCTCCTTAAGGCTTTGATTTCAGACTTGTAGGCGTTGAAGGTAGGGCCCACCTTCAACTCTGACCAACTGTGCATATCATTGTTTTATTTTGCTGTAAGTAAAGTCAGATTACATATTTTAAGACTGTTTTCATAGATGAATGCCAATAGCTTTATTCACTTGTGATTTGGGAATGAGATTCGTGTTTACATAGAACTAGTTCGATGTCATTACAATGTGTATGATGAATTTGATTGTATTTAGTTTGCTGTAGGATCAATTGAACAGAGGACTGAAAGTGGATTTAGATTTCATGCTTCTTTTATGTCCAATGTGATACTGAGTATTTGATGGTTACAATCTTTGTTAAGAATCCATTCAGGGTTATAGAGTTTATAAAACTGTGGAGTATTTGAAGGAATTGGATTGTATTGTTTTTAAAAGTGTGAAAGAACTTGCAGTACCTATTAAATCCACAGAGGGTTTAAATATCTTAGTTTACAGAGTATCTATGGTTTTTTTCAAATAGCATTTCAAATTGGCTAGATAGGGGTTTGAGTCATGCTTTTGTTTACTTCATGGTATTGAATGAAATTAAGGAAAAGAGTCATGGTTCATTAATAGGTAACATCATTGCTTCTTAGGGTTTGAATATGAGTCTTATGGGACATGTAAATAAGAATGGAATGTATATTTTCTGAATAGTTCCAATATGTTTTTGTAGAGTGTACTTGTTGTTATCAGCAAGACAGATTCCATTCCAACAATTGTTTGAGAGTGAGAAATGTTTGTATAAATTTTGGCATCAGATTCTTTAGGGTTGATGGGTGCAGTCTTAGATACGATATAAGATCATTAGGATTAACTCAGCATATTCATTTTGTAGGTAAGGTTGGAACTAGGGTTTTCCTTTACTAAGCTATTTATTTGCTTGGTTGCTTTCCTTGAAGAATAGATCGATAACTAGCATAGCTTAAGGTTGCTGTAGATTACATTGGAGTTGACAGTATTGTATGTTGTAAGATAAGGATTAGCAAGTTGATTCTCTTTCTTTAGGACATACCTAATAACTCTTGGAATTGATCATTCAATAGAGTAGTAGTCCCATCAATTACATTTTGCTTCTTGTCTATGAGTAGACTAGAATTTCTTTAAATATGAGCATTGAAACTACTTTTCCCGCACATATGGTGTAGCAGCTCCAAGTATACATATTCTGGTCGATAATTAAATTAAGGTAAATTAAATAACAATAATTTTACCCAACACAATGAAAAGGTGGTCTCTGGTCATAAAAGAAGCATCCAACAGACAACATCAGACCCAAGGAAGAGCCAACCACACTCATAACCCACACAACAACTTCCCACAACATCAAACTCACCAAAAGGGAGGATGTACGTGACTGTTTGAAGAACAAATATGTATATATGTGACTTTTGCCAAAAAGCTACATGTATATGCGGATTTTGGCCAAAAACATGCGTGTATACGCAACTTTTGGCCAAAAATCCCTGTATGTATGCTACTTTTAGACAAAAACCTGCATATACAGAGAAGACAGTGGTAAAAAGTAGGCCAAGGGTCAAACCAAAAAGGGGAGTGTCAATGGATGAACATACTATAAAATGCAACACAGAAACACGGAGAAACAAAGAGCAAGTCAAGAATATCAAGCACATTGTGCCCTAAAACCACAAAGAAAAATGAGGAACATCCCCAATGAAATTGCCAATTTTGTTATGGAGAGAAATTCCTATGGCTTGGGGTACCACAATAGATAGCTTGACTCCATAAATCAATCCTTTTCGATATGCAAGAGAAACCAAATATCTAACACTAAAGGATCTCGATTCGTACCTTATTCTGGACGGTTGATGTAGATCCCCGTTGAGCTTTTCAACTCCAGCTTGAATTGATAAATTGCTTCCTCAACATTCAATAAACAAGACAAGAATGCTATATATAATCGTGTTAGGTCCACTCTAGCATATATAATCAATAACATATAAGCATTTAAAATCATCCATGGATTACATACTCATTTAAACACATATTATTTGATAGGAAAAGATGTTTCTATTAATATAAAACAGAGATTACAATAGTGACAACCTATGTAGAAATGTTTGTGAATCGAAGAAACTGAGTCCCCCACTTAGGCCTCCACCACTTCAATCCTCTATCTCTCGATAAAAAGCTCACAAGCAAAAGGAAAGTTTGGGAAGAACACAAAAGTACTCCAAGGGACAAAGGCATGCAAACTCAAGTATAAGTTTCGTCAACAATGGACTATAGTTTTCTTGCTCTTCAATTCCTCATGCCTTCAATGTATCCAAATAATTCATTATATAGCTCTTCAATGGGATATTGAAAGGTCAAATATGAGAGATCTCAAGGCATATGTAAGGCCAAGAGACAAGTGAGTCGGATCCACATCAAGGAAAAATCCAAAAGAATTTGGCCTTTTGCACGCATCCTGATGCACTCGGGTTTAAGGGTCAAATCCGCGTATATACGCGAGAAAGGGATTAAAAGTCATGTATGGAAATTTTTGCTTATTTTTAGGGATGATATTAGAAACATCAAAGGTACAAAAATGGTCCACGGGGTCTAAGGATTCTGCAGAGGGATAGGGAAGGCGATAAAAGTGTGTTTCAGCATGTTTGGTAAAATCAGCTGTAACAGATGCCCCCTAATGTGTGAGGTCAGAGGGGTCATACAATGGACAAAATACATTATAAGTCCATCCCAGAAGTGAAGTGATGAAGAACTCAGTGGAAGAACCATCCATCCAATCAGCACAATACAATGATAAAGCTCTGCATATAACTGCAAGTAGATACAATAGTCCTAGATACATAAGAGTACAATGGCCATGAATAGGCATGATACAATATGACATGTGTGGTCATCACCACATACAATATAAATAGATCAGAATCTCCATAATTAAGATATACAAAGGATCATGGTCTCCCTAAATCCTGAATATATATAATGGATCAAGATCTCCATAATGGCTGGAAATGTCTGACATATACTGGAATCAAGTCACGAGAGCTGAAATCTCATGAACACTAGTACGATCAAGGAGGTAGCATATAAGAGATGCCACCAATCTGGAAGGTCTTCTATAGAAACCGCTACAAGTACATGTCTTAATGTGCGAATAGAGGTGTCAAGGTCGAACATAGTAGTCCATCGTCTGATTACAGGTCATTGATGTATATCGTTAATAGATGCGAGATCACCCATTCGATAATGAAAATGGGAATCAAGGTACTAGAGTGCAAACTAACAAGTGTGAATAAATGTGTTAAGGTCAAACACTTGAGAGGATCCATCGATCAGGGGTCATTGATGTATTTCCAAAAAACTGTCAATGGCGAGAGAACCTGCCACTGATGACTGCAAGTCTCAAGGCACTCAAAACTGACTCTAGAGTCATATCCCAGAATAAATGATCTAAAGTCGATGGGATGAAATATAATAGAAAAAGGGCATTAAGGCATCCCCCATCATCCAACAAGAGGTACTTAGTAAAGCTGTATAATGTGGAAGGACTCGATCATAGGGTGCACGAAACTGTAACTGTACCTAGAATGGATGACATGCAAAGTCAAGATAACTGAGGAATGGCCGACTTAGGCTTCAAATTCCTTCAAACAAGAGCATAAAGGTGAATGGTGACTGAATGTAGGCAGCATAGACTCGATATGCAAAACTGGGACATCTCTGCGACACAGGAGGCATTGACAGAGGTTCCATAGGGGTTGGAAGCTTAACTAGTCGATGGAGATAAACTAAGATAAATGAGTACAAATCCTAAAGTCAAACTACTAACCCAACCAACGGATGTGATATACAGTGCTCTGTTTGAAGGCAACACGACTCGACTGCTGCCAGAGATAACATCTTTTCTTGTCTGAATTTTTGGTCTTTTAATTTTTTTTGGACTTTTGCAAATATTTGAAAAGCTTGAAAAAGAATAAAATTTCTTTAAAGTTACAAACTAGGAGGAGACAAGTGTCAAATAGGAAAACAAACTAGTTCCAAGCAGCGAAACATACTTATGCTCAATGCAAGGACACATGTGTAGGATAGCGACACTTGGGGGAAAGTCCCATCCCGATAAAAATAGGGAATTAAGCTACAAATGATATATGAAATGGCTCTATGTGGTTAGACATGAGATAAGCTTGGGCTGTATGGCTGATACCTAAAGTTAGGGAGGCTGGCATAAGGCTCAATGAGGCAGGCAAAGCTAATGATAATGCAATTACAACTTGACATAAGGGAGTCCTAGGGAAATGGCCAGCATAAAGGTTAAGAGGAGTATGAAGCTTTTGCTCAAATTCATGGTGGTGCTATACAAAGGACTCCCGAACGTAAGAGAGGACTCACAAGGTAAGCTGGTATCTTGCTCATTTTTCACAGTATTTTTAGGTGTGACTAGTTGTTGCAGATTGGAGGAGAAGGGACGATAAGACGAGAGGTAAGAACCTACGCATCTGTTATAACAGGTTCCTTCAAACCCACCTATAGCATAGATGTGTGATTGTTTCATTTTGTTGCTTAGACAAAATCTAGCGATAGCAACAATAGATCCATTTAGACATTTTTTGTTGATCAGTTTTGTTCTCTATTGATTTCTTGACTGTTTTCTTTAGGTATTGGCAGATTGGAGGAGAAGGGATAGTAAGACAAGAGGTAAGAACCTGCGTATCTGTTATAATAGGTTCCTTCAAACCCATCTGTAGCATAGGTATTTTGATTCCTTTGATTAGAAGTTTTGTCCTTTTTAGTAATTTTTTATGAGACCCAGAGATAGGAAGGGTAGATATATTAAAATTCATTCCGATATTTTTGGAAACAAACCCCCCCCCCCTCACTAACCCTAGGGATAGGAATACCGGCAATGAGACAGAAAACAACAACAATCAAAATTCAGTGGAATTAGGGACCAGACCAGCAGGAACTAAGGTTATACTCAGTGAACAATTACACTCAGTAGAGATCCCACATACCCAACAAGCTTCACCTCCAAAGGAAGATTCCAATTTGGTTGACACAGTGAACATAGAAAGAGTGAATTCCCTTCTCGGACATACTCAAAATTTGGTGGTCTCTCAAGGAGAATCTACCACAGGTTTACCTTTCAATATTCAATCTTGGCCTAGGCCAGACCATTGGGATTTCATTCCATCCCCAAGAAGAGACAGGTTAGGTGTCAATTGGTTTAGGAATCCTCTTGTTATGAGTGATCAGGAAACTAGACACCATATGGAAGGGGAGGGAGAACATGAAGGACAAACTGAAACAACTTTTGGCTTCCCCATTTTAGATCTTGCATGAGATGCCAATATGAAGAATATCCCAGCATCTTCATTACCTACCTTTTACGGGAAAAGTACTGAAGACTCGGATACCTTTCTATTTGAGTTTGACATCCTGTGTAGGAGTTATAATTATCTACAGGATGCACAAAAGTTAAAACTATTTCTAGCCACCCTTAAAGATTCTACACTTAGGTGGTTTATGAGTCCCGGGGAATCCACCATTCGAACTTGGGAAGAAATGAAGAGTGCTTTCCTTAAAAAATACCGAGACTACTGTGGACCTAGAGACTCTCAAAACGATATCTTTAAAATGCAACAACATGAAGAGGAGAGTCTTGAGGACTTTTTAGAACGCTTATGCTTTGTGTTACAGAAGTCTAAGTATAATACCTTACAAGAGGATGCAGTTAGAACTCTTTTTCTGAAAGGGATTCTGGAGGAATATTTGGAAATCCTCAACCTCATGGAATCAGGTGATGTATCTCATAAATCCTTTGAGGAGATTACTGAACTATGTAGAAAATATTCCAGAAGTAGAGCCAAGGCTGGAAAAAGCACAAGGGAAGGTCCTTCCTGCATTTCTAGGACAACAGGAACTAGCGGGATCACAAGAATTGAATTGGGGAACTTGTTAGAAAATTTCAAAATTGACATTTTAGGCACCTTGAGCTCCCAGTTTGATGCATTGAAAACAAAGAAATGGCAGGAGGAAGAGGACATAGCAGCACTACATATATTCTGCCCTAAATGCAGAAAAAGACACCCTTTGAAGGAGTGCCCTATTAATATTATTTCAGTCTGTGCTCTTTGTTCAGATAAACATCCTACGGACAATTGCCCATCATTACCAGAATTGCAAGATTTTTACAAGCTTAATGCTGAACCTATGGATCCATCATATGCATCAAAAAGGCCCTGGCAGCCTAGACCCCAAAACATGTATCCAGAACCTGTTTTTCCAAACCCTGCATATTACTATCCCATGCAGCAATCTTAGCAGCCATGGAGTCCACAAATGTGGCAGAATTGGCCTTATCAACCTACTCAGACCCAACCATGGCAGCAAGGCTGGCGAGGACAGTCCTATGGGGGACTTCAGGGACAGTCCTATGGAGGAACACAACCAACAGCCCCATTACAAACCCCTCCTAGTTACTGTCCAATGCCCCTGAATATGCAACAACTATTACCTGGATTTACACCACCTGCACTTCCTCCTATACCCCCAGTTCCACAATAGTATCAAAATCCAAACCCACCTCGACCCACGTTGTTGCCAGCTCAACCTATCCCAAACCCTAACAACAGACCATCCCAGCCTCTTCATAATGCTAAAATACAAATGGCCCCAAATTATGTGATTCATTCAGCTCCTATACAGGAAATACAATTAAGGTTTGGGAAAATATTAAATAAAACTCCTCCAGCAGTGATTATTCAAGAAGAGTCTGGAGAAGAAAGCACTAAAAAAGAAATTTCAGAGGAAGAAAAAGTGTAGATTGCCTCAGAAAACACTCAAGTGCTTGGAACTCAAGATTCCCAATCATTTGCTTAGCCACAACTAAATAAAAACCCTCCTTATCCAGAGAGGTTATTAATAGAAAAGCCTGTGGTTCGTCCACAGTTTGATTTGGAAAATGAGTTGAAAAATGTTTGTATCAAGATTCCATTACTTCAGGCCATTAGAGATGTTCCTATTTATTCAAAAATGGTAAGGGAATTATGCTTGAAGAAACCTGGTCGAAAAGAAAAAGATCCACCCACAATACATGTTATAGGCCAGCTGTCCAAGTATATTTCAGACTATTCCTTACCTCCAAAATTTGCAAATCCTGGGAACCCAATGGTGACCATTTGCATTAATGAGATTCCAATAGGAAACACTCTAGTTGACCTGGGGGCTACAATTAATGTCATGTCTATGACCACCATGCAGAGAATTCATTTGTATAATCTTCTCAGATCTACTCCTACCATTTTGGAGTTGGCTGATAGGAGCACAGTTAAACTTGTGGGGGCATTAGATGACATTACTGTCATAGTAGCTTCTTGGGAGTACCCAGTGGATTTTCTGGTACTCCAAACCAAACACCTAATGGGGGAACATCCTGTTATACTAGGCAGGCCCTGGTTAGCCACTGCCAATGCCTTTATAGGTTGTAGAGAAGGCATTTTGACTATATCAAATGGCACTTCTCTACAGAACCTTATTATTTATCCCCCAACACAGCCTGTATCATAAAACATGCTATGGTTAGAAATTCCTTACGGGGATGAGGATGTGGAACAACCCTTACTGTCCATCAGTCAAACTAGGGGGTTGGAAGACCAGACTGAAGATGATATCCTAGATCAATTTATCTCAACCACTACTAGTATTGAGTTCCCCTAGTCATTCTCTGACTTAGACCATGTTTTCACAGAATATTTTCAAGGACAGTACTACCCTTCAACCATCTCATCATCAGTGGTTTTATTCATAGATGAGAAGGTTGGAGCCTCAACTATACCAATGGAGATTAGTCCAGGAAGGTCTTTGTTTATCAATGCAAATCTATCTCAAGACCAACAAAATCAGTTAGTTAAGTTACTCAAAGCACAGTCAAGGGCATTTGCTTGGATTTATACAGACATGAAAGGCATTCACCCTGACACATGCATCCATCATATTTATACGCAGGAAAATATTAGATCGGTAAGGCAGCCACAAAGGAGAATGAACCCTGCACTTAAAGACATTGTGAAGGATGAATTACAAAAATTGATGGACACAGATTTTATTTATCCCATTTCTGATAGTAAATGGGTATATCCATTGGTCATTGTCCCAAAGAAGGGAGGTAAGTGGAGAATATGTGTTGATTTCTGGGAATTAAACAAAGCAACTCTCAGAGACTACTTCCCTCTTCCTTTCATAGATAAGGTTTTGGACACCTTGTCAGGAAAACAGTATTTTTCTTTTCTAGATGGATACAGTGGGTATAACCAGATAAGGATAGCCCCAAAGGATCAAGAAAAAACAACTTTCACCTGCCCATGGGGAACTTATGCTTACAAGGTGTTACCATTTGGGTTGTGTAACGCTCCTGCCACTTTCTAGAGGGTAGTGTTAGGTATTCTGGCTTATTTAGTCCATGATTGTGTGGAAATATATATGGATGATTTCACAGTGTATGGTAATGATTTCATAGAAGCATTAGATAACCTAGAGAAAGTTTTAATTAGGTGCCAAGAAACAAATCTTGCCTTATGTCATGAAAAGTGTAAGATGATGTTAACTGAGGGAATTGTTTTGGGGCACCACATTTCATTAGAAGGTATTAAGGTAGATCCAGTAAAAATTGAAATCAGTACTGGTTTATCTCCACCAACTACACAAAAGGAAGTCAGAATTTTTCTGGGACATGCGGGTTACTATCGTAGGTTTATTGCTAATTTTACCAAGATAGCAGCTCCACTGTTCAAATTATTAGCCAAAGACATTGGTTTTTGTTGGGATCAACACTGTCAGACAACCTTTGATACTTTAAAAATAGAATTGTCTTCAACACCAGTCCTCAGGGAGCCAAACTGGTCCTTGCCCTTTCATATACAAACTGATGCTTCAGAAACTACCCTAGGGGGAGTACTTGGACAGAAAGAAGGTCAATCTTATGATGCCATTTATTTCATCAATAAAAATTTAACACCAGCAGAGCTCAACTATACAGTAACTGAAAAAGAGTTTCTAGCAGTAGTTCATGCCATCAATAAATTCCAGCATTATATTACTGGCTATGATGTATTTGTTCATACTGATCATTCTGCTATTAAATTTCTAATGAATAAACCTATAACTAGTGGCAGAATTACTAGATGGCTTCTTTTGCTATAGGAGTTTAACATTACTATAGTTGATAAACCAGGGAAGGAAAATCTAGTTGCAGATTTCCTCTCAAGATTGACTCATACTGATGATAATGTTCCTGTAGATGATACCTTTCCCGATGAACATTTATTTGTTGTTTCTATTAAAACACCATGGTTTGCAGATATAGCCAATTATTTGGTCACAAAGAAAATACCTGCTCATTTGACATCCTATGAAAAATGAAGGATCATACAACAAAGTGCCAATTATTCATGGGTAGGTAATGACCTCTTTCGAACTGGTCCAGATCTGATTATCAGGAGGTGTGTAAGGGAGGATGAGATGTATGATATCCTTCAAGCCTGTCATGATGGACCCTGTGGAGGGCATTTTTTAGACAAACAGACAGTATACAAGGTGTTACATGAAGGGTATTACTGGCCTACACTTTTCAAAGATGCTGAAAAATATGTATAGGCCTGTGAAAGCTACCAACGAATGGGAAGACCCACTGTTGCTGATGAAATGCCTTTACAAGTCCAGGTACAGATTGAACCTTTTGAAAAATGGGGATTGGACTTTGTTGGACCAATATCACCAATTTCATGAAAGAAGAGATATATTTTAGTCTGTACTGACTATGTGACTAAGTGGGTAGAGGAAAACGCTCTATTAAGGGCCACTGAGAAATCAGTCATAGAGTTTATTTATGAAGAAATTTTCACTCGCTTTGGGATTCCTTGTGAAATTGTAACTGACAATGGAGCACATTTTGTCTCTAAATCAATGAAAGAACTGACAGAGCAATATGGGATTAAACACTATAAATCTTCTCCTTACCACCCCCAAGCAAATGGTCAAGTGGAGTCAACAAATAAAGTGTTAGAAGCCATTTTAACCAAGACTGTGCAGATGCATCACAAGGACTGGGCAGACAAGCTACCAGAGGCATTGTGGGCTTATAGAACTACGTGGAGAAACACCACAGGGCATAGCCCATATCAGCTTGTTTATGGGAAGCAGGTTTTGCTCCCTATAGAATTTCAGGTGAAGACCTTTCGTACTGCTGCACAATTGAGCGTGAATTTAGATGAATCCCAGGAGCCGAGGTTGATGCAATTGAATGAGCTTGATGAAATCAGACAAGATGCTATCCAACGAACTGCTTTAATACAGAATCAGAGGACTAAATGGCATGACAAATTTTTGAAGAAGAAGAATTTTGAAGAAGGTGATTGGGCTCTGTTGTTTGACTCATGGTTTAAACACTTCAAAGGTAAGCTTACCACTAGATGGATGGGACCATATGAAATTGTGACTGTCTTTGATAATGGTTCTGTCAAGATAAGGACAATAGATGAAGAACAAACTGCATTTGTGGTGAATGGACATTGGTTAAAGGTATATCATAAACCCTTTTCTAAGCAAGATTTCATTCATAACATGAGTCAGCAATCTAAACTAGAGCTGGTAGGTGAAGAAATGACTTCTTCATCCCTTACTCTCTCATAGTAACATTCAATGAAATTGTTTCTTGTATATATGTACAGGAGTTTTTTTATCAATAGGTTTCTTTTTGAAGGATGTAGATATTCTCTTCGGTGAGGCTCAAGATGTTTTTGAAAACAAAAGGGAATACTTTTTGTTACTATTCCTATTTTCAGCCATTGGTTATTTTTACAAAGGACTATGTTAATTTGAATTAAATTTATGAGTTTCACTGGGTAATTGGAATGCCTATGTCAAGTAAATAAATGTGTGCTGCTAGGTTTTTCAGACTGGTCCTCTTTATTCATACAGGTGCTTATCCACCTGGAACTGCCTCCATGAGTGATTTAAGCTTCAAAAGGGCTTTTACTTATGAACTTATGGGTTACTAGTGTCATTTGACTTGGTTTCACACTAGATGGAACGAGGATATTGTTTTTTTAAGTACTAACAGCTATGGGCATTGAGTTATTATTCAGTCAGGCACCATTTTGGAAAAAGGTCTCCAGGACTGAGCCGTCTATTGATTATTATCTATTGGCTTCCATAATATCAAATACAAATATATGTATACATTTTTTGTCCAACCACTTCATGACTTTCACTTTATACAGTTACAAAGGTTAGTTGTTCATTTGGACAAATCTTTACAGGTATGTAACAAGAACACTCTTCCAATTTTGATGCCATCCCACTCCTAGATTGTTTTCAGAGCTGCTCCCCCACTCATCTATGCATAAGAAAATCATAAAATTTATCTTTAAGATGAATTTGGGACAAGGGCCTCTGATAGAAAACAGGTGTAAGAGGTTAACCCGCTGGGATACTGAACAGGTCCGCTAGCAGCGGGTACCGACCTGTGGTACAAACAGGCAAACCCATCAGGGTACTGAACATGCCTGTTAGCAATGGGGCATATTCCTAGGGAAGAAGCTTCTTAGATGTTACAGTTACCCCACATCAGTACTGAATAGGCTCACTGGCAGTGGGTTCTGACTCTGATATCTCTTTTAAAGCCTCATTTATACTTGTCTGTGTGAACAATGTACCTATGTAAATGTTAGGGAGAGGTCATGTCTGGATTAAATAAAAATTTAAGGAAACTGTTTGTAATATCTAGTGGATAATCATCTTCAGATTCTCTAAATTTTGGTTACCTGATCCTTGTTAGAAAAAGGTCTATGCCTTTAGAGTGTACTGGCGTTTACTGATTCACTGAACATAGCTGTGAACCTCAGTATTGGTTGTTCTTTTTCACTGCTTAAACTGTCTTGTGTAAAGCTGAGTCAAGATGGCCAGTACACCATTGGCTTCATTTAAGTACTCCTATTGTCTTGTGTTTTAAGGCACATATTTTGGTGGAAAATGTTCTATATGAATAAAGAGAAAACAGTCTGTGCTCATGATTGAAGCTTTGAATGCAGGAGTGAGATTGATTGTCTATGAATTGTAGTTAATTTTGTTTTTGTACTGTTAATAAAGATTGGTTTCATGACTCAGCTCTATTTTTGTGTGGCCAGGTGAAGAAGTAACCTTGAAATGAGGTAATTGTGCCATGATATTGTTGGGGTAAAACAAATTTTCAATCCATCTTACTTTCCTTTTCAACTCATACAAGTGGCGTATTTTGGAGAAAGCCAATTGCTTTAATATCACTGCTATGCTGGTAATTATTTTTCACCCTTGTCAGCTTGAAAATACCTTTGTATCTTACACTAGCTGAGGTGCCGAATCGGGTGCTGGATGAGGTACCTGAAAGAAAATTGTGAAATTGGTATGTTACGTGGTAAAGGTAATGAATGCTGGGATAAGTCTTAATTGTCATTATTATAAACCAAATGTTTCTGCTTTTAATATAAGTTTGATGCATTGTGGAATGTACCATAATCACCTTATAAACTTATCTAGTCAATACACCACCTTTCCCATTGTCAATATTTTCATGACATTAACCTTTGACAATACTTCATTTTATATTATCAATGTGTCATTCTTAATGAAAATTATAACATTGATCTATTCCAATTGGGATTATTCAACGCCATGGTTAACGATGTCTTAATATTACGGGTTGATCAAAATGTGTTCATATGGTCACAATCCAATGCAACATGGGCAGTACGTGCCTCAGCTTATAATGATTTTCTTTACCACATTTGCCGTTATCATTACCACCCTTTGCCATTATTCTTTCGGGTTGTTTCCATTTTTCACCATTGCCAGTGAGAGAACGGTTGATGAAGTTTTTCATTGTCTTCGAATTGACTGTATGATCTCTGTTAATTCACTGTCTCTTCTTTTTCCTAGTCTCCATGATGCTTAACTAGCATGAACCCTCAGAGTATGGGCAGTTATTAGCCACGCCTGAGTTTTTAGCCTACAAAGAGATGTTTATTCGGGCTGGGTGGCATTCTTTCTTAACCAATTTACAAGGCCATGATGATGCTGTCTCCTTGCAGTTTTCCTTAGGTTTTGACGGAAACATAACCAAGGTCGGGTCATTGGAGTTTCCAGTTACATAGGAGTCAATTGCATTGGCTACAGGACTCCCACGCGTAGGGGATCGTTGGTTTAAGAATTTCCGGCTGCCATGAAAAGACTACGACTGTGTCTTCAAACCTGAATATTTGGCCGTGAAAGGTGAAAAGGGATTCTCAAAGCTCTAGGTCAGAGATGAATTTCATAATTTCTTAATGATCATCACCAAGCTCATTACCTATGAAGGTCGATTCTCTACCTACAAAGCCTGTCACTTTCGCCTGCTTGCTCACTTTGAGTTCGGTAAGCTTCTTAACTTTCCATTTTATTTTTGGAAGAGCTTGGGTAAGATGTCCTCGCAAGTTAGGAAGAACATAGAGAATCCTACTCATAGTCTCTACCATCATGGGCTTATCAAGATGCTCATTTTAGCTGAGTTAAAGAAGAAGGATCAGGTATGGGAGCAATTTGTATATGAGCTGTCCAATTCTCATCTCAAATCATCCCTGGGGAATGAACTATGTGAGCCTTGTATCCCTGATCTTGTTGACAAAGCCTCCTCTGTAAATATTTCTAAACATCAAACCAGTCATACTCAGGAACCAGCTGTCAAGAGTAGTAAGAAGGTTGGACCATCCCATACTAAGAAGTCTCCAGGATCTAAGGGGCATCATGTAAACTCTCAGTCTGGCGGGGGAAAGGGTCAGTCTGGTAATGAAAATTTGTTTGCTTCACCCAATCAAATATTTACCTGTAGTATGGCTATTCAAGAGAAGAAGAGGGAATCAAAAGGTAAGACATCTGTACATGTTCAGTTGTCCTCATCCACTTCTTCTTCTGCCCATGATAAGTCTGATTCCCACGGTTCCCATCATCATTCCTCCATACTGAGCCCTGTCAATGAGCCTTCATTTCCAGCATCACCTTCAAAATCTAGTCTAAAGTCTGCTAAAGTATCACCTTCAAAATCAGGCCCAAAGTCTGCTAAATCTCACCGGTCAGATGCTTCAGCTCAGGGAGTTGACTATTTTTGGCAGCGAAATTTTAAGTTGATAAAGAAATTACAGGAGTATGTTAGACTGGACCGATTTATCAAGCAGGAAAATGCAATTTTGAAAGCTAAGGCAGCTTCTTTACAAACCTTAGTTGATGATATTACAGGTTCTAATCGCAGTCTCAGGAAACAGTTAAAGAACAAGGATAAACAGTTTGAAAAATTGATTAGTGTACAACAACAAACAACTTCCTCTCCTCCTCAAGTACAAGTCCTATTTAATACTTCATCCTCAGTTTCTGGAGTTTAATCCAAAGATTGAGTTTCAAATTTTGTCTGTCTGGAACTTTCTTACATATGGACATGCAAGATCTTCAGTCTGGGGGAGATGATGGCCTCCTATTTTGACTGTTCAGCACTATATTTTCTAGTTTCAAGTCTCATGAAATCAAGTAATAATCAGCTTTATTTAGTGATGTTTTGTGCATAGTTATTCATTTTGAAGAGCAACATTGCAAGGTGTTTTGGCAAGTGACTTTTTAATATTTCTCATTGTTTATTTATTATTTTGCTTTGTTTTTATGTATGTAATGAAACCTTTGGTTTTCATTTAATAATTGGTCAATTAATGAGTCTTTATTTCTTTCATACAGTGGTCTATTGGTTATTTGACCCAGCGCTTGTACCGGTGCTTAGAATATACATGTTGACTGAACCAGAGATTTGGGGGATTTTGTCCATAGAGGAGATGTCTCTCTTGGGTTCACATCACTTTCCAGATACATGTGAAGATTATTCAAGTGTTGTTTCTTGGTTGTCCTGTGCTCAAGGCATTGTTTCCCTCCATCTTTAGCAGTGTGTGGATATTAAAGGATTTGAATCCAATCTTTTGGTTCATGTATGCCGAGATAGGTGTAGAGTTGTTAGGATAGGGTCGATCCTTGCTCCAAGGTCGATTTTATTTTGTATTTCAAGAATAAAATATAACTTGAAACCCTTAGTAGGGAGATACACATAGAGAAGACAATGTAACTCTGTTTTTATTAATTGATCAAGCGTTTACCTCCTTAAGTATTTGATTTCAGAATTGTAGGCGTTGAAGGTAGGGACCACCTTCAACTCTGACCAACTGTGCATATCATTGTTTTCTTTTGCTGTAAGTAAAGTCAGATTACATATTTTAAGACTGTTTTCGTAGATGAATGCCAATAGCTTTATTCACTTGTGATTTGGGAATGAGATTCGTGTTTACATAGAACTAGTTCGATGTCATTACAATGTGTATGATGAATTTGATTGTATTTAGTTTGGTGTAGGATCAATTGAACAGAGGACTGAAAGTGGATTTAGATTTCATGCTTCTTTTACGTCTAGTGTGATACTGAGTATTTGATGGTTACAATCTTTGTTAAGAATCCGTTCAGGGTTATAGAGTTTATAAAACTGTGGAGTATTTGAAGGAATTGGATTGTATTGTTTTTAAAAGTGTGAAAGAACTTGCAGTACCTATTGAATCCATAGAGGGTTTAAATATCTTAGTTTACAAAGTATCTATGGTTTTTTTCGAACAACATTTCGAATTGGCTAGATAGGGGTTTGAGTCATGCTTTTGTTTACTTCATGGTATTGAATGAAATTAAGGAAAAGAGTCATGGTTCATTAATAGGTAACATCATTGCTTCTTAGGGTTTGAATATGAGTCTTATGGGACATGCAAATAAGAATGGAATTTATATTTTCTGAATAGTTCCAATATGTTTTTGTAGAGTGTACTTGTTGTTAGCAGCAAGACAGATTCCATTCCAGCAGTTGTTTGAGAGTGAGAAATGTTTGTATAAATTTTGGCATCAGATTCTTTAGGGTTGATGGGTGTAGTCTTAGATACGATATAAGATCATTAGGATTAACTCAACATATTCATTTTGTAGGTAAGGTTGGGACTAGGGTTTTCCTTTACTAAGCTATTTACTTGCTTGGTTGCTTGCCTTGAAGAATAGATCGATAACTAGCATAGCTTAAGGTTGTTGTAGATTACATTGGAGTTGACAGTATTGTATGTTGTAAGATAAGGATTAGCAAGTTGATTCTCTTTCTTTAGGATAGACCTAATAACTCTTGGCATTGATCATTCGATAAAGTAGTAGTCCCATCAATTACATTTTGTTTCTTGTCTATGAGTAGACTAGAATTTCTTTAAATATGAGCATTGAAACTACTTTTCCCACACATATGGTATAGCAGCTCCAAGTATACGTATTTCGGTCGATAATTAAATTAAGGTAAATTAAATAACAATAATTTTACCCAACACAATGAAAAGGTGGTCTCTGGTCATAAAAGAAGCATCCAACAGACAACATCAGACCCAAGGAAGAGCCAACCACACTCATAACCCACACAACAACTTCTCACAACATCAAACTCACCAAAAGGGAGGATGTACGCGACTGTTTAAAGAACAAATGTGTATATATGCGACTTTTGGCCAAAAATTTGCATGTATACGTAGATTTTGGCAAAAAACCTACATGTATACGCAACTTTTGGCCACAAATTCTTGTATGTATGCTATTTTTAGCCAAAAACCTGCATATACAGAGAAGACAGTGGTAAAAAGCAGGCCAAAGGTCAAACCAAAAAGGGGAGTGTCAATGGATGAACATACTATAAAATGCAACACAGAAACAAGGAGAAACAGAGAGCAAGTCAAGAATATCAAGCACATTGTGCCCCAAAACCACAAAGAAAAACGAGGAACATCCCCAGTGAAATTGCTAATTTTGTTATGGAGAGAAATTCCTATGGCTTGGGGTACTAGAATAGACAGCTTGACTCCATAAATCAATCCTTTCCAATATGCAAGAGAAACCAAATATCTAACACTAAAGGATCTCATTTCGTACCTTATTCCGGACGGTTGATGTAGATCCCCGTTGAGCTTTTCAACTCCAGCTTGAATTGATAAATCTATTCCTTAACATTCAATACACAAGACAAGAATGCTATATGTAATCGTGTTAGGCCTACTCTAGCATATATAATCAATAACATATAAGCATTTAAAAGCATCCATGGATTACATACTCATTTAAACACATATGATTTGATAGGAAAAGATTTTTCTATTAATATAAAACAAAGATTACAATAGTGACAACCTTTGTTGACACGTCTGTGAATCGAAGAAACTGAGTCCCCCACTTAGGCCTCCACCACTTCAATCCTCCATCTCTCGATAAAAAGCTCACAAGCAAAAGGAAATCTTGGGAAGAACACAAAAGTACTCCAAGGGACAAAGGGATGCAAACTCAAGTATAAGTTTCGTCAATAATGGACTATAGTTTTCTTGCTCTTCAATTCCTCATGCCTTCAATGTATCCAAATCGTTCCTTATATAGCTCTTTAATGGGCTATTGAAAGGTTGAATCCGAGTGATCTCAAGGCATATGGAAGGCCAAGAGACAAGTGAGTCAGATCCACATCAAGGAAAACTCCAAAAGAATTTGGCCTTTTGCACACATCCTGATGCACTCGGGTTTAAGGGTCAAATCCGCGTATATACACGAGAAAGGGATTAAAAGTCATGTATGGAAATTTTTGCATGTTTTTAGGGATGATATTGGAAACATCAAAGGTATAAAAATGGTTCATGGGGTCTAAGGATTCTGCAGAGGGATAGGGAAGGTGATAAAAGTGTGTTTCAACATGTTTGGTAAAATCAGCTGTAACAAATGCCCCCTAATGTGTGAGGTCAGAGGGGTCATATGATGGCCAAAATACATTATAAGTCCATCCCAGAAGTGAAGTGATGAAGAACCCAATGGAAGAACCAGCCATCCAATCAATACAATACGATGATAAAGCTCTGCATATAACTGCAAGTAGATACAATAGTCCTAGATACATAAGAGTACAATGGCCATGAATAGGCATGATACAATATGACATGTGTGGTCATCACCACGTATAATATAAATAGATCAGAATATCCATAATGAATATATACAAAGGATCATGGTCTCCCTAAATGCTGAAGATATATAATGGATCAAGATCTCCATAATGGCTGGAAATGTCTGACATATACTGGAATCAAGTCACGAGAGATGAAATCTCATGAACACTGGCACGATCAAGAAGGTAGCATATAAGAGACGCCACCAATCTGGAAGGTCTTCTACAAAAATTGCTACAAGTACATGTCCTAATATGCGAATAGAGGTGTCGAGGTCCAACATAGTAGTCCATCGTCTGATTACAGGTCATTGATGTATACCATTAACAGACGCGAGATCACCCATCGATAATGAAAATGGGAATGAAGGTACTAGAGTGAAAAATAACAAGTGTGAATAAATGTGTTAAGGTCAAACACTTGAGAGGATCCATTGATCAGGGGACATTGATGTATTCCCAAAAAATGTCAATGGCGAGAGAACCTGCCACTAATGACTGCAAGTCTCACGGCACTCAAAACTGAATCTAGTTTCATATCCCATAATAAATGATCTGAAGTTGATGGGATGAAATATACTGGAAGGAGGGAATTAAGGCATCCCCCATCATCCAACAAGAGGTACTCAGCAAAGCTGTATAATGTGGAAGGACTCGATCATAAGCTGCATGAACCTGTAATTGTACCTGGAATGGATGACATGCAAAGTCAAGATAACTGAGGAATGGCCAACTCAGACTTCAAATTCCTTCAAACAAGAGCATAAAGGTGAATGGCAACTAAATGTAGGTAGCATAGACTCGATATGCAAAACTGGGACATCTCTGCGACACAGGAGGCATCAATAGGGGGTCCATAGGGGCTAAAAGCTTAACTAGTCAGTGGAGATAAAATAAGATAAACGAGTACAACTCCTAAAGTCAAACTACTAACCCAACCAATGGATGTGATATATAGTGCTCTGTTCGAAGGCAACACGATTCGACTACTGCCAGAGATAACATCTTTTCTTGTTCGACTTTTTGGTTTTTTAATTTTTTTTTGGACTTTTTCAAATATTTGAAAATCTTGAAAAAGAATAAAATTTCTTTAAAGTTACACACTAGGAGGAGACGAGTGTCAAATAGGAAAACAAACTAGTTCCAAGCAGCGAAACATACCTATGCTCAATGCAAGGACACATATATAGGATAGCGACACTCGGGGGAAAGTCCCATCCCGGTAAAAATAGGGAATTAAGCTGCAAATGATCTATGAAATGGCTCTGCGTGGCTAGACATGAGATAAGATTGGGCTGTATGGCTGATACTCAAAGTTAGGGAAGCTGGCATAAGGCTCAATGAGGCAGGCAAAGCTAATGATAATGCAATTACAACTTGACATAAGGGAGTCCTAGGGAAATGGCCAGCATAAAGGTCAAGAGGAGTATGAAGCTCTTGCTCAAAGTCATGGCAATGCTATACAAAGGACTCCCGAACCTAAGAGAGGACTCACAACATGGGTACCAAATGCAAAGGGGAGCTAACTAGGACACCCATGTATATGAAAGCTCTACCATTCACATAGTACCACTTCTAACAACAGCATGAAGGTTTTTTGATACAATGGAATGGGTCCGTACCTAAGGTTAAGATGGAACGGTCATAAGGAAATGCATAAGTGCAAGCACATGTGATATCCTAACCTATATGTCAGTTCAAACATAATACCTATGATAGGAACAAATGGGTCAAAACCTCGAAGAGAGTGTACAAAAACAAGACCATACATGACAACCATATTAGTCCAAAACAACCCAAAATAGTTAATAAAGAATCCAAACTATAGGTTAACGGGATGAATGATCATGACAACTACACCCAAAGGAAACAATACTATGAAAAATGGGACATAAAAATTAAATTAAGGTGTAGACCCAACATTCACGCATCCACTACCACCCCCATGAGGGTGACCACCGTTGTAAATACCGAGCGAATGGAATAAAATCCTCCACAAATGGAGTAGAGGATGGAATATGACCATTCCCAAATCTACGAGCATGGTAAGGGGCTGTGATGCCCCCATGTCTGACACCAAGTTCCATACTAGGACCAAGGATGGGTGATAGGATACCAGGCATGCTGAAAATAAAAGGACTCAAACTCAAGAGAGTATAAATATACTCAAGTAACCATGATCCCAAAGGATAACTAGCGCACAAAGAGAACACTCCTAAGAAATTATACATAAAAAATACAAGCAAACCAAGGGGAGGATATGTGAACTCCCGAATGCAGCAGGTATGTCTCTCCTAGGAGAGGCTTGAGACTCCCATACATAACAAGCGGAGGTATGTAACCAATTATAGTGGCCCTTAGCTTCAACACATATAATGATTGTGCTGTCTGACCCCTACCTGGCTGAGACACCTACATAGTACCCCCTGTTGTCTGCCGATTGCACACCAGCAATAGAAATCTGCTGAAAGCTGTATCCTAACTTGAGAAAGTGGGAGAGGTGTGACCCTGGGGGAAAGCACAGAGCTAGGTACTGTCACCTACTCCTAGCTCCTCTATTTAGGCTAACTCCTAACGAAGCCAAGGGGGGTAGTTCCTACAAAAGAGTTTCTATGGCTCTTAAGTTGTTAAAGTGTTTTGATTAGTTGCGGATGTGGATGGGTGTTGTTTAGGAGTTATTGTGATTTAAAATGATTAATATTAAGGGGATGATGATTAATTAAAGCAATCCACGTTGCTAACAAGAGATCACACATATAAGCAAAGATTCCAGACTTATAACTTAATCATTCAAATATAATCAATTGAAATGGACCATAGACAGTTGATCAAGATAGAAAATTAATCCAATATAACAAAGGACCAGTGCCTTATGGAGTCCAATAAGCGCGTGAAATAAAGTCTAGGAATTTAAGCTAGTGAGTATTAGGTTTTGCAAGTGCTCTTGGTAGATTTTAATAGTTTTTTGTTTGTGATCTTCCCTTATGGTGGCTAGATGTCCTAACTGGTAATACCTTTAGTGGCTCCGTTCGAAGATATGAAGGACCTGTCTGGGGTCAAAGGTAAGTGTTCAATAACTTAACTACCAGTTCCCAGATTAGGTATCTCAGCGCCCACACTTGGAATTTTCCCACATGCCTCGGTATTTATCAAACAACGTCGGTGCGTTGGTTATGGGGAAAAGTTTTAGTTAAGTTCCTCTTATGGGGTTTAGAGATCCAATGCCGTTTCTGGGTATTCCGATCGAAGATCAGTCAGAGCATACTCCAGAAAAGGGGGAAGGGGATTAATTAATTAAAGGGATGTGAGTTGCGAATTTTATTAAGTTAATTAATTAAAAGTCTTCGACAGAGAGCGCTCTTGACCTCGTCTTATGACAGTGCTTCAAGAGACTTAGTTAATATATATGCTTGATGCAAGGATATGTAGTGGGAATGCTCTCCGATAGAGAGTGCTCTTGACTTGGATTACAGCAAGTTCAAGAGACTTTCAAGACTAATTGATTAACTTATTAAACAATGAAAAGACAACTCTCCGATAGAGAGCACTCTTGATCTACCTTAAGGTGTGATTCAAGAGATTTGCACAGTTGATTTACTTAGAATGGTAGACAATTTAAAACAAAGTAATCAACTTAATTAATGATCTAGAAGTGATGAATCAACAATTAGTGATCTAAGCATGAGATATAATCAATGATGAAAACAAGCACTAATCTAAGCATACACACAACACAAGCCTCCCCAAATGGGGGAGGATGAGAGTGGGGACTTAAAAACCCCACTCAAACATAATATTTTTTATTAAACTTTATACAAAGTGCCTTAAGGATTTTAATCCTTGAAAGGACTTTTCAAATGAAAGCAAAATCACTCTACTTAATATTAGGACTTGTGTAAAAAAGGAGAGTACTTTTAGTTTTACTTTTAACTTTTCTCAAAAATTTTAAAAAAAAAAAAAAAAGGGAAGAGGAAGTTTGAAAGAGAGAGAAAGAGCAAAGCAAAAAGAGGGCTGAAATAAAGGAAGATGAGGGAAAGAAGGCAAGAAAACGAAAGGAAGATCAAAACCAAAGAAGGGGAAAAAAGGGTCAGCCAACTATGAAACTAAAGGAAGACAAAAATTTAAGAAAATGAGACAGCGAAAGAGAAAACAAATGGCTGTCATAAAAAATGAAAAACAGGACAGGGAACAAAAAGTGGACAAAAAGGCCACAAACAAGGTTGAAGAGGGCCCAAAAACTAGGGCAAAAAAGGGGAAAAAAGGAAGGAAAACTAGGGCATGCTAGGGCTGTCCAAAATGGAGAAAAGAGGGCTGTAAAACAGTAAAAAAAAAGGGCATTGAACAGTCAAAAGAGGGCTGTCCACAAGGAGGAAAAAGAGAGTTGTCCAAAGCATGAAAAAATGGGTGAAAACTAGGTAAAACGAGGGCTGTTCAAAGAGAAGAAAGAGGGCTGCAAAGATGAGTGAAAAGAGGGCAGCGATGAAGGAACGATAAGAAGGGGAAAAACCAAGAAAGGAGGAAAATACTAGCAAGCAATAAAAACAAGGGGATCAAGAAGCAAAGGGAGAACTAGAAGAGGGAAGTTCAGTAACTAAGAAAGTATTTGAAATTATGGATGGAACCCAAGAGAAAGAGCTAGACTCCCAGCTTTCTTTTTGTATTTTGAAGAAGAAGATCTTTGTAGGTCCTGCAATGAAAGTGTTAGATTAAAAAGGTTGCTTGAAGCCTGGGATAGAAGCAGTTGAGCTCACACCCTTCTTTAACCTGTGAAGCCTGAAAGCACACTACAACTCAACACGAAACGTGAGATCAAAATACATGCTAGTATGCTAAGAAAATTGAATCATGATCAACATTACATATATACTGATTACTCATGTCCATCAAAATACTAATCTACTTTGCATAAACAATCAAGTTGAACTACGAATGATTGTTCTACTATGCCAACAATGGCCCTCTTGAGCTAACAAATAAACAATTTAATCTCACATAAGCATTAAAGAAAATAGGGGTTAGAGACAATATCACCTCAACCAATTGCAAAAAACTACCACATCCAAGAGCTCATGGACCTCCAAAGTCTGATCTTTATTAACAAATTAAAGCAAATGCTTGATACAATTTCTCAGAGTAACTCTACTACAAAAGTCCATGCAAATAGAGCTGAAAGAGCCTCTTTTTAACAAATGAGAGAGTGCTAAAACCCTAAAACCAAAAAACCAACCCTAACCAGCTTAGCCACCTAACAAAGAGCCCAAACCTAAACTGGAGAACCGGGAGTGAGGGGAGGCCTCCATCCAGGCAAGGCACCCCCACTCCAAACCTGTGCACTAAAAACAAGCCAAGGATGAGGCCACATGTGTGATTCTGGATGTAGGTAAGCTCATCCTTTAGGTCTGGCAGGAGCCTGAGCTAGGTTTGGGAAGCCCACTGATGGTGTAAGATTCAGTCTTTACCTCGATCAAATCATCGGACCAATGAGAGCTCTCCATCTCATCTTTAGCTGGAGATGACATGTCTAATAACTGATAATAAATTAATTTCTCTCTTAATGATGACTGAAGCTGAGTTATGATAGCTCCAATCATCATAAGTGTTGCATGAGATGTCATTTAGCCTTTTATTTTATTAAATTTGGATTAATTTGGAGAGTTTTAGTTTTCTCCAAAATAATCATTTTTTAATAAAAATCATTTTTTTACTAAAAATCATTTTTTACTCAAAACTGACGTTTTTGAGTAAAAAGGCATTATGTGTCCGATTGCTGATCTGAAAGTTGGTTCTGACTGGCTGGCTGATCAAGAATGATTTTTGGCTTAAGGTTAGAGCCTTCAATCACTGAATTCTGAGTCCAGATCATGAACGGGTTTTTTCCATTTAATTTATGGAAAAATTAACCCAAAAAACTTAGGAAAATTAATTAAAAATTAAAAAATAATTTTTCACTGTTCGAAAAATATTTTTTTCGAAATTTTTTTTTTATGTGTCCAGATGACTTAGGACATGACCATGATCTATCTAAATAATGTCTAGTAGGCTTATAACACTCAGTTGGGCTCTAATAACCCCACAAGGCCCATAATTCAACATTGGGCATTCCAGCTTTTGAGGAAGAGGGAGAAAACCTCGTCAATTATACTCGGCTGAAGGCAAAGCATAATTGTCAGGGGCAAAAAACTCCTTAGAATACCCTATTTTCAATTCTACGTCTTAGGAGACCGAAGCACTCAAAAATATCATACTAGCACATTTTATTACAAACCCCGCGGGGCCATGGTCAAAATTATTCAAATATAAAAGTGACTAGCCAATATTGGCTAGACAAGCAGACAGATCAACTGATACACTGGAATCAGACTTTGAACAAGTCTGTCAACTGGAGGCTCCTTAGGTAACCCAACTATGGTACATAAAAGTTGGATAACATCTGGCTCCAACTGCGGGACGTGTGCTCGATCTAGTCTCTTATGCAAGGAGAGCATATGAGAACCCTAGAATCTCTGGTTTCCATATCCTGTAAAAACATCTCAACTTGACAAGAAAGCCTTAGTAGCACAAGTTTTATGAAAAAGAGCCAATGATCCAAAAGTTGTTTTATTCAAAGAAAAAAAACTTCACTGAAAAATTTATTTATTTTTAAGTACATAAAGAAAATGCTAAAGTAAACGCTCACTTTAAGGAGTTATTTTCCTACTCTAAGCATGATACAAAAAAGGTTAGGTGTAATCATAAATCCAATGTAACCACCTAAGCATTTTATTAATGTAAAAAGGTTTTTCCTTGTCTTTGGTTACCAGCCAAAGTAAGGACACAATTTCCAGAAAAATGCAAACCTGCATGATGATCCAGAATGGGCGGGCTGGATGGGGAATCATAAGCATGAATAATGTCGTCAAACTTCTTCCCAAACTGGTAGGTGATCGCGCAGGCTGTTTCTACCCATGACTGGATATCGCTGATATACAAATCGAGATGATGCGGCAGGTTGACTACTCCATCATGCTAATCATCAAGGCCTATCAAATAATAACTCGTTGTATAAGCCCGAAGCTGATCCAAAACATAAGGAGCATCTATATGTGAAGACAATGGTTGAAAAAAAGCTTCAACTAGTTGTATCCCATCTGACTCTTCACCGCTTCTCCAAATCCTTATTACAGATACTCAGATACAATTCCAACTGATCATAGAAAAAATCCAACTTCTCTTCTTTATAAGTCTCAGAATAACAACTCCCCATGCTGGACACATCATAGATGAGATTCTCAAAAATATTTTAAAAAGTATCATAGGTTGGATTTTCAATCAAATTCCAATAGTCATCATCACCATCTATGTCGGATATGAGAGATGCCTCATCACTTGTATCAAGTCCCTGGCTACACTCCTCATTCTGCTCAAAACAATCTTCTTCAAAAAGATGGGTTTCAAAGATATCACATGGGACCCAACTTTCCAAATATTTTTCATCCGGTGGAGAGCATGGAGGATTCTCATCACATGAAACTCTTAAGATTGGATTTTCAATTAAATTCTCGTAGTTGTCATCCATCTCAGAAGAAAGGGGTTCTTCCTCACTTGTATCAATTTCCTAGCTATATCCCTCCTCATGATCATAGTCATCTTCTTCAGAAAAAAGGTCACAAGGTAGTAAACCTTCCAAACTATCACCATTATGCTCATTAGTAGGATTAGTGCTAAAGTTTTTAGTGAGGTTATCCAATTATTGACTAAAATCTCTGACTTGACACCATGTTTCTGTGGTGACAGGATGGAGCTGTCCAATTGTGTTAATGTATTCAGGCTCTCTTGAATATTGTTTTTCCTCTCTCCAACTTTCTCCAGAAATATCATGCATGTCATCTACATAGTTTATATACTCAGGCTCGCTTGATGATGCTTTAGGACCACAACCCTCTGGAAAACCATGCTTCTGAATATAGCATGCATAATAGCAGGAAGATTCTTCATGAAGGTCTTCACATGCCCTACAAAATGGCGTGTAAGTTTCAACCATGTTAGCAGCCTCTAACTGATGAGGAGGCCTCTGTTCATGGCTGGGATTTCTTCTTTGCCATGTTGGTTTTGCAGGGAAGGTTCTAGGAGGTGGTGGAGGTTGAGTTCTTTCAATAGTCATGACCCAATTCTGAACCTCTTTAATCTCTGCTAAGTGTCTTTGTTTTGCTTCCTCCATATTTTTCTTCATCTCCCTTTTTATTTCAATCATTTGTTTTTCATAGGCATCCTTCATAGCTACTAAAGGATCCTTATCTTTAGGCTCACTAATTTTCAAAGGAGTTGAAGACCTTGAATAACCTTGGAGGTTATATTCACCAGATGACTGCATATTCTTATCAATTTTAATCACCAAATTATGAGCTTGAAGCAGTGTGGTTGGATCCTTGTCTCTAATCTGGTATTGGATCTTGCCACTTAATGCTTCTATGTAATAATCCAAAGTAGAAGCTACAGGAGGAGCATAAGTAGCAGGGATGGAATTTGATAACTATGTGAACCTATCATTAAATTCATCCATGGTTTCCGTATCATATTTCTTCATACTAGTCAAGGCTGCTACTAGATGTCTAGGCTCCTTTCTACTGCCAAACTTTTCAAGGAAAGCAGCCTTGAAGTCTGCTAAGGTGGCGAAAGAATTGTCTGGCAAATTATCATACCAGTTTCCAGCCTTGCCATCCAAAGACAAGGCAAACAAGGTCATGTAAACATCTTCATGCCTATCAGTACCCTGACATGGGCACCACAGTGTCTGGTGAAATTCCTGATATGCTGCTTAACAGAGAGGGAGGCATCAGTGCCATTATATGTCGTAAGCTTATCGATAGCCTTGTCAGGGATATCATGAGGATGACCTGCTATCTGAGCAAAGTTAAGTTGAGTAAAAAACTCACCCATTGGATTAAGGAAACAGTTATTATTTTGCAAATTTTCTAAGTTTTCTGGAAATAAAAGATGGATGTCTGAAACAGACTTAGATCCAAGTTTTGCAAGGATCCTATGAGAAGATAGTTTGTTTAATCTCCTCCTTAAGACCTTTTTGGGGTCAGGGATGAAATCGACCAAACCTACAGAGTTTCTTCTAGTAGAATACCTTGAGGTGTTAATTGACAGTGGAGTCGCCAGGTGGACATAAGTCTAATTTCAGAGAGTGATTGGACTAAAAGATCTACCAAAAAAGGATAAAAAGGTAAAAAACTAAAAGAAACAAAGGTCGTCCAGGAACAAAAAGATTTGTCCCCGGCAACGGCGCCAAAAGATGTTGTCCGTCGTGCACACCAGCAGCAGAAATATTCTGAAATCTGTCTCCTCACTTGAGAAAGTGGGAGAGGTGTGACCCTGGGGGCAAGCACAGAGCTAGGTACTGTCACCTACTCCTAGCTCCTCCGTTTAGGCTAACTCCTAACGAAGCCAAGGGGGGTAGTCCCTACAAAAGAGTTTCTATGGCTCTTAAGTTGTTAAAGTGTTTTGATTAGTTGCGGATGCGGATGGGTGTTGTTTAGGAGTTATTGTGATTTAAAATGATTAATATTAAGGGGATGATGATTAATTAAAGCAATCCACGTTGCTAACAAGAGATCACACATATAAGCAAAGATTCCATACTTATAACTTAATCATTCAAATATAATCAATTGAAATGGACCATAGACAGTTGATCAAGATAGAAAATTAATCCAATATAACAAAGGACCAGTGCCTTATGGAGTCAAATAAGCACGTGAAATAAAGTCTAGGAATTTAAGCTAGTGAGTATTAGGTTTTGCAAGTGTTCTTGGTAGATTTTAACAGTTTTTTGTTTGTGATCTTCCCTTATGGTGGCTGGATGTCCTAACCGGTAATACCTTCAGTGGATCCGTTCAAAGACATGACAGACCTGTCTGGGGTCAAAGGTAAGTGTTCAATAACTTAACTACCAGTGCCCATATTAGGTAGCCCGGTGCCCACACTTGGAATTTTCCCACATGCCTCGGTATTTATCGAACAACGCCGGTGCATTGTTTATGGGGAAAAGTTTTAGTTAAGTTCCTCTTGTGGGGTTTAGAGATCCAATGCCATTTTTGGGTATTCCGATCAAAGATCAGTCAGAGCATACTCCGGCAAAGGGGGAAGGGGATTAATTAATTAAAGGGATGTGAGTTGCGAATTTTATTAAGTTAATTAATTAAAACTCTCTGACAGAGAGTGCTCTTGACCTCATCTTATGACAGTGGTTCAAGAGACTTAGTTAATCTATATGCTTGATGCAAGGATATGCAGTGGGAATGCTCTCTGATAGAGAGTGCTCTTGACTTGGATTACAGCAAGTTCAAGAGACTTTCAAGACTAATTGATTAACTTATTAAACAATGAAAAGACAACTCTCCGATAGAGAGCACTCTTGATCTACCTTATGGTGTGATTCAAGAGATTTACACAGTTGATTTACTTAGAATGGTAGACAATTTAAAACTGAGTAATCAACTTAATTAATGATCTAGAAGTGATGAATCAACAATTAGTGATTTAAGCATGAGATATAATCAATGATGAAAACAAGCACTAATCTAAGCATACACACAACACAAGCCTCCCCAAATGGGGGAGGATGAGAGTGGGGACTTAAAAACCCCACTCAAACACAATATTTTTTATTAAAGTTTATACAAAGTGCCTTAAGGATTTTAATCCTTGAAAGGACTTTTCAAATGAAAGAAAAATAACTCTGCTTAATATTAGGACTTGTGTAAAAAAGGAGAGTACTTTTACTTTTACTTTTAACTTTTCTCAAAAAATTTCAAAAAAAAAAAGGGAAGAGGAAGTTTGAAAGAGAGAGAAAGAGCAAAGCGAAAAGAGGGTTGAAACAAAGGAAGATGAGGGAAAGAAGGCATGAAAACGAAAGGAGGATCAAAACCAAAGAAGGAGAAAAAAGGGGCAGCCAACTATGAAACTAAAGGAAGACAAAAATTTAAGAAAACGGGACAGCGAAAGAGAAAACAAATGGCTGTCATAAAAAATGAAAAACAGGACAACGAAAAAAAAGTGGACAAAAAGGCCACAAACAAGGTTGAAGAGGGCCCCAAAACTAGGGGAAAAAAGGGGCAAAAAGGAAGGAAAACTAGGGCATGATAGGGCTGTCCAAAATGGAGAAAAGGGGGCTGTAAAACAGTAAAAAAAAAGGGCAGCGAACAGTCAAAAGAGGGCTGTCCACAAGGAGGAAAAAGAGAGCTGTCCAAAGCATGAAAAAAGGGGTGAAAACTAGGTACAACGAGGGCTGTCCAAAGAGAAGAAAGAGGGCTGCAAAGCTGAGTGAAAAGAGGGCAGCGATGAAGGAATGATAAGGAGGGGAAAAACCAAGGAAGGAGGAAAAGACTAGCAAGCAAGAAAAACAAGGGGATCAAGAAGCAAAGGGAGAACTAGAAGAGGGAAGTTCAGTAACCAAGAAATTATTTGAAATTATGGATGGAACCCAAGAGAAAGAGCTAGACTCCCAGCTTTCTTTTTGTATTTTGAAGAAGAAGATCTTTGTAGGTCCTGTAATGAAAGTGTTAGATTAAAAAGGTTGCTTGAAGCCTGGGATAGAAGCAGCTGAGCTCACACCCTTCTTCAACCTGTGAAGCCTGAAAGCACATTACAACTCAACACGAAACGTGAGATCAAAATACATGCTAGTATGCTAAGAAAATTGAATCATGATCAACATTACGTATATACTGATTACTCATGTCCATCAAAATACTAATCTACTTCGCATAAACAATCAAGTTGAACTACAAATGATTGTTCTACTGTGCCAACAATGGCCCTCTTGAGCTAACAAATAAACAATTTAATATCACATAAGCATTAAAGAAAATAGGGGTTAGAGACAATATCACCTCAACCAATTGCAAAAAACTACCACATCCAAGAGCTCATGGACCTCCAAAGTCTGATCTTTATTAAAAAATTAAAGCAAATGCTTGATACAATTTCTCAGAATAAATCTACTACAAAAGTCCATGCAAATAGAGCTGAAAGAGCCTCTTTTTAACAAATGAGAGAGTGCTAAAACCCTAAAACCAAAAAACCAACCCTAACCAGCTTAGCCACCTAACAAAGAGCCCAGACCTAAACTGGAGAACCGGGAGTGAGGGGAGGCCTCCACCCAGGTAAGGTGCCCCCACTCCAAACCTATGCACTGAAAACAAGCCAAGGATGAGGCCACATGTGTGAGTCTGGATGTAGGTAAGCTTATCCTTTAGGTCTGGCAGGAGCCTGAGCTAGGTTTGGGAAGCCCACTGATGGTGTAAGCTTTAGTCTTTACCTCGATCAAATCATCGGACCAATGAGAGCTCTCCATCTCATCTTTAGCTAGAGATGACATGTCTGATAACTGATAATAAATTAATTGCTCTCTTAATGATGACTGAAGCTGAGTTATGATAACTCTAATCATCATAAGTGTTCTATGAGATGTCATTTAGCCTTTTATTTTATTAAATTTGGATTAATTTGGAGAGTTTTAGTTTTCTCCAAAATAATCATTTTTTTTAATAAAAATAATTTTTTAATAAAAATCATTTTTTTACTAAAAATCATTTTTTACTCAAAATTGACGTTTTTGAGTAAAAAGGCATTATGTGTCCGATTGCTGATCTGAAAGTTGGTTCTGACTGGCTGGCTAATCAAGAATGATTTTTGGCTTAAGGTTAGAGCCTTTAATCACTGAATTATGAGTCCAGATCATGAACAGGTTTTTTCCATTTAATTTATGGAAAAATTAACCCAAAAAACTTAGGAAAATTAATTAAAAATTAAAAAATAATTTTTCACTGTTCGAAAAAGATTTTTTCGATTTTTTTTTTATGTGTCCAGATGACTTAGGACATGACCATGATCTATCTAAATAATGTCTAGTAGGCTTATAACACTCAGTTGGGCTCTAATAGCCCCCCAAGGCCCAAAATTCAACATCGGGCATTCCAGCTTTGGAGGAAGCGGGAGAAAACCTCGTCAATTATACTCGGCTGAAGGCAAAGCATAATTGTCAGGGGCAAAAAACTCCCTAGAATACCCTATTTGCAATTCTACGTCTTAGGAGACCGAACCACTCAAAAATATCCTACTAGCACATTTTATTGCAAACCCCGCGGGGCCATGGTCAAAATTATTCAAATATAAAAGTGACTAGCCAATATTGGCTAGACAAGCAGACGGATCAGCTGATACACTGGAATCGGACTTTGAACAAGTCTGTCAACCGACGGCTCCTCAGGTAACCCAACTATGGTACAAAAAAGTTAGATAACACCCCCTATGATACTTAGGTAAGGCAACTAAGGTCACCCCAATATAACCAATGGTTAGGTAGATAGTCGCAGGTGGGATCGACTGTATCGATAGGGTAGCAAAGCTCAAAAATCCTGAAAGAGCCCCTAAATATAAATACAATCCTAGAAATATCTTCGGTGCTACTCGGTTATGACCAAGGGTCATCCCAATCAATAACCGCTCACACTGCCTCGTGCTTAACTTCCTTGTAAGAGGAGGATCCTGAGAAACACTAATTATACCAAGGAATTTCACACTCTCACTTGGACAGACACATACATCTTGTTGTTTGGTGGTCTTGGAGAATTAACTCACAATGAACTATTCCAAGACCCTAAAACCTAATATTGTTGGTGTAACCTATCAAATAAAATAGTGTAATCCATTTTAATTAAGCATTGATTTTATTTGGCTGTAATTACTCAAAGGGAAATGGCCATACAACTTGTGATATGAGGACTCAGCAGTGAAATAAAAGTGCACACCATAAGAAACAATGCTAAGTGCAATATTTGTCAAATGAAAAACAGGGTATGCAACTACATGAGATGCATAAATATATATTCCTTTCCGAATGCCAATGCAATCCTTCCTATATGAAAGCCTAAAAAAAACTCTCATCCAAGCAATCCAATGCAAGTACCTCCTCAAATCCATATATAAGATGCAACTAAGAGTGCAACTACTTTGTATTTTTCAATATAAAAGAATGAAAATGCAATAAAAGTCATCTAAAACTCTTAGTCTCTGCAGCAAGTATAAAACATAATCCCAACAAGACACCGAGACAAAAAAGAGTAATGCACTAATGGCAAAACAAAAAGGATAAATGACTAAAACTACTTTCAAAGAGAAATCAATGAAAAGGTGGTCTCTGGTCATAAAAGAAGCATCGAATAGATAACATCAGACCCAAGGAAGACCCAACCACACTCACAACCCACCCAACAACTTCTCACAACATCAAACTCACCAAAAGGGAGGATGTACATGACTATTTAAAGAACAACTGCGTATATACGTGACTTTTGGCCAAAACGCTACATGTATACATGGATTTTGGCCAAAAACATGCATATACAGAGAAGACAGTGGTAAAAAGTAGGCCAAGGGTCAAACCAATAAAGGGGAGTTTCAATGGATGAACATACTATAAAATGCAACACAGAAACAAGGAGAAACAAAGAGCAAGTCAAGAATATCAAGCACATTATGCCCCCAAACCCCAAAGAAAAACAAGGAACATCCCCAGCAGAGTCACCAATTCTATTATGGAGAGAAATTCCTATGGCTTGGGGTACCACAACAGATAGCTTGACTCCATAAATCAATCACTTTCTATATGCAAGAGTAACCAAATATCTAACTCTAAAGGATCTTGGTTCGTACCTTATTCCATATGGTTGATGTAGATCCTCGATGAGCTTTTCAACTCTAGCTTGAATTGATAAATTGCTTCCTCAACATTCAATAAACAAGACAAGCATGCTATATATAATCATGTTAGACCTACTCTAGCATATATAATCAATAACATATAAGCATTTAAAAGCATCCATGGATTTCATACTCATTTAAACAAATATTATTAGACGGGAAAAGATATTTCTATTAATATAAAACAAAGATTACAATAGTGACAACCTCTGTCGGCATGTCTGCGAATCGGAGAAACTGAGTGCCCCACTTGGGCCTCCACCACTTTAATCCTCCATCTCTCTATAGCAAGCTCACAAGCAAAAGGAAATCTTGGGAAGAACACAAAAGTGCTCCAAGGGACAAGGGATGCAGACTCAAGTATAAGTTTCGACAACAATGGACTATTGTTTTCTTGCTCATCAGATCCTCATGCCTTCAATGTATCCAAAGGGTTCGTTATATAGCTCTTCAATGGGGTAATGAAAGGTCGAATCCGAGTGATCTCAAGGCATATGGAAGTCCAGGAGACAAGTGAGTCAGATCCACATCAAGGAAAACTCCAAAATAATTTGTCCTTTTGCACACATCTCGATGTACGTGGGTTTAAGGGTCAAATCTGCGTATATACGTGAGAAAGGGATTAAAAGTCACGTATAGCAATTTTTTCATGTTTTTAGGGATGATCTTGGAAACATCAAAGGTACAAAAATGGTCCATGGGGTCTAAGGAGTCTGCAGAGGGATAGGGAAGGCCATAAAAGTGTGATTCACCATGTGTGGTAAAATCAGCTGTAACAACCAAATCAACCCAAAATTGCAAAAAAATACACCTCTAGCGCTCCTAGTCAACCAAAATGTCCATGTTCAATGAATGGGATCACACCAGAAATAATGAAGGTGCACATGTGGGTATGAATGCACTAATTTAACTATTTATTGGTCCAACTAAGCACCCTAAGTCCAAACCATAGTGTAATAATGCATAAAATGCAATAAAATTGACGAAGGAGTTAGACTAAGGTACTAAGGGGTTGGATTATTATTCTAACACCCTCCATTAACCAAAAACTTGCTACAGATCATGAAATGAAGGAGGCCTTGGAAACAAAGGCTCAATTCACCTTAATTACATAAATCAAAATTTTTATTTGTCCATATGAAGTGAGGAAAAGAAGGAAAACCACATGGGACAAAAACTTCCCTAAAGAATGGACATGGGATTGAAACCTAAAAAAAGTAGCAAAAATCACCATCCATCACTCACCCAAGCAAATATCTTAGGTAAGTGAAGGTCTTCTTTGTGAAATTCTTGGTGAAAATGTCAGCAATTTGCTTCATGGAATGGAAATACTGCAGTGAAATCACCCTGTCATGCACTAAGCCCCGGATGTAGTGCATATGGATCTCAATATGATTTTTCCTTTAGCTATGAATTAGATCAGTATATATTTTTATGGAACTTTGATTTTCCACCCAAATGTTGGTAGGATAATAAATTGTGACACCAAATTCCTGAAGGATACCCTACAACCAAACACACTATGTAGCTGCATTGGTTGCTGCCCTATACTAGGCCTCTGCCGATGAAAGTGAAATGGTGTGTTGTTTCTTACTTGAAAATAAAATGGGACCTTCAAAAAGCATAAAGAAACAAAATGTATTTTATTTTCTGTCAGTGGGATCTCAATCCCAATCTGAATCAGAAAACCCAACTAGTTGAAGTGAAGCACTAGTTGAATAGTGCACCCCAATATTCTTTGTACCCTGGACATACTGAAGAATTATTTTTGCTTCCTTCCAATGGAGATCATGTGGTTGGTGCATATCTCTTGCTACAACACTTACATCATAATATAAATATGGTCTTGTATGTGTAAGATTGAGAAAGTTCCCAACTAGTTTCCTATAGAGTGTAAAATCTACCAATGGAGAATTGCCAAATTCACACAATTTGATGCCAGATAGAAAGAGATACTTGGATTGCTTACATTCAACCATGTTAAAATTAATTATCATGTCTAAATAATACTTTGGTTTAATAAACATGATGCCCCTTTTACTTTTCTCAATTTCCAAACCCAAAAATTGCCTCAGCAATCCTAGATCGGTCATGGAAAATTCACTATGTAAAGATGACTTAATTGAACCAATTGAGGTTGTGCAGCTCCCTGTAATTATAAGCTAATCAAAATAGATAACAATAACCTAAAAAATACCATCATGTTGCTGCAAATATACATTAGTATCTGATTTGCATCTAGTGGAACAAATAGAGAGCAAGAAGGCATCCATTTTAGCATACCAAGCCTTGGGGGCTTGATTGAGTCCATAGATAGATTTATTTATCCTAAAAACAAGTGAATTATACTCTTGGAAACATTAATGTTGATTTATTTAGATATATTACTATATCTCACCATGTAAGAATGCACTCTTGACATCCATATGGTGCACTTGCCAACCCTTACTGGCTACAATTACTAGAACTAGCCTTAAGGAGTCCATATTTGCAACCAGTTCAAAGGTCTTGCTATAATCCACACCATGGACTTGAGAGTAGACCTTAGAAACTAATATTGATTTTTATTTCATATCTAAACCATCAGAATCATGTTTGGTTTGAAAGTTCCACTTGCATTGAACAAGCTTCCTCTTGGGAGGAAGGGGAACCAATTCCCATGTCTCATTCTCTTGGAGAGAATGGAATTCTTCTTCCATTGTTGTTTTCCATATTGGATCATGAAAATCTTTCTGATATTAATATATATTAGATTCAATAAACATATAAAAGTGCTCAGCAAGAGCACTTTCACTTGCCAAGGAGGCATTGTTAGATGGAGATCTAGTCTTCCTAGGCTCTTAGGGATTTCCAGCCAATTCCCCTGCAGGTTGTCTGATTTTTTCATCCCACTTGGGCCTTGATGGTGAATTATCTATAGAATTTTCATCTACAACCATATCAGCTTCAGGAATATTAGAAAAAATAGAGCGTGAATCATCAATTACATCATCAAATTGTTGAGGAGAAGAGCATTCCCCCGGTGCACGCTCAAAATATGTTATTGATTCCTCTTCGAATTGCACACTTCTCTCAACAAACGTATTGAGGGTGAAAGTGTCAAATATTTTGTAACATTTCATATCCTCACCATACCCAACCATGATCCATTCCTTTCTTTGTTTCTGCAAGGCCTTCCTCTTTTCAGAAGGGATTTGAGCTCATGCTCTAGATCCAAAAATCCTGAAATTTGAGACATTTGGTTTATGGCCAAACCATGCCTCATAGGGAGTCTTTCCTTTTACTGATTTGTGAAAGGATATGTTCTGTATATGTGCAGCACAATTAATGTCCTAATCCCATATATTGGTACTTAGATCCCTTGCTTCAATCATGAAGGTGGCCATCTCCTTGAGAGATATATTCTTCCTATTGACCACACCATTTTGCTGTGGTGTGTAGAGAGTTGAATGTTGCATTCGGATGCCACATTCTTCAAAAAGGTGCTGCATGTTTTTTTGACATAATCCTTCCCATTATAAGTCCTAAGGATATTAATCTTATGCCCACTCTGATTTTCTACCAATTTCTTCCAAATCTTCAATTGCTCAAAAACTTCATATTTTATTTTAAGGAAGTACACCTAACAGAATCTTGAGTAATCATCAATAAATGTAAGTACATACCTAGATTTACAATATGATGGAGTGGGAAGAGGACTAATCATATATGAATGTACCAACCCAAGTGGTTGTGTGTCTCTCATTGCCATTCCCTCATATCTTCGCTATAGATGCTTCCCAACTACACACCCAATGCAAGCTCCATTTGATAATTTGATTTGTGGGAGTCCTTCCACCATCTCATATCTATGTAGTGCTTGGAGGTACTTGTAGTTCATGTGAGCAAACCTCTCATGACATAATTTGGAAGTCTCATTGACATGTGAGAGAAGATATTGTTCATTGTAAGTAGGGAGGAAATTAGAAAACTTGTACATCCCCTCATATTGGTCTGCATACCCAACTGCAACAACTTGGTTTGATTCAATTTATGAAATCTCTACTAAGTATGGAGTAAAGGTCACTCTATTTTCTTCTCCTGTATGGGTAATTTTATAGACTGACAACAAATTTGATGAAATTTCTGGTACATACAACACATCATTGAAGAAACCATGCTCTAAATAAATCCTACCAATCCCGTTGGTATGGATTTCATAATCATCCCCCATTTGAACTGTTAGGCCAGCATTCGAATGCATGGAGGAGAAGAGCTCTCTTATGGACACCATGTGTCTAGATTCCCCTGAATCAATAATGAAATATGAGGAATTACAGGTACCTTCTACCAAATCATGACATTTCTCCTTGTTGTCTGAACTGGAGGTGCCATCTTTTTTCCTTGCAATGTCTGGGACATGGATGGTGTTCTTCTCCAGCAGCTGCACCATCTAGTCAATGGTTTTCTTCATACATGAGCTTTTTGGATGCCATACCTTATGGAAATAGGTGCATTTAGTCTTCTATTTTCCTTTATTGTCATTCTCCTTGGGAGTATTTGAACCCGAATCACTAGATTTGGATTTTTTTGGTTTCTTCTTCTCTGGCAGCTTCGAATTCTTTTCCTTGGAATTTCGCTTGGAGGAATTCAAAACTCCCATCGACAAGTCTTGATCCTTATCCTTCATGGTTCCCATTTGGACTAGCTTGTCTTTCTCCTAAGTGAGGGACTCCATGAAGCTAGCTAGACTTGGAATTTGCTAGTTTCGAAGTGTTAACTTGCCAGAATGAAATGTGATGACTAAGACTGAGAATTATGGACCCAACTTCAAAAGGATGGATAGAATTAATCGATCCTCTTTCTTCTCAATACCACATTGCTTTATATGCAACACAAGTGATTTAAACTTTGTGAATAATTCCTCGATAGTGTCAAAGTGTGATGGGTTTAAACTGATGATCTCATTCTCAAGCTGGTGTCCTCTTAGTTCATCAGTTTTCCCAAAGAGTGTCTCTAGTTTTACCCAAAATTCATTTGGGTTATTAAAATATCTATGTGGAACAAAATATATCTTGAGATACTCAGGAATAACAATCCATATGCTTCATCCAATCTGTTGAAGTACTTGGCTTTCTCTACAGCAGAGTTGGGCTCCACCTCTATGTTCATGGTAACTTTGTAGAGACCCTTCGCTCTCAATTGAATAACCATCTCTTCCTTCCAACCGAATAATTTGAAAGGTGTTAGAAATATGTGGGTATCTTCCATTTCTTCTTACACTAATGGTGATGAAATTTTCAAATGTCCTACAAAAACCACTCAATTTTATCTGGAATTTCTCTAAAAATGCAGCTCAAAATGCTCTAGATTGATATGAAAATCACTAAACTCCACTAATATATTATAAAATGTGATAATTTATATCTAAATAAATATATATTATCCTTACATAAACTCACAAATCGAATTTGATGAAAAACCAACAAAAAACCATTAAAAGAGAAGCAATTTACACATGCAATATGAACAGAAACGGGTTATATTTAGACTGTCTAACATAAAAACATGTTATTAATAGGTTTATATTACATCAAAAAAATTTCGTGAGGATTAGGAATCCCAATGTGATTGTACAAGTCAAACTGGCCAAATTGGCCTCAATCCCCCCTAGGTGGGACAAACATGCTCCAAATCAGTCCAAATGGCCATGCATTGTTGTGTGGATGTGGAAGAGGTGACATGGGGAAATAATTACACCTTTTCATGTGTGGGTGTACAAAAATAGGTGGGTAAGAGGCTCTAGGTGGCATTAAATGCACCCAATCAGCCCAAAATTAGATAAAATCCACCTCTAGCACTCCTAGTCAACCAAACTGTCCACATTAAATGAATGGAAACACACCAACAATGATGAGGGAACAAATGTGGATGGTTGAATGAGCTAGAGTTCTCATGTGGGTGTGAATGCACCAATTTAATTGGTTATTGGTCCAACTAAGCACCCTAAGTCCAAACCATAGTGTAATAATGCATAAAATGCAATAAAATTGACTAAGGAGTTAGAATAAGGTACTAAGGGGTTGGATTACTATTCTAACAATTTCCATTTTCATATATGTGTTTTCTGCCAATACATTTCTAGATCGTATGCAATGAATTCATTTATGATAACACTCCTTCCATTATAAATTGTATTTGTTATGTGTTTATAATGGTTGTGATATAATTCATCCACTGATAGATGCTATGTTTCGGTTACTATCCCTTGTTATATTTCTACTAAAGGGGTTCCTAGAGATTCATCCATTGATAGATGCCTATGTTGTCACTGGGATCTTTCCTCATTTCTATCTCCCATCACTTCAAGATAATTTGACTGAACATAATAGCCATGTTGCCTCAGATTTCATAGGAAAATCACCTCTCATTATTGCTATAAGCCCCTTGAATATTTTTAGGTTGTGACTCCATTTCCTAATGGTATTTCTTGTCTGTCTATTTTATCATATTTAAATCTGCAAATATCATGTTCCTATCAGATATCTAGCCTTCTGACCACTTTCTTAAAGCCATATGTAGATGTGAATGAGTTTGTGACATAGAGAGATCCCTCTCTGACTGTAAAGGCTAGAATACAATCTAAATATTGGTTGAAATGGTTACCCCTTGTGACTTACTACCACAATCATAGGAAAATTACATGGTGATAACATCTTAGCGTTGTTTCCAGGGAATAATCACTATTATCTAATTGGGAAAACAACATTGTCCTAGTTCTAAGACCTGGTTGAGCAACTGATCATAGACACATACTAGTTGTACATGCTCCGACAAATCCACAAAATTTTTGAAGGTGACTCCACTATGAAATACTAGCGGCCAGAAGAACCAGCACGAGGAGAAATACTGATGAATAATCTTTCCATGATATTTTTTAATCCAGAGATTCTAATTCGAAGGGCCAATAGGCTACAAAGGATAGCCAAAACTGTTTCCTTTAATACTGAAAGTGTTTTTTCTGTTAATGAAATATATGAACATTGTAATGAGGAGTTTGGAATAGCTTTCCATAGGACTATATATCAGTCCAGGCTCTCTTAATTGGTTTCTGATACCTCTACATTTGATTTCCCCGCATTTTTTGGTCGCCCCAAACCTCAAAGCCTCTATGAAAGGATTTCCAACACTTTCCTAACCTAGATTTCCCTAAACTTACTTATAAATTAACCCTATTAAATCCCACTATCATAAGGAAATATACTGTCACATATTTGTCTCCCACTCCTTCCAATAAAAATCAACATTCATCTTCCAATTTCACAACTTCCCACATTCCTACAGTTCCTCATAGCATACCAATTTCTGTCTCACCAGTCTTAATCCCCCTTGTAAACCCTATTATACCTCCAAGGATGGAAAATAGATTTTCCCATATACAGCTTCCTTCTGCTCTCCATGACCTCCCTCTGGGATACTCCCAAAGTCTCAAACAATTCAATGAGGAGAGGGGGTATTCATCTGAGGAGAACTTGGGATGGTTCTTAGATTGGATAGACCTAGAGGAAGTGGATCATGATGATGTTAAGGTCAAAATGTTTTCTCAAAGTCTGGATGGAGAAGCAACAAAATGGTATAAAACTATCCCAGTCGAATCCCTCCTAAACTATCAATCCTTTGAAGACACCTTCAAGGACAAATGAGAAGACAAGAAGAACCCTAAGTTGTATTTGTCGCAATACAATTCCATGAGGAGAAAGGAGAGTGAATCTGTCAAATAGTTTTCTAACAGGTTTATGAGGGTGTGCAATTCCATCCCTACCAAGTTCAAACCTCCCATTGGTTCTTCCCAACTCCACTATGTTGAAGCCTTCGATAGTGAGTTCACCTTGTGGCTAAGTGAAATGATATATGCCTCGACAGCTATGATGAAAGACGCCATAGAGGTGGAGGTAAACTTGACTGCTGCAAGAAAGAAGAAAAGGGATGAGGGAGAATGTAGAAGGGAGGATGGAGAATGGATAAAAGAGGAGGGAGAATGGAGAAGAGATGGTGGAGAATGGAGAAGAGAAGAAGGATAAAGAGGAGAGAGAAGAAAGGATACAGAACTTAAAAAACCCTCTACCTCTAGCTCACAAGAGGAAAGAATAGAAATAATGCTAAGAACCATGGAAAGGATGATGGAGAGACTCTCCATGGATGGTAGACCACCTCCCATGGGAAATCAAAAGCAACAGAATAGGAACCAAAATGATAAAAGGACACAAATTCCCCAAAACAGACAAAGAGACCAATGAAAGCTTCCTGATCCACCTGTTAGACCTCCATTTTAGGAAAATTATGTGGATCGGGATGGTGAAAATCAACCTGAGGAGTAAATACAACATCTTGAAATCGACTCACCCTCCACCAATCTGACCAAATAAGAACACGATAATGCTTGTCTTGAAAGGGGAGAGATGTCTGCTGGGGAAATAGAGGATTTTGAGAAAGGATATCAACTTGCTGTCATGGAGGTGCAAAGACAAATTGATCTAAGGAGCAGAGATGTTCCTATTACAAGAAATAAAGAGGTATCATACAAATACTCTACAAGCAAATAAAATATAATTCCACCCCCTAAGGACACCTCCATGAATGTAGCAGATCCCAAAGGGAAGGAGAAAAATGAAGATAATCCAAGGAGATCAAATCAGGGGAAGACCTCCTTCAGTATGGAAGTTGAAATTGCAAAGATAAAAATATCTGTCCCTCTCACTAAATTTCTAAAAAAAATTGGAATATCATTCCAAAATTTCCACGGTGTTTGTAGCTAGGAAAAATGCACCTCCTACGGATAAGAGTTGTTCCTCTAGTTTGAATGGTTTAGATCTAGAACAAATGAGTTGGAATAGAATGGAAGACTTCCCCTAGAAGTTGCAAAGATATGGAATGAGTCCTTTGATGGAATGATATATTTCTTTTCCTGTGGTGATGGATCTTCAAGGGTGTACTTGCATAATCACCTAAAATAAGAAAACAATATCAAAGGCACCAGAATATACACTACAATTCTATGTGAGTGACTAAGGAATGCAATAGTAAAATACATGATTACAACATAACATATTTTACGGGAAAGGAACCACCTTTGTATTAAAAAATGGAGAATAAATCTTACAACCTTCGCCTTAGTGTTGTGATGTTCCTTCACAAATCAATACCTTGTCCCCAAAAGCTCCAAACTTGCTCCTTCTATGATCACCCTAGATTTGGCCAGAGGTTCAGTGCAACAACATAACCTTTCTCTCTCTCAACCATGGGGTATGAGCCTACTTTTATAGGCCTTGGGAGGATAGGGATGGTTGAGTAAATTATGGGTGATGTAGAAGGGATATCCCAAAAGGATGGATCTCGAGTCCAAGTGGTCCTTATGAGTAGGGATGAGGTTTCCACGAAGTCTTCCTTCCATAAGCTTAGTGGAAACTTCTCTTTTTCACTTTTTACATTGGGCTTCGCTTCTCCTCTACTATGACAGAGTGGTGCAGGGTGGGAACTACTCTTTGAACAAGGGAAATAGGTGGTGGAATCGCCTACTGTCAAGAGACAGTGAGCATTTCTGAAGGAGGTAACGCTTCTTGAATTAAGGGCAGAAGCAGTGCTGGAATTTTATATGTAAAACTGAAGCCAGGGTGAGTATTTCACTTCACAATTTGGTATTTTAGGGAAAATACTAATGTTTTGGGCCTCCTCACATGATGATGAAAATATTTATGTGTAACATAATTCCCCCCAAAGCATGAGGCTAGAGGGATACGATAGGTGAGAGCTTTGAAAGAGAAATTTATCATTTCAAGGAAAGGAATCACTTGATTGGATACCATCATCGACCAAGCATCTACAATACATCAATACTTTTAATTCATGAAAAAATTTCTCCTCATCATGGCTGCAGAACAATACAAGGAAGATCCATGAGAGATATGAACAAACATGGCTACTAAAATACATCGTAGATCCATGTGATAGAGGAATCAAACTTGGGACATAGCTACCAGACATACACTGTAGATCTATGTCAAATGGACACAAATTTGAGCACAACCATGACCATACAAATGTGGATCCATGTTAGGACTCATAAAATATACTCCATCGCAACCCAGGGAAAAGCAATGAGTGCCTTTAACAGATAGCTAGGGTCTTTGTCTTGTCTTCCACAAAGTATGATTCTATCCAGAGTATGAAGAATCCAGAGTTGTTTACCATTCGATTTCCAAGCTGTCAGTTCCATATAAGAGCTAGAAACTTATTCTTACTTTCTATGGTTTCCTTTTTTCATTTTCATGTCTTTTCACTAATTTTTTTGGGGCCTTTAGGCCAAGCCTAAAAAATGCATTACGGATACTACTTCTGGCCTTCATGGGGAAAGTGGTGCCTGATAAGAATCACCTCAGTTCAGGCTAGCATAGGCAGTGGCACAACTCTGTCATAAGGGGACAGAGGTAGTGTTGACCGTAGTTCCCCAAAATTGAAAGGCTAAGAAAAAATAGATATTTTCAAGCATTTTTTAAAGTTGGATAAGTTTCTAAATGCCTCATTGATTGTTTTTGGAAGGTTAATTTTCTCAGTATGGTGATTTGGAAGGAAAGGAAACATGAAGATGATGATTTCCATGCCACAGAATATGTGGCCTCTATTTCTGCTCTAAGAGGATGTGGCCTCTTAAAATTATTCAATGCTCCTAGCATGGTATCACATGTGCAATTATTGGAGCACATACTTTGGATGTGGAATCTGGAGCAACAACATTTTGAGGTAGGGCCTCATATCCACACCATAGAGGTGGAGGATATATATTTCCTCACTATATTTTCTAGGAATGGAGCACCTATCTCACTGACAATATCCTGAGAGGGAAATATCTCTACACAGGAGTTGATAGTATGCCACTGTAATCTAGGGACCAGGACATCAGGAAAGAAAATACCGATCAAGGAGGTGAGGTATTTTCCACTTCGCACTATAGTCTTCACCCTGCAAAGAGTTAGTGGAAGCCAAGAGCCTCACCAAGATTCACGGGCTCACAATTTGTATGCCCTAGAGGCCATGGAACCCACGATATTCAACTGGGTGGAGGCACTTTTACCAGTGTTTAAGGATCAACTAACCAAGTGTCAGCAAGGGGAACTAAAGCAATTTGGTTATGAGACCATTATTGAGTGCTTATTATTCAAGAGGGTACCCCTCTTGAGACCCCATGTTGTATTCATTGAGTTGAGACCTAGAGACCCTCGCATACTATGGTGGGTAGAGATCATGTCTCGCAACAAAGGTGGTGGGTCAAAGGTCAAGTACGACGCTCCCTTCTTTTGATGGTTAAATGACCATATCCTCATGATTGAGGATTATGCATATGTAGGGAAATAATTTCAAGGGGATCCCGACCTTCCTCTACCACCTAGAACTTAGTGGGTTGATATCGGTAAGAAGCAAGAATCAAAATGTTTGATCATTTTTTGTATTTTCATGTTTTACAATTTTTATGGATGATAATGAGACCTAATATTTTCATGCATATGTTGGGGATGCATGGCCTAGGGGATTGTACCAAATGGATAGGAGAGCAGAAGCTCGCTTTGTCCATAGGGGTGACGATGAGCTTACCGATCTAGAGGAGAACCTGGGTTGGCTAACTCTAGATATCCTGGATGTTGCTATAGATGACCTCCCTTAGAGGTTTCATAGACACATTACAGGATTATCGGGTAGTTTTAACCACTTGTTACATGGGGTATCAAGGGCCATTATGTGTTAACACGATCATCACTAGGTGGTTTGCACGATGTATCCTTGAAATCTAGCTAGCTTTAGGATTTTTGTATCATTTTGTATACATGAAAGCCACAGTACTTCAGATGCAGTCTTGTGACCATATGTTTTGTAAAAAACACTTTATATATATATATACAGACTCGGCTGCGGTGTTTATATGTGTTTCAAATGGATAAATTGTATTTACATGATTTTGATGTGTCTTCTATGGTTTATTTTACTTTACAATGGACCATGTTTTATTTTTAAAAGTTATGAATGGGCGATACACCAATCTAGAATGTAATTAGCTAATGCATTAACAATAGAATTATTAGACCTATGGATATGCATGTAAGTGATAAAATCGAGTGACCTCTCTAATAGACACACTCTTTGAAAGAGAGGAAGAAGTGTGGGCTTCCTAATGGTATAGACGTGGTTTAAGTGAAAAACCACTAGCTGAGAGTCCAAGAATACTACCAATTCATGTATGTTCTGAGATGCAAGCTTGATTAGTAAGCCTATCATTACCTGATACTCGACGATGTTATTGGTAGCAGAACCAATGCAAACCACTCCTGAACTGATTAATTCATGAGATGGGGAATACAACACCCAAGCTGTTAAAGTGAGGTTCAAGGTAAGATGATAAGAGCCATCAGAAAAACCATAGAAAGCCATCCAATCTGCATAACTAAAACATGGTATAAACAGTATGAACAACAAACTCAAAACCATATTGAAAATGCCAAAACACACTGAAAGTCAAGTAATATACACATATAAAAGGTACCATACATAAATGACTTAAGAATAGTACCTCTTCAGGTACAACCTATTGTGAGGTTTCCCAAAGGGTATCCCATCATAGTCTATGATCTCGTAAGCCCCTTTCTCTAAGACCTTGCTAATGATAAAGGGACCATACCACATAGATTCAAACTTTCCCTTCCCTAGTTTGTCATGTCTCTGATCATAAGTCAGGACTAGGTGACCTTGATTGAAAACATGAGGTTGAACATATTTATCATATTGTGCCTTGACACATTTCTTATGTTCCTTGTTATCCAAGGAAGCATCTCTTCTACTTTAATCAAGGTTGGTCAAGTATGAAAATATCTCTTCCTTGACGAAAGTGTTTAGGAGAAGTTATGCATCAATTTTAAGTGATGAGATTTAGCACTCGATAGGGAGGAAAAATTATAGCCCATAGACCAACTAAAAGGGTGAGAAACCAGTTGCTATTTCTACTGAAGTCTTATAAGCCCAAAGTGCAAAAAAGAGAGTCAAGTGCTAGTTGGATTTGTGATCTCCAACCATCCTACGCAGCATGGTTTTCAAAACCTTGTTAATGGATTCTACGTGGCCCGTGGGTAATACGGAGTTGAGTTTTCATGGAGAAAATCTAGCTTAGTGCTTAACTCAACCATCATCTAATTTCAGAAATGATATCCGTGGTTAATTACTATATCCTGTAGGACTCCAAACCTAGCTATCACATGGTTAAATAAAAAGAGCTAGGAAGTCTTACCATCCTATGCATATGTAGGCATTGCCTCAGCCCATTTGTGAATTAATCGAAGGCTATGATGATATAACCATGCCCCCCAGCTGAGGTAGGCTCACAATGCATAAAATCAACACCCCATTTAAAAAAGGGCCAACAATAATGACGTGGTGTAAAGGAGCAGGGTGGGAATTTCTTAATCGCTTTGTGACAATATTTAAAGATCAAAGGCCAGAAATACCCAGCGCTGTAGCAATCCCATAAAGATGAATGTCACATGCTCCAGAGTGGCATTCATTAAGAACTTGTTCAGCCTCATCATGTGTAAGGCATCATTGAATAATGGAATCAATACCACGTTGGTACAATGTATCATTCAGGATGAGATAGTACTTTGTGTGGTGATGGATACAACAACGATTGTCATGGGATAGGTTGGGCTGAAATATTTGAGTCTGGAGATAAATGATCAAATATCCATACCATGGATCAGTTGTGCTTATAAAGAACAAAAATTCATCCAGGAATGAATCGTTCAGCTCAGTTTCTTTCAAAGCATAGGGAAGGTCACACATCAACTCCATGAAAATGAAGGATTTATTTGAATTAGCCTTGGCAAACTCCATATGAAACTCCAAAATGATAACAATCCAATGGGAATAATTCCCCCCTAGTACCTGATGATTCAGAATGTAGTACATGGGGTTTTGATCTATGAGTACAGTTGTAGTGCAAAGTAGGATGCAATGACAAAAATTTTGTACAACAATGATCGTAGCTAGAGCTAACTTCTCCACATGCAAATAATGGGTTTCAGAGTTAATGAGACTCTTACTCAGGTAATATATCATGTGTTCTTGGCCGTTGGGATTTTCTTGTGGTAAAACCATTCCAATGATAGTAGTGGAGGTAGAAACATATAACATAAAGTATTTTGAATAATCTAGGGGGTGCAACACTAGTGAATGGGTCATAGAGTGTTTTAGATGATCGAAAGCTCATTGGGCCTAGTCACCCTAGAATAATGGAGTGTCCTTCTTCAGGAGATGCATATAACCGTGTGTTTTTTCTGAAAATTTACATACAAAATGACAAAGAAATGTTTCCTTCCCTTGCAAACTTTGGAGCTCGATGATGTTTGTTGGGGTAGGTAAGGATAGAATAGCAGCAATTTTCAATGGACCAACCTGGATGCCATATTTGGAAACCAAAAGGCCAAGAAGATGTCTAGTCTCAACACAGAAGACACATTTGTGTGGGTTTAGCCATATATTAAAATGACAAAATCTAAGGAAAATGTGCCTCAAATGTCCAAGATGGTCCTCCCATTGCGGTGAGTGAGTAGGGAGATCTTCAAGGTACGATTCCACAACGTGGTTGATGTCATGAAAATCATAGGACATGGCTTGGTGGAATGTAGCTTCGATGTTTTTCAGGACAAAAGGTAACTTCCAATATGCAAAGGTTCCCCGTGTGAAAATGAATGTCATTTTGTGCTTATGAGAGGGTAGGATATTTATTTGATTGTAGCTAAAAAAGTAATCCCTAAACAAAAATATGACACTCCTAGCACATTTATCGATGATCTGGTCAATGTGTGGAGTAGGGAAATTGTCCTTAGGACAAGCCTTATTTAATTCTCAAAAATTGATGCTGAATCTAATAGTGCTTTACGTCTTGTTCATGGGTACAATATTAGACACCCATTCCATCAGAGGTATGGGATAAATAAACCCCTCCTTCAAAAGTTTCTCTACTTTGGCTTTAATAGACGTAGCCTTCCTAGGATGGACTTAACGCAATTTTTGTCAAATAGGTTTGGCCATGGGATAGGTTTTGATCTTGTGTACTATGATGGAAGAATCAATCCCAAGAAATTATTCATACCTCCAAGCAAAAATATCATGGAATTCTTTGAATAATGGTCTATAACTTTCATTTTCTTTCGTTGAGCAGTTATATCCTACATGAACATGCTCAATAGTTTCGGGCTTGATTGATATGTCAATCGGGGTTTTCTTGGTGATGCTGTAAAGATTCCCTTTGGATTCTGTGTCTTGCAACAATATAGGTGTTTGTGGATGGCTGACAATATCAGTGTTGATAAGAGATACAAGGTCAAAATATATCGAACTGGAACTAGGAAGAAAAGAAGATCGGTGATGATGATCTTCCCATATGGATTCATCCGTACTCATAATATCCATAATGTATTCATCAGATAGAAAAGTATGGGAGAGATAATACAAAGTAGGGAGAGAGGGTTCTAGCCAATAGGGCAGGTGGTAAGGATCCAAAGCCATTAGATGAATATCATCAGAGTGGACATCAGAAGCATATTGAACAACATCATAAAGTGCTTCATAAGGGACAAGAGAGGATGACTCAGCAACTTCTTTTCCTTTTGGACTATATGTAGTCATGGAAATCATGTTCATGGTTGCTACTTCCATACTAGGAGGGGCTAAGGGAAACACTCCCATGAGGGTTGACTCCTTAAGTATACAGACCCCAATCAACTGGTAAGGAGGAGGGGACTTGTTAACCCAAAAAATCCCTCACTCAGCTTTACATGGCCTACACCATCCAAGGACACCCATGTACAACCCTTGTATAACCCCATTAGACCCCCACACCCTCAAAAATGCTTAAAATTGAGTGAAAGGGCTTAAAAACCCCCAAAAGGAGCCTAAATAAATCTCTCATGGGATAAAGCTTCCAAAAAGGGGCTAAAACCCCTCAATGGAGCCTAAAACCCTAAAATGATCTAAAGTTAGGGTGAAAGGGGATAAAATCCCAAAAAAGGGGTAAAAGCCCTGACCAAGGGCTTAGAACCCTAAAAAAGCTATAAAAGGAGGGGTGGGGGTCACTCTCAAAACACTCTTCTCTTTGTATATTGGTATGTTTCCTGTGGATGCCTTGAGACCCTTTGCCTCTCAAGCCACCCACATCCCTCCTCTCATCCATTCATTCTCCCATTGAGCCATAGCTCCTCCATAGCCAAGAGAGAGAGAGAGGTGCTTATTCCAACCAGGGCATGGTGGCCCATTGCACCAAAGAGAAGGTATAACATTGTTTGTTCATGCATTTACTTGAGTAGCTTATTTGTTTTCTAACCCATATTTGCTTGCAGGATTGTTTCTTAACTTCTTTTGTAGGTTTTTTGTTTCTAATAGTTGTTTACAGGTAGCTGGAGTCAAGCCCTAACATTGTTTGCAGAGGGGCTCCCGGCCATTTCTGATCTTTCTGTTCTTTCTTGCTTTTTGTCTATTTATTTTCTACATTTCCATACACGAACCTACCCTTCTGTCCTATAGATGGAAGGGAGCCATTCCTACCTTCTAGCAAGGGATAAATTTTTGCTACAGAACTAGCGACCATACCAGGTCGATCCCATAGGATCCCTAGTTCAGTTCTTTAAAATTTCAAGTTTTATTTTAGTTTGTGCCCTAGGTTAAAATGTTTTGTCAAATCTAGTTTAAATCCTATTTATTTATAGATTTTTGTTTCTACCGAGCCTCCAAAAGGAAAATTCGAGTCCATTTGGCCATAGTAAGGGTTATTGTCGGTCGGATCTAACTCAGGATCAAGAAAACCCCCAATCCAGAGCAGGTCACACTTATCAGGCCTAAACAAGGGACCAGGTCGCTCATTTAGGCCTCACATGTGTGACCAAGTTTCCCTTTTTCTCCTGAAAGGTGTGACTTCCTTCAGAAAGATAGACCACTTATATCTGCAAAATCTAAGTGACCGCCTCGCCTATTTTTGGAAAAATTTGGTGACCCTCTCACCACATTTGACCCGAAATGTGCGGTCTATCACTTAGAAGTTAGTTTTTAATTTACTAAGGACTATTAGTGTAGCTCAGCCACCTCTTTCCAACATAATTGTTCCATTTCTGTTTCTGTTTCATTTTACTACAATTTCATTCACAGAACTAAGTGTAAGTTAAAAAAAATTAATTGGTTAATGAACATAGCCTAACTAAAACTTACATAAAATCAACAACCTTGCTTACCCTTCCTCCTCTAGCCAGTCATCACCCTTCGAGGTATTCTGGGATAAGACGAAGGGCACAACTTGTATAGTAATAGGCCCTTCACCCAATGTTGTTCGAAACCACTAAAAATGGGTGACTTGGAAGGTAGAGGGGGTAGAGAAGGAGGGCTTCTCACGGTGCTAAGCGTCCTCCCTGTTGACCAAGCTTACATCTAGGAGGTGACTTATGGATCTATGGATGGGCTTAGTCCCATTGTGTTGAGATCCCAGCACCTTCCCCTGGTTGAAGAATAATATAGGTGTAAGGTAGTCACCTAGTTAGGCTATCACAATTTAGGGTAAAAGATGGTATCTGTCTACAAAATTTCTGTTTATCTACTACTTTCAACCACAATATGATGAACTCTGCAAAATATTAATAAACCATTTGTAGCCATCAAATAACAGAAACACAGAAAGACATACACACTATACCACCTAAATCAACCCAACTCAGTTCATGACACTGGGAGAGCCACTAAAATTTGTAAATTTACACTAAGTTCAAAAATCTGCAGTCCTTGAGGACATAAGTCCCTGACTACCTTAACTATGGGAAGTACTTGGGCTCAACCCAAAAACTCATTGTGAGGAGTACCATGGGAACCCCAAAGTAGTTGGCTACTGAGAGGAATTGCCAAGCGAAATGGGCAACGACCCCCATCGATTGAGTAGAACGCCCGTGAGGAAAAATTCAAGCGTTGTCTTCTGGTAGTCTTGGTGGCCAAGTGACCACCTACAACCAATAGGAAGCCGTTGAAACTGGGGTCCAAAAAATCATTTCCACCAGTTTGATACAAAAATCTAACACAATTGACCCCTCACTCTCTTCCTCACTCCTAAGAGGTGAACCACAACAATTCAGGTCATTGAACTGACACCGTTGAGATCATTCTCAACAACCTCTCACACCATTAGAAGGGCACACAACCTCTAATTCAGAATCAGACCCATATCAGTCTGAACCAGACCTGCACACAGCACCATCAAGCCCCATGACTGGTGAAAACCTGGATCCATTTTCTGGCTTAGCAATCGCTAGTGGACCCATGTCCACACCACAAATTATCACCAACAACCCTACAGGTGGCCCTAGCATGGCCATGCAAACTGTCATCAATCAGCTGCCACCACCCATACTAACCACTCAAGCTATCCCACCTGCAACACTTGGGGGTAGTGGACCTTCCACATACACTGCCCCTCCTGTCACACATGGGGGCAGTGCCCCTTCCATCTACACTGCCCCTCCTATCACATTGTCCCTCCACATGGGGGCAGTGGCCCTTCCACCCACATTGTCCCTCACATAACACTTGGGGGCATTGGCCCATCTACAATGGCACCACCAACACCCCCAGCTATGGAGGTACATTATGCACCTACAAACCCCACCACCATACCTGCCCCATCTCACATCAACCTGGGGTCAAATATGTCTTTCATGGCTCATCTTAACTTTCCTGATTTGGCTTGACTGATAAAAAAACCCATCCGCCATGAAAACTTTTGGCCTCCCATGCCAACCAAACTTCCCTTAGACATTCCCAAGTTTAAAGGGAAGGCAGGGAGTGTCCCCAAAACCACATCATGACATTTCATCTATGGTGCTCATCAAACATCATCATAGATGATTCAATCAGGCTAAGACTATTCCAATGCATCCTCATAGGTGTGGCAACCAAATGGTACATTGAGCTACCACAAGCCAAGTACCCAGATTTCAACTCCCTGGCTTCATGTTCCTGCAGTATTTCCAACTCCCCATCAGATATGACGAAGGTGTGGAGATCTTGTTATCCTACCACAAGAGCACTACGACCCATATAACTGACCACATCCATGAGTGGCGGAAACACCATAGTTTGTGTAAGATCCAACTTGATGATAGGATCTTCCTAGACTGGTTTCTCAGAAACTTGCTCCCACTTATAGCAAAGGATGTCGCATCTGAACATCCCCAATATGAAGAGGAGGCCATACTGAAATCCCAATAGTTTGACCTGATCTATGCACAGTCTAGATACCTTTACACCATCATTCCAGATGCTCCCCGTCTGGGTACCTCCTACCAGGATGCACCGGGGGCATCCCATGTTGCAGATGGCATCATAGGATCGGTCTCCCAACAGCCACAACATCGTTCGACACCACCTGCAGTTCCACCACAACCAAGCAACATTGCTAGTGTTTCCTACCAAAACCAAACTCCAGACTATGCAAGAATGATGTCCCAGTCCAGAGCAACAACTTCTTACACCCAACCTGCACCACCGCAGTAGGCTTAGGCTTTGGCCTAGCAGAAATAGCAATACATTGGGAAAATGCCCACATTTGTGGCACCACCACCCACCCAAATTTATTATGCACCACCAGTGCAAGCAGTTCAAGCCCCTGCCCCTGCTCCACCTGCTCCATTGGATAAGTAATTGCACAACAAAACTGTCCCAACTAGCTAGCCCCCAATAACCAACAGGGGCAGGATAGGAATAACCAGCCCTAGAACCAAGCCAATAATAGGGAGGCAATCAACAACCAAGCCCTCCCAACAATGTCGAGGCAAAATATCCCGCCCAAAATCCTCCACAACCAAATGCACCTAGACACAATGCTCTGTTGTGTACAAACCAACCATGCACACTCTGTGAGGTCTATGGGCACTACACATTCGAGGGTCCCTTCATGGGTTACGTGAAGCAGGCCATTTGGAATGAGGTTCAACATGGCACCAACACAATGGACCAAGCTCAACCCAACCCGGCACCACAAGGACCTCCTCCTATGGTGCTTCAAAACCCATTACCGGTCCAAGGATTGGTGGCAACTGCACCTCTTCCCCAACCTAACCCCAATGCTTTAGGGGCACCTCGCATGGCCGAAACAGGTGTCCACTACCTGCTAGCCATGACGACTGAAGAGGTCAACCTACAAACCATATGGAATCAGTACTGTACTTCCACCAAACCCACTGACACATCAGGGTAATCTATGTCCAAATCGGTCAATGTACCTCTTCAGTTACCCCCTTTACCCCACCCCCCCATATGTCGGGTCGCCAATAATGCCACGGCTAGAGCTGTTGTCAGCTATAGCATTGTGGATGATTTGGCCCAAACACCAATGGCCATGTCTACTCTTGAGGTACTCAAAACGTGCCCAATGTAGTGGAAATCCTTACGAGCCACCCTTGGGTCCATAGAGCCCTCTGAATCCTAGTTAATCACATTCAACATGGATAATGGAGAACCACGCATGCCATCCACCATCACCTTCCAAATCCCGATGTCTATCCAGAATTTGGTTCTGCAGTGGTGCATAGTGGATGAGGGGGAATCCATGTGCGTTATGTCTACCCTAGTCTGGCAGAAACTTGGATCCCCAATTCTACAACCATCCTCCACAACTCTGCGGGATTATGATGGCCATCCCACTAAATCCCAAGGAATCCTCCCCCATGTCCCCATCACATTAGTTGGGAAGACAGTTCTGATTGACATAGAGCTTGTCAACGCTTAACTGGACTATAACCTTCTCCTCGGTAGAAGTTATATGTATGCCATGAGAGCTATCGCATCAACTATATTCTATCTCATGATGTTCCCCCATGAAGGGAAGATTGTGATGGTTAATCAACTCACTTATCATGATCTACAAGGTTTAACAACACCCGCCAATGTTATCCCTACCATCACCACCATTGAGCCATAAGGAATGACCACACATGCCAATGTTGTCCCTGTAATCAACACCATGGATGAAAACACACCAGCCTCCCCATTATTGAATGTGGGTCCTAGGTTGTTTGTTGATACCACCATGATGGCTCATTTCCCATTAGTGTCACCACCACTGACACAAAATGATACTACAAACTTGCGCATGCTCTCATCCAGCACCGCTGCACCTAAAAAACAACCATAGCCACATCCCCAACCGCAACCACAACACTGTCCACAACCGTAAAATCAACAGAAGCCGTAACATCATTCGCAACCGTAGCCACATCCCCAACCGCAACCACAACACTGTCCACAACCGTAAAATCAACGGAATCCGTAACATCATTCGCAACCGTAGCATTACATGCAGCCGCAACCAAAACCGCACCCCCACATACAACCATCAGGGAGTTATTTAGGATCCTCTCTAATCCATACAATTTTCTTCCTCTTTCCCCCACCCGGTGTCATGAGAAAGTCGGTAATGGCCACCCTAAACCTACCCAACTTTACATTGGGAATTCCCATGTGGTATCTTGATCTACTAGCTCAACCATCAATGCCCCAGGTAGTCATAACACCTATGTATCCCATTGCGGTCGACTCCCATCCTCCACCCGGTTCTCAAAAACCAACCACCGCACCCGCACTTGCACCACCCTACCCGAAAAGGGCAAGGGGCAAGAATGTGAAAGCCATTGCAGAACCTTGACAAATCCCACCTTACACTGTCTACGAGCAACAGGGCCATCCGAATCAGAACTTCCCTGAGATTCCAATGATCTGTGTGCATTTGGATTCCATGGATACAACCGAAAACCTCCTCGTGGTTGAACTTCCAACCGTGCCAATAGTCAGAAACAAGTCACTGAGAAAAAACCATGCTTGCACCCTCTACGGTTTGTATGGACATTATTCTCACCATTTCCAAGACTTGAATGAATTTTGAATGGCTTTAGCCGACCTCTGTCAACATTCCCTGGATTCTGAGATCACCATGATCGAAGAAGTTCACCCCCCACCTCCTTCTTCAGACACCATGTCCATCTACATGATGTCCAGTTCTACCAATCCTCTTGTCTCCACCATCACTGGCGGTCCATCAAACCTGTCTCTTTCGTTGTTTCCCCAACCATATCCGCAACATTAGTCTCAACCTCAACCTCAGTTACCAGGGAAATAGTCGGGTTCATTCCCAATCAACATGATCCTTTTCCTTTTCCTTTTCCTACCATCCAAGATCATGAGTAAGTCTATCTTGGCAACCCACAATCTACAGGATTTCACACTGGGAGATCCTGTGTGGTACCATGAACCACCTACCATACCTTTGAGGCCCCATGATGTGTTGACTCATGTCCAACCAATTGAGATGATGTTGCACCTACCTCCAGGTCCATCAAAGACTCCTCCCGTCTCTAGGCTTGACCCTCTTCCTCTAATAGAGACTAGGGGAAAGGAAACCAAAGCCACAACCAATACCATTTTCATGATATCTAGCACCAGTTTCCATTTTGCCTCGTCGACTATGGAAGATACACCTGATCTATTCTGGCACCACTTACCCGATGACAGAGATATATGTAAGACCACCTTTGGTTTTACCTAGTTCCCTTTAAACTATAGTGTGGAATTGGTTCTTCCCATAAAAGACTAGATTTTTGTGGAAATTGAACCCAGTGATAGATTAATTTTACTCACAACAATTAACAATTGATCATGCAAAATCACTCACAAAAGAGACTGAAATTGGAGCTGAACACTAAACTGTATTAATTCAGTGTATAATAACCAACCCTGTATAATAATAGGTTGATGTATAAATAAAATACATCAGGGATTCGAATGCATGAGGAGCAATTCGAATCTAGCATAAAGCAGGCTTACTAAAAATAAGGAAATCCCCCATAGGTGTAAAAAGTTGATCCCAAATCTGTCATGGAGCTCACGAATTAGAAAAAAGGTTTAGGCAAGCTAAAGAGTGGTGGAATGGTAGCTCATACATTCCTTTTCATGGAGAAAAGAGTGGAGGATGAAGAGGAAAAAAAACTAGTTCACCTCACCTAGTCTAGCTTTTCCATTTGCCTTAAAACACTGAAAAAGTAGGGAATAAAGCAGAAAAAATAGAAGGGTGCCTAGGAGGCCAGGAATAAAGCAGATTTGATTCCTTGGGCTTTCCCATGTGCTACATGAGTCAAAAAATGCAAGTTTGACCACTATGGATAGGTAACAGACAACTTGCACAATGTGGGACACGTGAACTAGGCTAATAAGACAGAAATAATTAAATTAATGTCTAAATGGGTAAACTATGGGTTGATTATTCTAACACCCCCCCTTAAGCCTGAATTATGAGTAATATATCAGAAAATTATAGGGCCTAGCAACAAGGCTTAGTTACCCTTTACATAATGCATGTCCATTTAAACAAAGAAAGAGGCAAAACCAACTTGGGAAAATCCTCCCTTAAACATGGACTGTCAAACAAAATTTGGAATCTTGTCTTCACTCATGCTTTCACAGCATGATCAGAAATCCCCAGCAGTGATTTGAGATTGTTGAAGGTGTTCTCACAAAATGCTTTGGTGAAGATGTCAGCTACTTGTTCTGAAGATGAACAGAAGAGTAGGTGAATGGTGCCATCATGCACAAGCTCTCTGATGTAGTGCATATGGATCTCAATGTGTCCAGTTTTCTACTTCTAAATTGGATCTTTACAGATTCGAATGGTACTCTAGTTATCACAGTAGATGGTAGTTGAGTACTTTGGTTCGAAGCCACACTCTCCAAGTAAACCCTGCAACCATAAACATTGAGTTGCTGCATTAACAACTCCTCTGTGCTCTGCTTCTGTAGATGAGAGTGCAATGGCACTCTCTTTCTTGCTTGACTAGATGATTGGCCCTTCTACAAGCATGAACACATATCCTGATGTGGACTTTCTGTCTGTGCTATCACCTGCCCAATCACTGTCAGTAAATCCAATCAAATCAAGATCAGATTTTGCTTTATAGGAGATCCCATGTGTCCTTGTTCCCTGAACAAACTTAAGGATCCTTTTGGATGCTTTCCAATGGATCTCTTGAGGCTGATCCATGAATCTAGAAGCCACACTTACTGCATAACAAATATCAGGTCTAGTATGTGTCAAATACAACAAATATCCAATTAATTTCCTATACAGTGTATTGTTTACCATAGGTGAAGAATTAGCTTCTTCTAGCTTCACTCCTAAAAGGAAAGGAGTTTTGCGTGCTTTGCAATCCTTCATTCTAAATTTGTTCAGCAAGTCCAAGGCATATTTGGATTGGTGCACCTTGATTCCAGCTTTGGTTTGAGCAATCTCAAGCCCCAAATCTGTCATGGAGAAGGCTTGGTTCATAGCTCCTTTTAAGGAAGCAATCTCGGCCTTTGAGCTTCCTGTAATGAGGAGGTCATCAACATATAACAAAATGATCATTAATGAACCATTAACTAACTTCAAATAGACATTTGGATCTAATTTTCACCGAACAAAATTCAGTGATAGCAAGAAGCTATCGATCTTGCCATACCAAGCCCTGGGGGCTTGCTTTAGCCCATACAATGACTTTCTCAACCTGCACACAAGAGAAAGGCTAGTAGCAAAACCTTGAGGCTACTGCATATATATTTCTTTAGTGAGATCTCCATTCAGGAAGGCACATTTTACATCCATGTGATGTACCTCCCATTGCCTTGAGGCTGCAATGGCTAAATCTAGCCTGATGGAATCCATCTTTGCCACTGGGGCAAAGGTCTCATTGTAATCTATGCCATGAACCTGTGAGTAGCCCTTGGCTACCAATATGGCCTTGTACTTTAGTGGTGAACCATCAGCAGCAAATTTGGTCTTATAGACCCACTTACACTGTACTAGTTTTCTCCCTGGGGGAAGATCCACTAGCTCCCATGTGTTGCTCTTCTGGAGTGAGCTGAACTCCTCCTTCATGGCTGTTTTCCATATTGGATCTCCTGCTACTTCTTCATATGTTTGAGGATCAGACTCCACCATCAAATAGCATTTTTTAGCAAACATAGGATCCTTCATGCACAGACCACTCTCAAATTGAGATCTAGTCCTCCTTGGGTCATTGGGATCCCCGACTAGATCTCCTGCTACATGTAGTGTCTTGGCTACCCATTTTGGCCTTGTAGGGCTGTTAGGGTCTGCAATAAACTCATCTCCATCAGAAAAATCATAATCATCATGTTCAACAGACTCTTTACTTACTTCTTGAGGTTCAGGTGGTGAAGAGGCTTCACTAACTTCCACTGCTGCAAGGGGTTCTTCTTCAAACTGAACACACCTTTCAATGAAGGCTTTGTTTGTGCTCAAATTTATCAAATTGTACCCTTTTTAATCTTTAGAGTATCCAATAAAAATACACTCTTGGATTTGGGGCTGCAAATCCTTCCTCTTCTCTGTTGGAATTCTAGCCCAAGCCTTTGAGCCAAAAATCCTGAAATGGGTCACATCTGGCTTGTGGCCACTCCATGCTTCGAAGGGATTTATGCCATCAAGCTATTTATAAGGCACCCTATTCTAAATATAGGCTGCACAGTTCATAGATTCGGCCCAGTACTTTGGTGGCAAAGTCTTGGCCTCCATCATGCATGTTGCCATCTCCTTCAGTGATCTGTTCTTCCTCTCAGCAAGACCATTTTGTTGTGGTGTGTAAGGGATAGAATGTTGCATTTGAATACCTGCATCTGCACAATAATTAATAAACTTAGACTTTACATACTCACCACCATTTTCATATCTGAGGGCCTTGAGTTTCCTTCCAGACTATTTTTCAACCAAAGCCTTAAAGACTTTGAATAGGCCAAAAACTTCAGACTTGTGTTTCAGGAAGTGAACCTAGCAATACCTGGAAAAGTCATCAATGAAATTCAATGCATATTTGGCCTGAATCATGGACATATGAGGGAATGGGCCAGCAACATCACTGTGGATCAGCTCGAGGGGTGTAGAGGTTCTCTCATGACTAGCTCTCTCAAATTTGTGCTCTGGGTGTTTTCCTAGGATACAACCTTGGCAGACTCCTTTGGAAAATTTTATCTTGGGAAACCCTATGACCATCTCTTTTTCACTAAGATGAGAAAGATATTTGTAGTTTAGGTGGCCAAATATTTCATGCCAAAGCTTGCTTGCTTCATTAGCATGAATCAGAAGAGCAGAGGGGTTTGAGTAAGGTAGGAAGTGTGAGAACATGTATACCTTTTGAGCATGATTCACAACTCCTTTTGCAATGACTCTACCAGTTGAGATTTATGTGATCTCAACTTCATCGGGGGAGAATATGACATTCTTATGAGACCCAGTGTGGGTCATATGGTACACTGATAGGAGGTTGGAGGCAAGACCAGGCACATACAACACATTGCTGAACTGACCATGATCAAGATCTATCCTTCCTTTGCCTAAACTTTCAGTGAGAGAGTCATCTCCCAATACTATAGATGGTCCTTTCGACTTGTCCAGTGAGGAGAAGGCCTCCTTAGTCAAAACCATGTGTCTTGAAGCTCCAGAATCAATGATAAAACTGGGTGAGCTTGATGTGCCAGCAACTAGAGCATGAACTCTCTCTCTGTCATCTGAACTTGATCCTCCTTCTCTTTGACCTTTCTGGAAGAGAGATGCCATTCTTCTCCAGGAGTTGGGTCAACATGTCTATCTGCTTTTTCATATAAGAGCTTTCAGAGTGATTTCCCTTATTGCAGTATGCACACTTGTTCATTTCACCTTTGTTTTTCTTCTTCTGGTAGTTCTTCTTAGGACCTTGTGGATCCTCCGGAGACTGTTTATTGTCTCTCTTTTGCTCAGGTGTATTTTTAGCTTTCTTTTTTCTTTTTGAATCCACCTTCGAATCTCCAGCAATCAAAGCTTGATCTTTGGATGGTTTGATGGTGCCCATCATCACCAGCTTGTCATGTTCTTGTGTGAGAGATTCTATGAAATCTGCAAGGCTAGGCATCTTCCAGGTTCGAGCTGTCAGTTTTGTGGCATAGAAGGTCGAAACAAACACTGAATAGTCAGGGCCTAGCTTTGAGAGGATTGCTAGTATGAGCTTATCATCTTTCTTTTCGATACCACACTGTTTCAGCTATAAAACTAGTGCTTTGAACTTGGAGAAATATAGCTGCAGGGATTCAAAGCTTGTTGGACTCAGAGAAATCAGCTCATTTTCGATTTGATGTCCCCTCATCTCATTTGTCTTTCCAAAAAGATCAGCAAGCTTCTCCCATACTTCATTCGATGATCTCAATCCATCAAGATGGAAAAGGAGGTCTCTGGAAATACTCAGACACAAGAGGCCATAAGCCTCATCCCTCCTGTTGTGCCATTTTATCTTCTCTGCAGCTACATTGGGCTCTGCTTCTATTGCCATAGTCACCCTCTAGAGGCCTTTCTCTCTCAACAGTATCTCCATCTCTGCTTTCCATTCAAATAAATTGAAGGGAGTCAAGATAGTTTTCTGTGATTGATCCATAGCTTAGAAAATATGTCCCGGCTGTCAGTAGAAGGCTCCCAGTCACTGATGTTGAACCTGCAAAACAATTTTGGAGGAGATAAAACAATCTACAAGTGATCTGATACCATGTGTAAATTGAACCCAGTGATAGATTAATTTTACTCATAACAATTAACAATTGATCATGCAAAATCACTCACAAAAGAGACTGAAATTGGAGCTGAACACTAAATTGTATTAACTCAGTGTACAATAGCCAACCCTATATAATAATAGGTTTCTGTATAAATAAAATACATCCAAGATTCAAATGCATGAGGAGAAATTCAAATCTAGCAGAAAGAAGGCTTACTAAAAATAAGCAAATCCCCCATAGGTGTAAAAAGTTGATCCCAAATCTGTCATGGAGCTCATGAATTAGAAAAAAGGCTTAGGCAAGCTAAAGAGTGGTGGAATGGAAGCTCATACATGCTTTTGCATGGAGAAAAGAGTGGAGGATGAAGAGGAAAAAAAACTAGTTACCTCACCTAGTCTAGCTTTTCCATTTGCCTTAAAACACTGAAAAAGCAGGGAATAAAGCAGAAAAAGCAGAAGGGTGCCTAGGAGGCCAGGAATAAAGCAGATTTGATTCCTTGGGCTTTCCCATGTTCTACATGAGTCAAATAAGGGAATTTTGACCACTATGGATAGGTAATAGAAAACTTGCACAAGGTGGGACACATGAACTAGGCTAATAAGACAGAAATAATTAAATTAATGTCTAAATGGGTAAACTATGGGTTGATTATTCTAAAAATTTCATCATATCACCTTGCCAAAGACCTTCATCTCGGTAAGGGGGCATACCTCTTCACTGAATCAGATGGTCAACTCTTGAAGAAGTCGTGCAATGGGCTCCACCTTAAGAGATTCTATGCCTGATATAACCACTATGAGTCCCTTATAGCGTATTTTTTTCAATTTCTTATTTTTCAATGTTTTTTAGCACAAGTCAGAGGCAACACCATCAGCTACTAATCCAAAGTCACCCGGAACTAGTTTGAGACACCTCTCACACCTCCGGTCTCAAATTTCCATTTCCTGATGAGACCATCATCTCATGTTTAACAAACAAATTTTGGGACTGTTTTCCAGAAGTCAACTCGATGTACGAGCCATAGCATGATGATACTAGTGTTTGTAGACCTGTACTTGCATCACTCTTGCCTACCGCTACTCATGCAGGTTTTCGGGCCACCTCCCATTAAGGAACACCATTTTTATTTTTGTAACAATAGTTGTCTACTTCATCCACCGCACCTTACGCGGATCTCTGGACCTTTGTCTAGAAAATGATTTATTTCTCTTACATGTATTTGGCATATAACTGCCCCCAGACTTGCACTCACATCACATGTAGTCAAGTCCATCCACTGCAACTCACACATAGCTCTCCTGACCTCTGTCCGAGAGCCACCTCAATTTGTGTGCCTCTGTCGTGATCTATCCCGTGCACGTATTGGTATGTTTGAGAGCCACCTGCTACCTCCATACTATGTAGATGACCTTTGGAACACCATCCACCATCCACTGTCTCGACATGGGGCACCACCTATGCCACCACAATCAGTTGACCATACTAGAGTTTCTTTTAAGCTCTTTTCTGACTCCTGAAAGAATGAAAGGATTGTCGAGCGTAGCTGCTTCCCTTCCCACTCGTTAAAGGATAGGAAAGGGTGTCTACATCATCTCGTTTACCTCCTTTTGTAGAACATGTAGACCATTAAATGAAAAGGACCACCTTGGTGTATTCAAGCCAAGACCGTTCCCCTCTACATACTTTTATGCTTTCTCAGGCAGAGGGGATGCACTTTATGAAAAAGCTCACTATGGGTTGTCATTAAGCTCCTTTCCAGCCTTCTCATCAAGAAAATATTGTCGAGCAAACTTGGTTTCGTTCATGCTCGTAAAAGTATCTAAATGACTGTCCAATCAGTATAGGTTTAACCTTTTCAGGCCTGATTAGACTACCAATGGTAAAGAAGTCTCTCATCCCCCAAAGGATGGGTGAGCTCTCCTATGTATACTTTTATCCTTTTTTGGGAACAGGAGACTACCAATGAAAAAGAGCCCCCACTGGAATCTTCTTTGTGCTTTCAAACTCTTTAAAATTGAAAGCACCATCGAGCATTTACTTTCTCAAGCTCTCCAAAATTCCACAAGATCATACCACAACGGTGTCTGTAGACACCACCCCACAAAAAATAGTTTGGCACCATTCCCACTTTGGGTCACCTTTGTTCAGAGTAATCTGCAATTTTTCTTCCTTGGATTCCACCAATATCAAAAGTGTCTACCTCCCCCAAGTATTTCCCATCTGTAGTGACATTGCCGGTATTATAGATATGATCCCATTCCCATGATTCAGTTTCATTTGCTACCTGGTCTTCCCTGCCATCATAATCTGAACAAAGGAAGTTTGAGTCTACTACACTCCCCTTGCCCCTGTTCAACTCTTTCCCCTGCCCCCCCACCATTCAGTGGGTAAGTCTGTAGATTGTCTCACATCTTTCAGTTATCTCCCTCACACTTCGGGTCAAGGAAACACCATTGCCTTAACCAGGGGTAGGTCTCCCTCTGTCGATGACAACACATATATTATAGGGGATAGACCCAGAGGTTCCTGTATGTTGGTTTCATTAACCTCATTGATGAGTTCCTTGGACCACTTGAGAGGAGTCCCTAGTGCCTCTCAAAGTGGTTGTTTCTCATGTGCTCAACTCTTTTGCCACCTTTCACACACCTGGGTCATGTGGCAGAAATATTCAAGCCACTCGATGTGTCCTTGGGGGAAAGTCTCGAGTCAAGGCTGTCACCTTATTCTTGACTCCTCCGTTTAGGCTCAACTCCTAATGAAGCCAAGGGGGGTAGACCCTATTAAGTTACTAAGGCTAATTACTTAGTATGGTGATGTTAAATTGAATGAATTACTTAGGAGTTTGAAATTTAACCATAAAAAACCATAGATGACAAGATACAAAATCAGCGCATGAAAGCACAATGCTGAGACACAATATATATATATATATATATATATATATAGCAAGAAAATAACCAGTGCCTTAAAATGGAGTAAAAAAGAAATCAATGTACTTGCATGTGCTTGGAGTGAATGTTTTGCAATTGCCTCTTGGTATGTTTTAAGTTAATGTGAAATATAAGTTGATTAAAATTAGGTGAAGGGGTGGACTGCAGATATACCCGAGAGTACTTGAAGTATGTCCAAAAATAAACCTTCACGACTACCTGCAAGGAATATGTGGGTTGAATGGAGTCTCTGGGGATATTGTTCATAATGCACCCATCAGGGTGTGACAGAGATTGGCGCCCTGAGGTCTCTTTTCAGAAGTTCCCGCTTTCTTTGGGTATTTTTCCACCGTAATGGTTTGATCTAGTTGTTGGATTTTCACTTGATGGTTTGTCAATTTGGGAGAGTGAATCCTAATTATACTATTCACCCAAGTGCTTTTGATATAGCTTGACTGATCGGATGAACCGCAGCCCAGTGTAGAGCATACACATCAAAGTCTTGTCAATTTTAGTAAATTTTGAGATGGATGTTCTTGCTAAAAAGAAAACCCTCCAGGAACCTCTTTTGGTCCAAGTGGACCTAAATCAAGGAATCAAGGAGGATTTATTTTATTATGGTTACTAAAACAAATTATGATAGCAAATGAAACATAAAAAGATAAGCAAACCACAATTTTTTAATTAGACTACCACAAAACTTTCTTCACCTTTCGGCTCAAAAGGAGGCTCGTGGGGTAAGTATTAAAGTTACTTTGAAACCAATAGAAATGGAATATGAAATTGATTTTAAATAAAAGTATACTACCCTACATATTAGTACTACGCTAGATTGAAAAAAGATGAACGAAAAAAAAAATGACAGACACAAATCCCCCCAGGGGGGATGGGGAATGGGCTCGAAAGAGCCTATTCATAATTATTTGTATTACCAGTGGTTACAATATCAGCAAATTGATATTATTCCTCTTTATTCTTATACAAAATGAAACCAAGAGCTTACAAAGTGCAAAAATTAATGATTTCAGTAAAAAAGGGAGACCCCTGGGGGGATTCAGAAGTCCCAAAAGTCACTTTCGAACATCAATTCCTCCTCTTTTCGGTTATACCTAATAAAAACCAGCAAGCTTATTAGACTGAAATATGCCCCAAAGCACTCTAAAAGTACCTTTGGGTCAGGTTACTTTTAACCAAAAAAGCTAAGTTAAAACTAGTTAAAAAAGGTAAAACAGGAACCAAGGAAAGCAAGCTTTCCTTGGGATATTGGATTTCTTTTTAGGTAGAAAATATGATGTGCATTGATTTCTAGATTTATCTTTTATAACAGAAAACAGAAATCTAATGCATGCAAGCTACAAATTCTCTTTAAAATTCCATGCAAAAAGGACGATTTCCCTAAAGCTAGATCTAGAATGCTTATGAAACCTTTTAAGAATAAGATCAAGATTATGGGCTTTGAGGAGATAGATCTATGTTAAATTTAATTTAAGATAATATATATAAACAATATCAAAGCTGTGAACAAATTAACCAGGTAAAAAATTTGATTTTGAAGGAGGAAAAGGAGAAGAGAAGTGCTTGTTACTGAACCAGATCTGCAATGGAAACTTGTTAGTGGAATACAGAGCAGCAATGTCTTCAAAAATATTTTGGATGTACAATGGAGTCAAACTAGATCCACAACTCCTCTAATCCTTACTACCTGAAAGCTAAACATACAATCCTGCACGAAACCTCATGAGATTTGTATATATATATGAAGAAGAGACAAGAATTACATGCAAATAAACTTATTAAACATGTATAATCTAGATCTTCTAATCATATATGCTATGAGATATAAGAAAAACAAGTAACCTTACTTGCCCAACTATACTCCTATTGATTCAGCTGAATTGTTCAAGCCAGATAGGGTTCAGATGCAGAATTTGAGAGAAAAGCTGGCAACATCAATAGCCGTAAGACAATGCTTAATCCACACATATGAGAGCATTACACCATTTTGCCTCCAAATCTTCTTTATTTCAACAATCAAAAGATTACAACATTATTACAATAGAAATCCCTTCAATCCAACTCTAACTAGCTTGGAAGAGGCAGCTTGATCTTTATTTATACAAAAAAAAGTAGATCCAGCCCAGGGGGGCACAAATCCCAAGGAGATAGACCAATGCAGTTGAAGGAGAGTCCATCAATGACTGATCTATGTCTAATTGATCCAAATCTAAGTCTCACTAAGTGCAAATTGTCAATCAGAGAGCTGATCTGACTGACACCTCAACCTGTTGACTGAAGCATCCACCAAAACTCATCCAGATGAGCCAAAACGTGTGGAGGAGAGAGGGAGGGCGAAATTCCCCATAAAGGATGCTGAAGATCAAGTTTGGATCTGATTTGATCACCTCCTTCAATCAAGGATTTGTCAGATCCAGTCAATCTGGTTCAGATTTGATTTATTTCAATCAAATTGGCCGAGAATCAACTGATCTATGATTCTAGATTTGCTCCATTATTCATCAATTTATTAATTAAAATAATCAATAATTGATTTTTGGGGATTTCTGACCTGAGTGATGAAAAATCGCTCAAAACTAGGAAATAGTGGGTCCATGGGTTTACATGGTGCTCTTAGCTTGAAAATGAGCACCTACATGACTGAAATTGATTATTTGGCCCACTTTTATTACAAGATCAATTTTTCCAATTAAACTATTAAAAAATAGCCTAAGTTTTGGAAAAATTAAAATTTAATAAAAAACACTGAAAAAACTAAAAAATTGAAAAAAATGAAAAAACCTAGGGGGACTTAGACATGTTCATATGACTCGACCATGATGTCTAGCATGTTTATACATTAACACATAGACTCTAATAAAATCAATAGGCCTAAATGCCAAGCCGAACACCCCAACTTTGGAGGTATTGAGTCAAAAACTCAGAAATTATCAGTCGTTTATTCAACAACCAATAATAACCAAGGGAAAAAACACACTGGGCTGATCATATTGACAAATAAAGTCTAAGAGACTGAGTCTTTTACAGACACTATCATGCTAGACCATTTATTACAATTTCCCCATGGGGTATGAACATGTGATATAGTACAACAAGCACTTCCCAGAAGTACTTCCAAAGGTCTTCTGAAGTCCGAACAAGTTATCCTTGTCTGGTTCACCAGGATCACTTGATTGAAAACCACTAAGTACAACTTAGGTGGTAACATTCTGGCTCCAACTGTGGGCCGTGTGCTTGATCTGGTCTTTAAGGCAAGGAGAGGATACAAGAACACCATAATCTCTAGTTTATATATCCTGTAAAAACATCTCAACTTGACAAGAAAACCTCAGTAGCACAAGCTTTATATAAAAACCAAATGAACCATTAAGCTGATTTAATGAAACAAAAGAAATGTAATTAACTAATGAAAAAAAAGTTTTATTATAGCTAAGTACAAAACGTAAATGCAGAAAGTAAATGCTCTCTTTTAGGAGCTTATTTTCCTACTCTAAGCATGATATAAAAGGTTAGGTGTAATAAAAAATCCAATGTAACCACCTAAGCATTTTAAGAAAATTTTCCTTGTCTTTGGTTACCAGCCAAAGTAAGGATACCTTATTTAGAAAATGCAAACCTGCGTGATGATTCAAAATGGGTGGGATGGATGGGAGATCATAGGCATGCATAATATCATCAAACTTGCTCCCAAACTGGTAATTTCTTGCGCAGGCTGCTTCTATCCATGACTGGACAGGGTTGATATACAAATCAGAGTGATGAGGCAGATTGACTACACCATCATACTGATCATCGAGGCTTACCGGATGATAATTCCTTGTATAAGCCCCAAGTGGTGTTGGGGTGCGCGCCTTAATGGTCACTAATTTTGGTAACTCCGTGGTTTTTGTGGAAGCTTGTAAGCGAAGTTGCGACTCAAAATAGTCTTAGGGGTGTCGGGGTTGAGTCAAAGCCCTCTTTTTTGTAATTGTCCATAAATTTTGGATGTAAGCCCATGATTTTGTAATAGTGCACTTGTATAAATAGGTACTCATGTAAAGATGTCAAGGGTATCTAATGACATGAGGATCATGTGATGCAAAGTGAAGATCTATTTTGGGTTTTAAGGTTTAGTCCCAGCTGTGTGCATGGATGACCTCTGCAGTTGTGTGCGCAGAGGGTTTTTGTAAGAATGAACTGCAGCTGAGTACGTAGTTAGACTTGAAGGACGGATCTGATGCTGAGTGCGTAGATCAAAACTATTGTTTTGTAAGAAGTTGAATAAAAGCGTAGTTTGTGGACGTAACGCCTACACTGGGGGTGAACCACGTTATATCTTGTGTTGTGGTTATTTTGTGTTGTTTCTATTATGGTTTTATTTTATGCATTGATAAGTAGATAATTGGTAAAGTAAGATAAATGTTAAATATTAACTTCCCTGTGAATTCCCAGTTAAGGGTTAAGCAAGAAACGTCTTTTATCTAACTGCGAAGCTAATTAAGTGAATATTGAAGTTCTTTCTGGTATAAATATTTGTTGTTAAGGCTAAAGGTACAATAATATCCCTCTTCTGCTTGTAGAAACCTGGTTCTGCGCACCCCATAGCTGTTTCGGGTGAGACTGCAACCTGTTCGCAGGTTGTTGCCGAAAAGGCCAACACTGTGGGTCTATTTGTTGGTGTGAAGTTAATGGTATAAAACCTAGGTCTACCCTATAGCCCAACAAATTGGGTCCGTTTCCGGTTGAATTCAGTATCTGCTCAAGAGGGATTTACGTCGTACCTAGAGGGTTATGTTTTGGAGAGACCTATTTGAAATTTGTTGAACAGGAAAACAAGGATCCTCGTCGTAGCTCGGATGACTTCGTGCAAAGGTATGTTTTTTTGGATGTTTATGAAATTTTCTTTAGTAGTATCCACATAGAATTGCAGCAGTGGTTATATAAGTTGGAAAAAAGAAAGACCAACTTCAAGGAAGATCAGTTTCCTAATTGGACACCCGCAAGAATTAATATATTGAAAAGAGTGAATAACACGATATCACGAGCTGTTGATTTCTGGACAATGCGAACCCTTGAAGCATTTGTGACAGAGGTTGCCATCGACACAAGTACCTCTTTTAGCGAAGCTGAGAGACAAATTTTCCAAGGACCAGTTAAGTACCTAAATTCTTTTAGTCTGCAAATTAAAATGCTCTTGGCCAAGAAGGGAATATTGCTTATAGAATCAGATTGCTAGATTTATTTTTACTAACCTATGTTTGGAAGTGAAAGTAACTTCGATGAGAAAAGTGGTTTGCTACGAAGCAGTAAAAGATACAAGAGAAACCTAGAATCCTATACCCTAGGCCAGAATACCGAGTATATGCCATTAAGTCCAGAAGACCCTGAATCTAAAGAAAACCCTTCTGTCAAAAACCCCCCTATAACTCCGCCGCAAAGATCTATTACCCCTGAGAACCCGTCACAGTCTGAAAATAACCCTAACCCTAGTATTCCTATCGCAGGTCAGCGTACCTCAGCAGGTTACCCTCCTCCTCCCCCTCCCTCCCCCCCTAGATCTCAAATGGCCCATATGGCTGATGACATCAAACTACCATTCTTTAAAGGAACTAGATCAAAGGATCCAGAACATTTTTGGTTTTTATGTGAAGCTATGTGGACTGTGAAGAACATTATGGATCAAGATATAAGAAGAGCACAACTGGTGACTTCTTTTAGAGGCCAGGCTTTGACATGGTTCATGAAATTCTCCAGTACTCAGAACCATGTCTTGGCTGATATTAAGACAGCCATGAGAGTTTAAGAAGCCTAAGTCAAAATCACAGTGTATAACTGAGCTAAAAGAGATTCAACAGAGATGAGGTGAATCAGTTTGGAACTTTGATCAGAGGTTCAAAGTTCTGCTAGATCAAGTTAGTTTCACTATTGGACTAGAACAACATAAGGAATGGTTCATTGCAGCCTTATTACCTCATATCAGAATGCCACTCATGCAACAGAAGGTTGCTGATCAACAAGAGGCTTTGGAGATTGTCATGAAAGTGGAGACAGTTCTAATCGAAGATAATTCTGGCATAGCCCAAATACAAGTGCAGTTTAGCAGAAATGGCTCTAGAATTGCATGACATGAAGAAAGGGAAATCTATTTGTGAAGAGGCTTGGTGTACATGATGTAGGACAGAAGGTCATGACAAGGAACAATGCCCTGTGCTACAAAATTACCTGAATACTGGTGCACCGAACCCATTTAACCCTAATGTTCTATATTGTGAGATTTGTAGAACAACTAGCCAAGATCTACCTGAAGACTACTATCTGCTACAAAGATATGTGCAAGTACCTAAGAATCCCTATTGTAAGTTCTATAAGTCAGTAGGACACAATGAAGAGGAATGTCATAGCTTTGATCTTATGAGAGAGTGAACATATGATGCTTATAGGGTACAAAATGATGCACAAGGAAATGAGGGATATGGTTACCGTGGTAGTACATCAGGTCGAGGTGCTTTTGGAGGTCATGGTCATGGTGGTATGCTTGGAAGAGGTCAAGGCCAGGTTGTGTGCTATAACTGTAATCAGGCAGGCCATCTAGCTAGAGACTGTCGAAAGCCAACTACGACATGCCGATATTGCAGAGTGGTAGATCATGTCATTGAGCAATGCCCACAGCTGATATCTAAAATACAAGAAAGAAATGGCACTCCTACTCAGAATATTCAGATGATTGCTGTAGAGCAAAGACCTCTCCCAGCCATTAATGTTGTTACAAGGAGTGGAGCTACGACGCAAGTGCAGAACAAGGAGAGACAGCCTGACGAGGCTTGGGTTCGTAAGACCCCAGAGAAAGTTCCAACCTTCGATGTCGAAAGGGAAAAAGAAACATTTATGGAAGCCAGAAAAGACTTTGCTGATCCAAGCACATCAGTAGCACCTGCGCAACAACATCAACAGCAGTTATAGTCTCAAGAAGCTTCGAAAGATAAAGTAAGTACACTATCGACATTTTTACAGAGTTGTATGAAGCTCTTATGAAATCAGAATGTTTTAAATGAGTTACAGAAAGTTATCGCTTCTTGCGAACCTCAGCGAAGCTCTGGTAAAGAAAAACATGTCAATAGAGTTAGAAGAACTGGAAGAGAAATGAGATTGCATGCTCAGATAGGAGAGTATGACATGACTGATATCATTTTAGACCTGGGATCATAAGTAAATGTCTTAACTAAGCAGACATGGGAACAAATGGGAAAACCTACTCTTGAATGGTCCCCTATACAGTTGATATTAGCCAATCAGTAGAAGATTGTGCCCCTAGGAAGATTCTCTAGCGTCCTAGTAGACATTGATGGGGTTAGTACCTTACCAGATTTTGAATTTGTTGAAATAATTGATGATAGCAACCCCTATCCAGTGTTGTTAGGAATTGAATGGGCAATAGATAATTCTGCAGTAATCAACCTTAAGAGCAAACATATGACTTTTGAAGGAAAAGGATTAAGAGTCATAGTCCCCTTGGACCCTTCTCAAGGAAAGGTACACAGAGCCAGTCAGAGATGAAGATCAAGATATTCTGGATCATATCTACAACATCACAGCTAAAGAAGAAACTGAAGGTATAATGGATTGGAAGTGTGACAAGTCTTGCATGACTGATTTAGATGAAGGCCTAGAGAATTGGAAACATAGACTTTATGAGCTACATGGACATCGGCGTGCAAGAATTACCAAGTCTCTCAGATGGCTTGGCTCACAGATAAGAGTCATACCTCTTTTTTATGTCATGACAGATCCCGAAGAGTTTATTTTGCAATTCTCAGAGTAGGTACCAGATTCACAAAAAATGGAGACTCTAGGTTTAGCATTCAGAGCCACAGCTTCCAGATGGTGGAAACAACCGAGTACCAACCTAATTGGAAAGAACAAGAAGCCAATGCAGTAGAATGCTATAACCTCACAATTGACGAGGATGATGACCCACGCAACATAAACATTCTTGAGTCAGAAGGACACTGCAAAGTACATGGACCAGTAGTCGAAGCACCAGAAGTGACTCAGCCCTTGAAGAAAAGGCAAGTAAACATTGGGTCAAAAGAAATGCCTAAGTATGCTACTATTGGAGATTATTGGGATGAAGAAATAGTAAGCAAAGTGACCCAACTTCTCCATGAGTATCAGGACCTATTTCTGACAAAGTTCTCAAAAATGAAAGGTATCCTTGGTGATATAGGAGTGATAAAAATCCCGTTGAAACCTGATGCGAAGCCTGTGAAGCAGTTCCCTTATAGGCTGAACCCTAAGTATAAAGAAAAATTCAGGGTGGAGCTAGATAAGATGCTCGCAGTAGGAATCATTAAGCCTGTCGAAGAGTCAGAATGGGTCGGCCCCATGGTGGTACAAGAAAAGAAGACCAAGGGAGAAATCAGAATATGTGTTGATCTCAAGAAGCTGAATGATGCCTGTTTACATGATTTGTTTCCTACTCCCTTTACAGATGAATTTTTAGACAATGTTGGAGGTCAATAAGTGTATTCTTTCACTGATGGATTTTCAGGTTACCATTAGATCAAAATTGCTCCAGAGGATCGCCATAAAACAACCTTCGCTACAGAAATGGGATCTTTTCAGTATACAGTTATGCCTTTTGGATTGAAGAATGCACCTGCTATGTTTTCCAGAGTAGTTATATCTGCATTTGAGGAATTCATTCATAAGTTTTTGGAAGTTTACTTTGATGATTGGACTATCTTTGGGTTATTGAAAGATCATATAGCTAGCTTAAGGCTTATGCTGGATAAGTGTAGACAGCATTAGATTTCATTGAACCTGAAGAAGTGTATCTTTTGTGCACCTTTTGGAATTCTGCTAGGTCACATTGTGTGCAAACAAGGATTGATGGTGGATCCCGTGAAGATAGCCATCATTGTGAACTTGCCACCTCTGAAGTCTGTTAAGCAACTTCGTACTACACTAGGTCATACTGGACATTACAGGAAATTCATCAAAGGATATGCTCAGATTACAGCCTCTATGGAAAAGCAATTGAAGAAAGATATTAAGTTTGAATGGACACCTGAGTGTCAGGAAAGCTTGGATATTTTGAAAGAAAGGATGGTAGCTACCCCTATCCTAGTATTCCCTGACTGGAATAAGGAGTTTCATGTTCATGTTGATGCATCTTGCATTGCTTTAGGTGTAGTATCAGCTCAGTCAGGTGAAGGTAATATTGATCACCCTATTGCTTTTGTAAGTAGAAAATTGTCCACAGTAGAAAAGAATTATACTACGACAGAACGAGAAGGTCTAGATATGGTTTATGCCTTGCAGAAGTTTTGACATTATCTGTTAGGATCGCATTTTAAGATGTTCACTGACCATTCTGCTTTGAAGTATTTGATTAACAAACCTGTGTTAGGAGGACGGATATGTAGATGGCTGATTCTGTTTCAGGAGTATGACTTTGAGATCATAGTTAAACCAAGGAGACTTAACCTGGGGCCTGACCACTTGTCGAGGCTCGAGTCCAGAGAAGAGCCCACTAGCTTGGCCGAAGGTCTTCCTGATGCCCAGTTGTTTTCCATCTAGATGGTTGATGACTATTTTCAGGATATTGTTCAGTACTTGTCTACAGGTTTTCCACTCTCTGAGATGACGACACAGCAGAAGAAGCAGTCGGTGGTCAGAGCAACTGACTTTACCTTGATAGAAGGACAACTATATAAGATGGGACCAAATGAAATATTGTGCAGATGTGTCCTAGAGCATGAAAATCCATTGATCTTGGCTGAGGCACATTTGGGAGCAGCAGGAGGTCATTATGCAGGAAAAGCTACAGCTCAGAATATTTTGACAGCTGGATTGTGGTGGCCTACTATTCATAAGGATGCAAGAGAGTATTTCCACAGTTGTGATATCTGTTAGAGGATAGGCAAACCATCCAAAAGGGATGAGATGCCTCTGGTTCCACAGGTAACTTTACAAGCATTTGACAAGTGGGATATTGATTTTGTTGGACCAATCAATCCCCCTGCAAAGAAATCTGGAGCAAGATACATTATTACAGTGACTGATTATCTTACTCGTTGGGCCGAAGCTCAACCTGCTCAGAATTGTAGCGCTGCTATAGCTACGAAGTTCATCTTCGATAATATCTTGTCAAGATTTGGGTGTCCTAGAATTCTTATGAGTGATAAAGGATCACATTTCCTAAATAAGACTATTGAAGCATTGACTGAAGAATTTCAAGAATATCATCAGAAGAGTACTGCCTACCATCCTCAAGCAAATGGAATTGTCGAATCCTTTAACAAGATCCTTGAGCATGCTTTGACAAAGGTTTGTAATGTTAACAGAAATGATTGGGATCTTAGAATTCTAGCAGTACTATGGGATTATAGGATGACTTGCAAGAATTTGACAGGCCATACACCTTTTAGGTTGGTCTATGGACAAGAAGTAGTTATGCCCATGGAGTACATTGTTCCTAGCCTCAGAATATCTGCCTTCACAGAAATGGATGACCCAGCTATGTAGAAAGAAAGGTTGGCAAATATGCTAGAACTCAAGGAAGACAGATTCATTACAGGTTTCCAGCAGCAAGTACAGAAAGCTAGAGAAAAAGAATGGCATGATAGACACATTAAGAAGAAGCAATTCCAGATTGGTGATCTTGTGCTCATGTATGACAGTAAATTCGTGAAGTTTCTAGGTAAATTCAAAACACATTGGAAAGGACCATACATAGTTCAGGAAGTTACCAACGGTGGTTCAGTCCAGTTAGCTAAATTGAATGGATAAATTTTACCTTCCATGGTGAATGGAAGTAGATTAAAGAAGTACAGGGACAAGCCTGGACCCCTTAATCAGAAGTAACAGCAAGAAGGAGAGTCTAAGTACCAAGAAAATTGAAATTGGGTGCTAGACTATAATGAAGCTGTTCTCAAAGCTACAAAGTATTGAAGGCTGTCAAAGTTCGAAAGTCAAAGTTCGGTTGGCAATAAGGTCAGGATGGGTCGAAGGTCAATACTATGACGAAGCTGAAGTTAGTGGTTGTATTGAAGAAGAAAGGCCTGTCGCAACCTAAAATGTGACTGATGGGACAAACTAGATTTGGTGGCGCCGGCATGTGAGCTACCTTAACTGCTTGTAATGATGAGATTTTGGAAAAATATAGTGCTGTGTGAACCAGATTTACCACTGCTCCATCAGATTTGGTGTCCTTAATGCACCATGATGGCAAATTTTGTCATGTGATTCTATCAGAAGCCACACAGACCTACGACTCCTGCATTACGCATTTTCTTGAGTTTCCAGTTAAGACCATGTCAAACGATTGCGAAGTCCAGGAATTGTTACGAGAGTTCAGGGAGAGAGGTCTGCAGAACCGTATCATCCATCCACCTGCATATAAACTTCCCCAGTGCTGTATCCACCTATGTAGACATGATCAACCAGGAAGAAATTAAAGGTAGAAGTTCGGTCTAAACAAAACAAAGAAAGGCACAAACCCTTAGGAAAGACTTCGGAGGATATCAAGATGTATCCTCCTGGCTCAGCAGAATGGAGGCATGATGTTTGTCTTATGCAAAAGTACATTGGCATGCAATCCCAGGGGTACCGTCTATTAAGAACCCAAAGTTGGGGATGGTCAAATGTTTGATAGGACATGAACGGGAGGCAGTTCGAAGGATGGAGTCGCTGATAGGGGTAGAAGGCCCAATGATCCCCGTGACCATCATAAATATTACAAAGGAAGACAACAACATAAGGAACATAGGTAATCTGCTAAGGATGAAGGGATGAAGGATCAAGCAAGCTGCGGCTGTGGTAGAAGTAGCAGAAGGGAAGATGATGATAACAGGCAGAAAAATTAAAGATGATGGTTATAGAGATGCAGATGGATACATAACTCGACAGAGTGCAAAACTTGCTAGTAGAGAAGGAGCAAGCAGCCAACAACATTTTACTATCTTCACCAACAAGATTCTCCCACCAGACAAGCAACAAAGTGTCCCAGGACGGGATACTAGCGAGTCTTAGGGGCCTGTTGGGGCGCGTGCCTTAACGGTCACTAATTTTGGTAACTCTATGGTTTTTATGGAAGCTTGTAAGCGAAGTTGTGACTCAAAATAGTCTTAGGGGTGTCAGGGTTGAGTCAAAGCCTCTTTTTTGTAATTGTCCATAAATTTTAGGTGTAAGCCCATGATTTTGTAATAGTGCACTTGTTTAAATATGCATTCATGTAAAGATGTCAAGGGTATCTAATGACATGAGGATCATGTGATGTGAAGTGAATATCTATTTTGGGTTTTAAGGTTTAGTCCCAGCTGTGTGCGTGGACGACCTCTGCAGCTGTGTGCACAGAGGGTTTTTGTAAGAAGGAACTACAGCTGAGTGCGTAGTTAGAGATTGTAAGAAAGGAACCGCAGCTGAGTGCGCAGTTAGAGATTGTAAGAAAGGAACTGCAGCTGAGTGCGTAGTTAGACTTGAAGGACAGATCTACTGCTGAGTGCACAGATCAAAACTATTGTTTTGTAAGAAGTGGAATAAAAGCATAGTTTGTGGACGTAGCCCCTACACTGGGGGTGAACCACATTATATCTTGTGTTGTGGTTTTTTTGTGTTGTTTCTATTATGGTTTTATTTTATGCATTGATAAGTAGATAATTGGTAAAGTAAGATAACGGTTAAATATTAACTTCACTGTGAATTCCTAGTTAAGGGTTAAGCAAGAAACGTCTTTTATCTAACTGTGAAGCTAATTAAGTGACTATTGAAGTTCTGTTTGGTATAAATATTTGTTGTTAAGGCTAAAGGTATAGTAATATCCCTCTTCTGCTTGCAGAAACTTGGTTCTACAGCACCCCATAGCTGTTTCGGGTGAGACTGCAACCTGTTCGCAGGTTTTTGCCGAAAGGGCCAACACTGTGGGTCTGTTTGTTGGTGCGAAGTTAATGGTATAAAACCCGAGTCTTCCCTATAGCCCAACAAGTGGCTCCAAATAATGAGGAGACTCTATATGTGAATATGATAGTTGAGACTGATATTCTACTAACTGCATCACATCTGTCTTTTCACAACACTGCTTCTCCATGTCTTCATTATTGATACCGTTGTGTGGCTCTGCATGATATGACTCTGAATGATCATATAAGAGTTTTGAATGTTGCTTTTCCATACTAGAATTTTCCAAGGTCTCCAGATCCATGCTTCCCTCTATGGAAGTATAGTAGATTGGAATTCCACAAATTTCTAAATAGACACTCCCCTTGCTAGATATAGCATAGATAGGATCCTTAATAATATATCCACAAAAATTCCAATAGTCATCACCATCATCTATGTTAGATGTGATGGATTTCCCATTGCTGATATCAGGTTCTAATATCGAGTTCTCTTTATCTTCATTACTGATACTCATATATGTCTCAAACTGGTCATGTGGATAAACTGCATACTCCTTTTTCATATCAAAGTTTCCCAAGGCCACATGGTCCTTGCTCTCTCCTTTAGATATGCCATATACAGAAAAATCAACAAAACCATCAAAAGTTTTTGGTTCATTATTTTCCTCTTTATTCATGTCATAGATTGGATTTTCCATGAATGTCTAGGACTCCTCATCAACATCTTTGTCGGGGATAATGGAGTCTTCATCACTTGTATCATGCTCCAAGCTATACTTGTCCTCATTTTCATACTCATCTTCTTCAGAGAAAAGGTCACAAGGTAGTAAACCTTCCAGACTGTCATCATTATATGGAGAACACAAAGGAGTCCCATCATGTATATTATAGTTTTCATCATAAGTTTCACTATAAGATTATGCAATGGTTTCATCCTTAGGCTTGTACTGTTTAGATGGTGACAAAGGGTATGCCTAGCCTACCATGTATATATGATCAGGCTCGCTTGAATTTATTTCCTGATTACTGACCTTAGGAAGTCCATGTTCCATGACTTGATTTGCAGCATAACAAGTTCTTTCCTGGTGGAATTGTTCATGGGGTCTACACCATGGAATTACTTCTTCTACCATGTTAGCTGAGTCTAACTGGTTTGGACTCCTATGCTCTTACTGAGGAAACTTCTTTTGATACATATGATTCTGCCTAGGCTGAAAGTTCCTAGTTCCATTATTTCTTTCCATTGTGATTATTCTATTGTGCATAAGATTCAATTGTGCAGACTAATTTTCCATAAGTTGGTTTTGAATAGTAACCAAGTCTTTTATCATGTATGTTACCTTTTCCATGGGATCTTTAAAGGCCCCCTTTCCTTCTGATTCAAAGGATTTTCCCTTTTCTTAGTTGTATGAAGTGTTTCCCCTAGTGTAACCTGGAATGTTGAATTCGCCTGAAGACTTCATCTTCTTTTCTATTTTTTCGGCCAATTCCTGAGTAGTTTTTAGACTAGCCATCTCTTTGTCTCTTAACTGGTACCTCAAATCACCAGTGAAAGCTTCGATGTAAGATATGAGGATGGAGGCATCCTTTGGGTGATTTCTTTAGGGAGGTCTGCAACCACACACCTGAACTTAGTGTTAAATTCATTCATGGTTTCATTCTCCATCTTCTTAAAGTTATGAAGGGCAGCAAGCAGATGTCTTGGTTCTTTCTTTTCCCCCCATGTCTTCTTAAAATCCTCTAGGAATTCACTAAGAGTTTTATATGAATCATCATCTAGGTTGAAGTACCATTCTTCAGCATCATATTCTAAGGATAAATAAAAAAGCTTCATTTTGACATCATCATGGTCATGGGAAGCATCATTGCAATAACTGACCAGGTGCTTTTCAAACTTTCTAAGGTGAGACTTGGAAGTGATGGCATTATTGCCCTGAAATATGGGGAGCTTCTTGATAGCATCTTTTGGAATGGCATGGGGAGCACCTGCTATTTGAGAAAAGTCAAGGGGTTTGAATAATTTCATCATTTCTTGAGATTGGTGAACATGACTCTCTACAAATATGTGATGGATATCAGAGAGGGATCGGTCTCCTAAATCTTCAAGGTTTCTATGAGAAGTCTACCTATTCAATCTTTCCCTAATAAACCTTTCAGGATCAGGGAGAGGATGGAATAATTGATGGCAATTTCTTCGGGTAGAAATTCTTGGAGGGATGTTAGATAGTGGATTCGCTAGATGGATCGAGTTTTAATTTTTATGTTTTTTAAAGACTAGATCAATCAAAATTTTTTGATCTTTTTAGTTGTTTAGAAAAAAGTTAAGCTAAGTTGCACTTGGGAATAAAAAGATTTATCCCCGACAATATTGCCAAAAAGTGTTGCTACCTTTCACACACCTGGGTCACGTGGCAGAAATCTTCAAGCCACTCGATGTGTCCTTGGGGGCAGGTCTCAAGTCAAGGCTGTTAGCTTGTTCTTGACTCCTCCTTTTAGGCCCAACTCCTAACAAAGCCAAGGGGGGTAGACCCTATTAAGTTACTAAGGCTAATTACTTAGTATGGTGATGTTAAACTAAATGAATTACTAAGGAGTTTGAAATTTAACCATAAACAACCATAGATGACAAGATACAAAATGAGTGCACGAAAGCACAATGCTGAGACACAATATATATATATATATATATATAGCAAGAAAATAATCAGTGCCTTAAAATGGAGTCAAAAGGAAATCAATGTACTTGCATGTGCTTGGAGTGAATGTTTTTCAATTTCCTCTTGGTACGTTTTAATTTAATGTAAAATATGAGTTGATTAAAATTAGGTGAAGGGGTGGACTCCAGATATACCCGAGAGTACTTGGAGTATGTCCAAAACTAAACCTTCACGGCTACCTGCAAGGAATATGTGGGCTGAATGGAGTCTCTGGGGCTATTTTTCATAATGCACTCATTAGGGTGTGACAGATATCGGTGCCCCGAGGTCACTTTTCAAAAGTTCCCGCTTCCTTTGGGTATTTTGCCACCATAATGGTTTGATCTAGGTGTTGGATTTTCACCTGATGGTTTGTCAATTTGGGAGAGTGAATCCTAATTATACTAGTCACTCAAGTTCTTTTGACACAGCTTGACTGATCGGATGATCCAAAGACAAGTGCAGAGAATACACACTGAAGTCTTGTCAATTTTAGTAAATTTTGAGATGGATGTTCTTGTTAAAAAGAAAACCCTCCAGGAACCTCTTTCGGTCCAAGTGGACCTGAATTGGGGAATCAAGGAGGGGTTGATTTTATTATGGTTACTGAAACAAATAATGATAGAAAATGAAACATAAAAAGATAAGAAAATCATAATTTTTTAATTAGACTACCATGAAACTTTCTTCACGTTTTGGCTCAAAAGGAGGCTCGTGGGGTAAGTATTAAAGTTACTTTGAAACCAATAGAAATGGAATATGGAATTTATTTTAAATCAAAGTATACTACCCTACATATTAATACTACGCTAGATTAAAAAAATATGAACGAAAAGCAAAAAATGGCATAGACGCAAATCCCCCCAGTGGGGATGGGGAATGGGCTCGAAAGAGCCTATTCAGAATTAATTTTATTACCAGTGGTTACAATATCATAAAATTGATATGATTCCTCTTGATTTTTATATAGAATAAAACCAAGAGCTTACAAAGTGCAACAATTAAAGATTTCAGTGAAAAAGGGAGACCCCTGGGGGGATTCAGAAGGCCCAAAAGTAATTTTTTAACAGAAGATCCTCCTCTTTTCTGTTATACCTGATAAAAACAAGAAATATTATTAGACTGAAATATTCCACAAATCACTCTTAAAGTACCTTTGGGTCAGCTTACTTTTAACCAAAAAAAGCTAAGTTAAAACTAGTTAAAAAAGGTAAAAAAGGAACCAAGGAAAGCAAGATTTCCTTGGTATCTTGGCTTGCCTTTTAGGAAGCCAATATGATGTGCACTGATTGCTAGATTTATATTTTATAACAGAAAACATAAATCTATTCCATGCAAGCTACAAATTCTCTTTAAAATTCTATGCAAAAAGGACAATTTCCCTAAAGCTAGATCTAGAATGCCTATGAAATGTTTTAAGAACAAGATCTAGATTATGGGATTCGAGGAGATAGATCTATGTTAAATTTACTTGAAGATAATTGATCTAAACAATATCAAAGCTGTGAACAAAGTAACCAGGTAAAAAATTTGATTTTGAAGGAGGAAAAGGAGAAGAGAAGTGCTTGTTGTTGAACCAGATCTGCAATGGAAACTTGTTAGTGGAATACAGAGAGGCAATGTCTTCACAAATATTTTGGATTTATAGTGGATTCAAACTAGATCCATAGCTCATCCAATCCTTGCTACCTGAAAGATAAACACACAATCCTGCACGAAACCTCATGAGATCTAGATGTATATATGAAGAATAGACAAGAATTACATGCAAATAAACTTATTACACATGTATAATATAGATATTCTAATCATATATTCTATGAGATATAAGAAAAATAAGTAACCTTACTTTCCCAACTATACTCCTATTGATTCAGCTGAATCATTCAAGCCAGATAGGGTTTAGATGCAAAATTTGAGACAAAAGTCAGCAACATCAATAGCCGTAAGACAATGCTTAATCCACACATATGAGAGCATTACACCATTTGGCCTCCAAAGCTTCTTTATTTCAACAATCAAAAGATTACAACAATATTACAATAGAAAGCCCTTCAATCCAACTCTAACTAGCTTGGAAGAGGCAGCCTGAGATTTATTTATACAAAAAATAGAAGATCCAGCCCAGGGGGCACAAATCCCAAGGAGATAGACCACTGTAGCTGAAGGAGAGTCCATCAATGCCTGATCTGTGTCTAACTGAACCAGATATGAGTCTCACTGAGTGCAATTATCAATCAGAGAGCTGATATGACTAACACCTCAACCTGTTGACTGAAGCATCCACCAAAACTCATCCAGATGAGCCAAAACATGTGGAGGAGAGAGGGAGGGCAAAATTCCCCTTAAAGGATGCTGAAGATCAACTCTGGATCTGATTTGATCACCTCCTTTAGTGAAGGATTTGTCAGATCCAGTTAATCTGGTTCATATCTGACTGATTTCAATCAAATCGGTTGAGAATCCACTGATCTATGATTCTGGATTTGATCCATTATTCATCAATTTATTAATTAAAATAATCAATAATTGATTTTTGGGGCTTTCTGACCTGAGTGATGGCAAATCACTCAAAACTAGGAAATAGTGGGTCCATGGGTTTACATGGTGCTCTTAGCTTGAAAATGAGCACCTACATGACTGAAACTAATTATTTGGCCCACTTTTATTACAAAATCAATTTTTCCAATTAAACTATTAAAAAATAGCCTAAGTTTTGGAAAAATTAAAATTTAATAAAAAACACTGAAAAAACTAAAAAATTGAAAAAAATGGAAAAACCTAGGGGGACTTAGACATGTTCATATGACTCAACCATGATGTCTATCATGTTTATACATTGACACATAGACTCTAATAACCTCAATAGGCCTAAATTCCAAGCCGACCACCCCAACTTTGGAGGTATTGAGTGAAGAACTAACAAATTATCAGTCATTTATTCAATAACCAATAATAACCAAGGGAAAAAATGCCCTGGCCTGATTAGATTAAAAAATAAAGTCTAATAGACTGAGTCCTTTACAGAAACTATCATGCTAGAACATTTATTACAATTCCCCCATGGGGTATGAACATGTGATATAGTACAACAAGCACTTCCCAGAAGTACTTCCAAAGGCCTTCTGAAGTCTGAACAAATTATCCTTGTCCGATTCACTAGGATCGCTTGATAAAAAACCACTATGTACAACTTAGGTGGTAATAGACTCCAACTACATCATCGCACCGTTCAGATTCATATAGGGTAATGGTCCGTGTAGTGTTTGGTCGAAGACCCCGGATGTCACCTGACTCTAGCACATTGATGAGTCTATTTGAGGGGCCTAAACATGTTATGTACCTTATGATTTTTGGGTTGCGTTGGAGACAGTGTTCAGAAGCCATATCAATGCTTTGATATATATTTATGATTGACACAACATACTTGTACCATAGAGACTCTGACTCTCCATCAGTGAGTCCATACAGTTATGTACCACCCCAGATCCAGCAGGTCATCAGTCATGAAGATATAGCATTCCATGAGAATGCCATGGGTCCAATATAGCAATTCTTCAGATCAGTATTATATTCAGCCTCACATTGAGGCAACCACTATGTATCATCAATTGTATATGATCGGCTCTTGTATTTTAGAGCATAGATCAAATTATTCTTTTGACATTGTCACAAGCATGGGGATGCCCACCTTGTCCATATACATGTCACACATTATTTGTATCTCACCCATTGATGGGAACCATATTAATACAAAAACCAAAAGCCACCATGCCCCCGCCTCGAAAGCACCACCTCTCTGCAGCAAATCCTATGATGTTCGTCGACCATACGATGATCTCCTGCCCTCACACATTAGGGGGCAATCTGTTAACCCAAAAAATCCCTCACTCATCTTTACATGGCCTACATCACCCAAGGACACCCATGCATGACCCTCGTATCACCCCATTAGACCCCCACAACCTGAAAAAGGCTTAAAAATGAGTAAAAGGGCTTAAAAACCCCAAAAAGAGCCTAAATAACTCTCCTAGGGGCTAAATCCTCCAAAAAGGGGCTAAAACCCCTCAAAGGAGCCTAAAACACTAAAAAGAGCTAAAGTTAGGGTGAAAGGGGCTAAAATCCCAAAAAATGGGCTAAAGCCCTGACTAATGGCTTAGAACCCTAAAAAAGATATAAAAGAAGGGGTGGGGGTTACTCTCAAAACACTCTTTTCTTTGCATATTGTTATGCTTCCCATGGATGCCTTGATACCCTTTGCCTCTCAAGCCACCCGCATCCCTCCTCTCATCCATTCATTCTCCCATTGAGCCATAGCTCCTCCATATCGAAGAGAGAGAGAGGTGCTTCTTCCAGCCAGGGCATGGTGGCCCATTGCACCAAAGAGAAGGTGTACCATTGTTTGTGTTAGGTTAAAACAAGCAAAATTAACATAATAATGAGTGAGAAATAAACATTGCAAGCAACATTCAAGATAGACACACAATATACCCTAGAAATCTGATGCAGGGAAAACCTGCATCAATGAAGATCTTCATTACATGGCCAAAACCGGCCATCTAGGCCAAATGAGCTAGCCACCGCTCTCCTTCAGCCCTCTTTACAATGGAGCCTCCTCAAGCCTTATAAAAGCTTAATCACATGCAATACCATGGGACAATACCATGGGCTACAACAAACCATGTGCCTAAACCATGTGCTAGACCTAAACCAACTTTGACTCGATCTCAAGTCAAGGTTAACCCTAACAATCCCCTCTTTAAACTTGACTTGGAGTAATCACCAACTCCCCTCAAATATTTACCGAGTAATCTTACATACACCCCCCTATCACCTAGGTATATCTCCCGACTTTACCAGTGAGTTACCAGGGGTATGCATGCCTTACCAGGTCTTACAGCCATATGCCCACTTACATGCAAACCGCTCCATTACATTTTTTTCATGTGCCTTCATGGTGACTACACCATCACCATCCATTACTTCATCCCCTCGCTTTCCATGCTCGCTTCCTTGCTCGTCCTTTTCCATGCTCCCTTTGTACCTACATCCAAACTCTATCATTGATGTCCATATAAAGAAAAATCCATCTACCAGATTACATGGGTCATCGGCCGCTATAACCGCTAGTTCTCTAGGAATTCTCTTCACATACATGGCTCATCAATCTTGGTCCCAAAACTGAGATTAAACCATCTCACATTTCTCCCGCAATGGAAGACTCAACCTCTCCAATCCACATCAAGCTAGGCTATGAGTACACCTGCCACCCTCTTACCTACCTAGTGGTTCATTCCACACTTGATGCAACATCCCTTCTTTGCACATAAGAGGGATACCTTGTGCTTTTAGCATCCAAAGAAATCCAAAATTACCTATGGCTAAGTTTCACATGGACCAAAAAATTACTGCTAGGGTGTCGAGTACCACCGAACATGCACCCCACAATTTGATTCAACATAGAAACACCAACGAGAATAACCAAGCCAAACCATGGCTCTGATACCATTTGTTAGGTTAAAATGAGCAACATTAACATAATAATGAGCCAGAAATAAACATTATAACAAGCAACCACATATAGACACACAATATACCCTGGAAACCCCATGCGGGGAAAACCAGCACCAATGAAGATCTTCATTATATGGCCAAAATCGGCCATCCAGACCAAGTGAGCTAGCCACCGCTCACCCCTAGGCCACTTTACAATGGAGCCTCCTCAAGCCTTATAAAGTCTTAATCACATGCAATACCATGGGACAATACCATGGGCTACAACAAACCATGTGCCCAAACCATGTGCTAGACCTAAAGCAACTTTGACTTGATCTCAAGTCAAGGTTAACCCTAACAGTTTGTTCATGTATTTACTTTAGTATCTTAGTTGTTTTCTAACCCATATTTGCTTGCAGGTTTGTTTCTTAACTTGTTTTGCAGGTTTTTTGTTTCTGATAATTGTTTGCAGGTAGCTTCAATCAAGCCCTAACATTGTTTGCAGAGGGGCTCCTGGCCATTTCTTATCTTTCTGTTCTTTCTTGATTTCTATCTATTTATTTTTTGCATTTCCATATAGGAACCTACCCTTCCGTCCTATAGATGGAAGGGAGCCATTCCTGCCTTGTAGTAAGGGAGAAATCCCTGCTACAAAAATGACCTAGCATAGGGACATTATTTGCAAGTGGGGTATCCACATCTGGTGAAAAAAAGTCAAGTTGATCGATGGTAACAATATTCCCCAAATAAAGGAATTGGAGAGTTTGAAAGAATATCGAAGCGACGATAGTCATAGCATAAAACCAATTTCTCCCCAATAGAAGATTGTAATCCAATGGGGCATCTACCACTTCCACTTGAATGGAAATAGTCTTGCCCCAAAGCTCGAATGAAAGGGATGGTAATAGACCATGAGGCTGGAAACCTTATCCATTGAAAGCTTTTAACATCATAGGTGATGTTGTAAGTTGAGGATAGGGAATGGATTTCCAACAAGATACAGACAAAACTGAGGTTAAAGCTCCCTCATCCAGAACTGTCCTATGGACCTTTCTCCCAACTCCTCTAGTTGCAATTTGAAAAGAAAGTTGGTGGGGTAAATTGATTTATAGTTCTCCACATTAAAATGGATTAGGTTAGTGTTATATGGGTATAATTCCCCCAAATCCGTTAACAGGTTTTTATGCTACGTTGGACTAGTTTGGAGTACCTCAAGGGTGGACATTGCACAAGGTGCCTGAGCTAAGTCTTCCACAAAATTGTACAATTATGCAGCTCGGGCATTGGGATTAAAAAAATCCTTTCTGAGGGTACTCTTAGGTGGGTGTAAAATCAAATAGAGATTATGTTTCTCGATGGTAATAGGGCCATTAGATGAGGATGGAGGAGAACTAGTGGAAGGAACTTTCTCGGAAGAAGGGTTTTCATCTTTCTTCTCTATCGGCTTATCATATGATAGACTATGAGTGTTTAAATTGATGGTTTCTGAGGACATGATTCTGATTTCCTCGGTAGAACTAGAGGTCCCTTGATTATACATATGGTCTATCAATTGTTGCTGAGATGGGAAGGGTGTTGATCCTAGATTTGTTATCATTTTTGGGAGTTAAATTACTTATTTAAACATATGTTTTATTATATTTTTCATATTTTATGTCACATAGATCACTATTCAGCCCAGGTATGTATGAATTTAAGGTTTATATAAAATCCATTTATTATTATCATTTGATGATTTTTTTAATTAAAATTAACATTATTGAAGCGCATTTGATGTATTAATTGATTTGTATATTCTTTTGCAGGTTATATAATCTTTTTGGATGAATTAACAACAAGCACACATTCAGCTTGTCATGTGCACAACACGTCCATCTCGTCATCCAGCTCGCTTTGTGAAACTCGTTGGCAGGTTTCCAGGAATTTAAATATTTTTACTGTAGACCATAGTCCTTAAGTGCACCAACAAATAGACATCGCATTCACCCTAGATCTACGCCCACATATCCAGCTCATGGTATAGCTTGTTGATCAGCTTTCCATCAAGATCGCTAACTAGACTATGCACTATTGAGAATTGATTCCAAGCATTAAAATGTTGAAACATCCTATGAACTGTTTACTGTCCACACATTTGGATGATGGAGAAGCCCTCTTCTAGAAAATCCACCATCATGCAGCCCCTGCTCGAAACCTCACCAACTGACCACGTGTTGGGTTAGTGCATTTAACCTATGTTCTAGAAGACTCACGATGTACACTGCCTCTGCTCACCACTAGTCCACCTGCTGCACTAAGGAAGGAGCTATGTGCCACATCACGCACGCTGAAGAGAACCAACCACGCTGAAGAAGGAACCTGTGCATTACACCGTCCAATGAAGAGAGTCGACACGCGCTAAAGGAGGAAGATCCCATGTGTTGGAGTTTTATTAGTTAAATTCCTTTATGGATTGACTAAATTTAGAGAGCAGTTGACCACTAAAGGGTTGACTTGCTCATCCTTGTAAACACTGTATATAAATACCTCCTAGTGCAGAGTTAGGGAGTTGATCATTTTATTTGTTAGACAGTCGTTTTTGGAGAAGAATTCTGTATTTTTGTTCCATCGTTTGAATAAAGAGTTGTATGCTTTGCTGTTTATGATTGCATTTGAGTAAGCGTTAGCAAGGCATCACACCTGATTACTGAGAGGGCCCCTCATCAACCAGAGGTTTATTTTCTTGTTTATTTCTTTCATATTTTCTGTTGTAGCTAGTTTAACTTACAGTTTGTTTTATTATTCCATTTTCTTGTAAATGCAATTTTATTTTTTAAATTAGATAGTTAACTGCGTGCATGGTTTGCTTTCATATTTGTTTTCAGCCATTTTATTTCCAATTTACTATTCAGTTTATTTACAAGAAACATAATAGATTGCTTTTATCAAGTTAAATAGGTCCAGTTTTGTTTATTTCCTTTCTATTATGAGTTATGCAATTTAAATTCTAGTTGATTTCTTAATGATTTCTTAATGATTTATTTATATTCACTAATTTGTTTAGGTTCATTTCATTGTTAAATTTGCTTAATAAGTAGGTTTACCTATTACCTTTATGCATTAGATTTACATCTGCATGAATTCAGCTAAAGATTAGAGCATTTAGGTTAATTTCTGTCATTTTAACTATCCAGACTATCATTCAGACAACTTGTTTAAACTGTCATTCTGTCACCTCTTTTAGACCTACAGGCCAGTCTGTCATTCAGCCCATAGTTTCGTTTTTAGTGTTTTTAATGTGTTTTGAGTTTGTTTTCAGTCCTGTTTCTTTAATGTTTGATGTATGCTTTGATCGATATAGTTATATGATAGTTCTATTTAACATTAAATTTAAATTGGATTGTTTTAGGTTATTTATTAAAAGTTACCTTACTTCTTTTCACCTTAAATATGTGTTAAGCTATTTTACGTTTTGTTTCTTGAGTTTGTTTCTGATTTCTTTTTACTGATGTATCGTTTCGTGTTTATACTTTTGGATTGATTTATCTATTTACATGTAAAATTCAGCATTATATATGTTATCCTTAGTATTTTTTCAGGTTAATCCTTTTTCATTGTGTGATTACTAAAAGAGACTTGTAGGACATAGTTCAAAGATATTCCTATTAAGTTTTCTACTTGCTTATTAGTTAGGTCTTCCTTGAATCTTAGTTTCCCATTTAAAGATTAGTTGTTGATAGTATCTTTTCTGGTTTAAAGTTATTTACTTATAAAATAAATTATTAATTATTTAGTTTAATATTTTGTTCTGATTTAATTACCTTAATAATTGAATTCTTAGGAGTTTGACTCGGTTTTTCATTTTGAAATAGATTTCGATGTTTTGTTTGTTAAATATATTTCCATGACACCATAGGAACCCCTCTACCTTCACATATATTTTGTGTCAACTTTAATCCTACCAACCCCGTTCGATAATTAAATTTTAGATGAATTAATCTAGACGTTATAACACCCAAACATTTTGGCACCGTTGCTGGGGAGTTGTTCTGTAAGGTAGAGTAGAATTATTTATGAATTTTAGTAGTAGGTTGGTGGCAGGGGAGCTGTAAGATGAGAGGTAAAAACCTGTGCATCTGTTATAACAAGCACCCCCAAATCCAACAATAGTAGTAGCATAAGTTTTATTTAGTTTAAATTTTTTTATGAGCAGAATTAAAGATCCTCAAGGTAGATTTGTTAAGACAGAAAAACTCATTGAAATTCCTACTAAATTTTCTAGGGGACGTAATACCCCAACCACTAACTTAGCAGAAAGGTATCGAAAGACACCTATAGGAAGTGGTTCTACCCTGAAACCTAAGGAGACTCTCTCAGCAGATCTTACCAAGGAAGCCATAGAAGGAGAAGGAACCTTGGCAGGGGATCCTAAGGACCTCATTCATGAGAAAGTTCAAGATGATCAACCACTAGGAACCTCTAACCCTCCACTAGGCTTGAATCCAAATAAAAAAACGTTTTTATTAGTAGGAGATCTAGACTTCGTTGACTTTGTTGATCCTGCCCAAGTAAAATCTCTCTTTGAAAGCTTTGTAGATCCAATCATCTCACAAATTGAAACATCCATAGTAGAACCTATTATCCCTCTAGGATTCAATAAAAACATAGTTGATCAGACGAAAATCTCTCCCGCAAAAGAACATTGGGACGTCCCATTGTCACCTCGAAAGGATCCTCCTAGGTATATTTACATTAAGAATCCATCTTATATGGAGATACAGGGAGAAAATGAAGATCACAATGAAGTTAGAAATGATGAAGGAGAAGGGGAAAATTGAGCTAAGGCTACCTTCGGGTTCCTTATTTTAGACACGATGCAGGATATAACTATGAAAAACATCCCTCCCTCCTCCTTACCTACTTTCTATGGAAAAAGTAATGAGGACCAGGACACATTCCTGTTCGATTTCGATATCCTTTGTAGGAGCTATAATTATCTACAAGATGCTCACAAACTAAAACTCTTTCCCGCTACACCAGAAGATTCCGCCTTGAGATGGTTCATGGCATTAGGAGAATTCATTATCAGAACTTGGGATGATATGAAAACTTCATTCTTGCGAAAATATCAAGAGTATTGCAAACCTAAGGACTGTCAACATGATATATTCAAGATACAAAAACTTGAAGACAAGAGCCTGGAGGATTATCTTGAAAGGTTCATTTATACATTACATAAATCTAAATATAGTGACCTCCAAGAAGATGTAGTACATACACTTTTCATTAAAGGGATCTCCGAGGACTTGTTAGAAAGTCTTAATCTCATGGCAGTTGGCAATATTTCTCATAAAACTTTTGCCCAAATTAGTGAGATGTGTAAAAATTATTCTAGAAGTAGGGGGGAAGTTGTGATTTTTTTTCAAGAGCCTTATAGTAGAAAAGTAAGACGAAACATTCCTAGTTTAGGTGGATTTATAACAGTAGAGTTAGGAAACCTATTGGAGAATTTCAAAACTAATATATTAGGAGTAATGGGTTCTCAACTAGATGCTTTACAAGCCAAGAAAAGGCAATTGAAGAACGAGCAGCAATGAGCATCTTTTGTCCAAGATGTAGAACCAAACATCCCAAAAGGGAATGTCCATTAAACAACATCTCTGTATGTTACATCTGTACAGACGATCATCCAACGGATAACTGCCCATCCTTACCTCGGTTGCAAGACATATATAAGAGTGGGGATGTAGCTAAAACATCTAGGATGCCTCCTTGGAAACCTAGATACCAACCAACATATCAAAACTTTCCATTGCAACCTCCACTATATTATCCTCCATATCAACCAACTCAGTAATGGAACAATTCAAGTTGGCAGAATTGGCTACCCCAGTACCCTCCTCCTCAATTTCCACAACAACAATATTGGTCACAAGTATGGAGAGGAAAACCATAACCTCAGTCACAACCTATCCCTACACCTAATCATCCTTATCCTCAACATCAAACAAAATTCTAGTAAATTTTGCCTAGATTTGTACCTCCAGTTCCTTTCATTATACAACAACCTCATCACTTTTAGAACACAAATCCTCCTCAACCAACATTATTACTTGCACAAGCGATACCTAACCCTAATAATAAACCAACTCAAGCTCTTAACAGCATTGAGTTGCAAACTCTTCCATCATACGTTATTTTGACTATACCTGTACATGAAATTCAATTACGACTAGGAAGAGTTGTGATTGATAAACCCAAGTCATCAGTCATCTTTCATGAAGCAAATGAAGAAGAAGAGGATTCACGTGAACCCATGAATGATGGTATTTTGGAGGATGTGAACATTCCAAAGGTTCCAATACACACCCATCCTCTGCAAGAAATTATTCAGGAGCAAAGAGTTCCTCCATTTCCAGAAAGACTAGTGATAGAAAAATCTGTAGTTCATCCAGAGTATAACATTTTGAATGAATTAAAGAATATCTGTATCAAAATTCCTCTATTACAAGCTATCAAATAAATACCAATATACAACAAGGTAATAAAGGAGATATGTATTAAATGCTCAAGAAAGAAACAAAGGGACCCTCTCACAATTCCTGTTATAGGAGAGATGTCTGAATGTATGACAGATCAGTCTCAAATTGAAAAATATACAAATATAGGATCTGTAGTAATGACTGTAATTATAAACAACACCGCCATAGAAAATACATTAATCGATTTATGATCCACTATTAACATGATGACCACCGCAGTCTTAGAATTTTTACATAGGACAATTTCTCCGACCTACTCCTTCCATCCTAGAACTAGCAGACTGTACTACGGTAAAACCTGCTGGAGTCCTGGATGACATTGTTGTATCAGTAGCCTCGTGGGAATACCCTGTCGACTTTATGGTCATAGAATCAAAGGATCCTTCTAAAGGGAGTCATATTATCTTGGAAAGACCATGGTTATCTACTACAAATTCTTTTATAGGATGTAGGGATGGAGAGATGACTATTTCCAATGGGTTTTCTACATGGAGACTTATTTTATACCCCCCAGCACAACCAATAACTAAAAACTCATGGTGGTTAAATTGTTCCTTCGCGGACGAGGACTTTGATGAACTCTCCCTTCCTAGTGATTTCTCTTGGGCACTTCAGGAGCATACCACTAAGAATGTATTAAATCAATTTGTTTCTTCAACAACCTATTCAGATTTCCCTCAGTATTTTTCTCAATTAGATTAGATTTTTGGAGATGAGTTTCAAGAGAATATGGCTCTCTCAATGTTTATGGAGACACCTTGTGTCTATTGATGTATTTGTAACTTCATAATGTATTCACTTGTATATTATACCCCAATATCCCTATTGGGAGTATCAATGATGTAATCAAGTCATGTCATACCCCGATATTCCTATTGGGTGATTAAATAATGTAAACAAGTCATGTAAATTCATAGAGATTAACTCTCCTTATTGATCAAGGGTTAAAGTATCCATAGTTATGGGGAACTAGGGTTGTTAGACTCTCCTAGAGAATTCGGCCCTGGTGAGTTAATGTAAGTCGGGTCATTAATACCCTAGTTATGGTTATTCGAGCCTACATAACTAATTTAGGATTACTAGAGCCTACGTAACAAAGTAAAATATTAAGTGAATGAAAGAATATAAATAGAGAGTGAGCCTCTCTATTTATTACACACATACACTCACTCAACTGGGGTGCATGAGTGAGAGAGGATAAGCTCTCTCAAGTGAGAGAGAGAGAACAGCTATTGGAGATCATATTTTCTCTCTTTGAGTTTTACTGCTGCCATTGGTGCTCATTCTATCTCTAAGGAAGTTTCAGGGTTTTCTCCTTTATGGTTTCCTCGAGGAAAATATTTGTGTCTCTTGTCTCTTGTGATTATTGTTGTGCATGTTATTCTCTCAGATAAGATCCTAGATCATATTGTTTAAATGATTAAAATATAACATGGCATCAGAGCTAACCTAAGAAGAAGACACTATGCATCTACAGAAGCTAGGGATTCTTAATTTTTGGGTCTCTCTCCACAATCCATCAGAAAAAGGAGGCTAGGATAACTCTCCATTAAAGTGTGCATCTCTTTGTGGAAGCAGAATTTGATTTCAGGCATTTTCAATTTTTGCTATGGGAAATTAGGGCTTTTTACGAAAGAGGAATTTTTGAGCTAGCATAGGATTTCTCTCCTCATCAAAATTGAAGTTTAGAGACCAAGGTCAATATTTTTGGTTGGGTAGAAATGTGGGAAATTCAAACCCTATTTTGACCTCGGGCCTCAAAAACCCTAAAATACTAAAACGGGTAGTTTTGGTACATTCGCTATATATTGGGATTTAAGAAGTCTTAGGGGCCAAAATATTCAGAGGTAGAAGATAAAATCCTGATGTACCATGTGTAAAAATTTGAGCCTCATATTTTCTATATTCTGGGAGATATGATTCCTCCAAATCAACGTTCCAACCTCTTCCATGATTCATCCCTAAACATGACACCTAGGGAGAATTGATGTATCTCTGGCTACGAAGTTCCAAATGAAAATTTTCAAGATGTTCCAAATAGGGCACGAATTTTAATTTCTCTGGTAAACATTTAAGACTCCGAAGGTGAAAAGGTGACACATGGAAGTCCATACAAGTTTGCTATTCTGAACAGTACTGAAAGAAGTCACCTTGGGAAAACTTTCATAAGTCCCTATTGGTGAAACCAATTCTGTGCAAACCTATGGTGTCGAAAAGAAGGCAGATGAGGCTATCTCACTGTGCAATTTCAAACATAGAGGAGTAGTAATGTCAGAGATACCACAGAAAGAGTAGCAAGCATTTCTATAGAATAAATTGGTAAACTAGGGCTTCCTATTTCGAGAGCTTCCCTCCATTGTTTTTAGAAAAGGAGTACATTGGACAGCTCTCCTTGAAGAGGCATGTTAACCCAAAAAATACCTTGCTCAACTCTACATGGCCTACACCACCCAAGGACACCCATACACGACCCTTGTAACACCCCATTAGACCCCCACACCCTTAAAAAGGCTTAAAAATGAGTAAAAGGGCTTAAAAACCCCCAAAAGCAGCCTAAATAACTCTTATAGGGGCTAAAGCCTCCAAAAAGGGGATAAAACCCCCCAAAGGAGACTAAAACCCTAAAAGGAGCTAAAGTTAGGGTGAAAGGGGCTAAAAGCCCAAAAAATGGGCTAAAGCCTTTACCAAGGGCTTAAAACCCTAAAAAGCCCCAAAAAAGCTATAAAATGAGGGGTGGGGGTCACTCTCAAATGACTCTTCCCTTGCATACTGTTATGCTACCCGTGGATGCCTTGAGACCCTTTGTCTCTCAAGCCACCTAGATCCCCCTCTCATCCACTCATCTTCCCCATTGAGCCATAGCTCCTCCATTGCTGAGTGAGATAGAGATGTGCTTCTCCCAGCCAGGGCATGGTGGTCCATTGCACCAAAGAAGAGGTATACTTATGTATTTTGTTTCATTTCTTTGCTTTTGTTTAATCCATAGCTTGTTTGTAGGTTTTCATATTCTTGTTGCAAGTTTATTTCTAACATTTTTTTGTAGGTTTATTGTCTCTAATAGTTGTTTTCAGGTTATTAGGAGCAGAGCCCTAACCTTGTTTATAGAGGGGCTCACAGCCATTTCTTTCTATTCTTTGCTTTCATCTCTATCCAGTTTCCTTTCGGCTTTTCTTTTCTACATTTCCACACAGGAACCTCCCCTTCCATCCTATAGATGGAAGGGAGCCATTCCTTCCCCTGTAGCGAGGAGAAATCCCTGCTACAGAAATGGCGACCATACTAGGTCAATCCCACAGGATCCCTGGTTCAGTTTTTTAAAAGTGCAAGCTCATTTCAGTTTATGCCCTAGTTTTAAAATTTCTTTTCAAATCTAGTTGAAATCCTATTTATTTTCAGTTTTTGTTGTTGCCGAAGCCTCTTCAAGGAAACTTTGAGTTTTTTTGGCCACAGTACAGGTTACTATCGGTCGAATCTGACTTAGGATCAGAAAAACCTCAAATCCATAGTAGGTTGCACTTATCGAGCCTAAACACGAGACTAGGTCGCTCATTTACGCCTCATAGGTGTGACCAAGTTTCCCTTTCCCCCACAAAAGGTGTGTCTTCCCTCAAAAGGATAGATCGCTTCTGTCTGTGAAAACTATGTGACCCCCTCGCATGTTTCAGGAAAAAATTGGTGACCCCCTTGCCACATTTAACCTGAAACGTGCGTTCTGTCACTCATAAATTAATTTTTAGTTTACTAAGGATAGCTAGTGTGGCTCAGCCACCTCTGTCTGGTACAATAGTCCCATTTTTGTTTCTGTTCAAGTTTACTGCAATTTCATGTACACACAAAGTGTAAATTAAAAAAAATTTAATTGGTTAATCAAGATAGCCTAACTAAAATTGACATAAAATTAACAGTCTTGCTTACCCTTCCTCCTCTACCCAATCATCACCCTTGGGGGTATTCTAGTATACAACGAAGGGCGCAAATCGTATAGTAATAGGCCCTTCACCCAATATTTTTCAAAACCATTAAAAATGGATGACCTGGAAGGTAGAGGGAGTAGAGAAGGAGGGCTTCTCACGATGCTAAGTGTCCTCCCTATTGACCAACCTTACATTCGGGAGGTGACCTGTGGATCTATGGATGGGATTAGTCTCATTATGTTGAGAGCCCAACACCTTCTCCTGGTTGAAGAAGAATATAGATGCAAGGTAGTCACCTAGTTAGGCCATCACAATTCAGGGTAGAAATGGTATCTGTCTACAACATTTTTGATTATTTACTACTTTTATTTACAATGTTATGAACTCTACCACAATATGATGAATTCATAAACCATTTTCAGCCACCTGATAATAGAAAAATAGCAAGACATATACACCATACCACGTAATCAACCCCACTTAGTTCATGACACTGAGAGAGGCACTAAAATTGATTATTTTACACTAAGTTCAAAAATCTGTAGTCTTTGAGGACATAATTTCCTGACTGCCTTAACCATGGGAAGTACTTGGGCTCATCCCAGAAAATCATTGTGAGGAGTACCACAGGAACCCCAAAGTAGCTGGCCACTGAGAGGAATTGCCAAGCGAAATGGGCAACGACCCCCACCGATTGAGTAGAAACACCCATGAAAAAAAATCCAAGTGATGTCTTCTAGTAGTCTTGGTGGTTGAGTGACCACCTACAACCAATAGGAAGCCATTGAAACCGGGGTCCAAAATATCATTCCCACTAGTTTGATACATAAATATAACACAATTGATCCCTCACGCTCTTCCTCACGCCTAAGAGGCGAACCACCACAATTTAGGTCATTGAACTGACACCATCAAGACCATTCTCGATGACCTCTCACACCATCAGAGGGCCACACAGCCTATGATTCAAATTCAGATGCATATCAGTCTGAACCAGACCTACATACAGCACCATCAAGCCCCATGGTTGGTGCAAACCCGGATCCATTTTTTAGCATAGCAATCGCTAGTGGACCCATGTCCACACCACAAATTATCACCAACAACCCTGTAGGTGGCCCCAACACGATCATGCAAACTGTCATCAGTCAGCTGCCACCACCCATAGTAACCACTCAAGTTGTCCCTCCTACAATGCTCGCAGGTAGTGGCCCTTCCACATACAGTGCCCCTCCTGTCACATAGGGGGGCAGTGCCCCTTCCACATACATTGCCCCTCCTATCACACATGGGGATAGTGGCCCTTCCATTCACATTGTCCCTCACACCACACTTTGGGGCATTGGCCCATCTACAATGGCACCACCAACAACCCCATCTATGCAGGTACATTATGCACCTGCAAACCCCACCACCATACCTCTCCCATATCACATGAACCTAGGGTAAAATATGCCTTCCATGGCTCGTCTTAACTTGCCTGGTTTGGCTCAATTGACAAATGACCCCATTCGCCATCAAACCTTTTGGCCCCCCATGCAAACCAAACTTCCCTTAGACATTCCCAAGTTTGAAGGGAAGGCAGGGGAGTGTCCCCAAAATGACATCATGACATTCCATTTATGGTGCTCCTCAAATACCATCGTAGATGACTCAATCAAGCTAAGACTATTCCAACACACCCTCACAGGTGCAACCAAATGGTACAATGAGCTACCATAAGCTAAGTACCCAGATTTCAACTCCTTAGCTTTCATGTTTCTGCAGTATTTCCAACTCCCCGTCAGATATGACGAAGGGGTGGAGATCCTATTATCCTGCCACCAGAGTAGTGCGACACATATAACCAACCACATCTATGAGTGGTGGCAATGTCGTAGTTTGTGCAAAATCTAACTTGATGACAGGATCTTCTTGGATTGGTTTCTCAAAACCTTGCTCCCGCCCATAGCAAATGACGTTGCATCCGAACGTCCCCAATCCAAAGAGGAGGCCATACTGAAAGCCCAATAGTTTGACCTGATCTATGCATAGTCTGGATACCTTTACACCATCATTCCAGACTCTCCCCGTCTGGGTACCTCCTACCGAGATGCACCAGGGGCATCTCATGCTGCAGACGGCATCATAGGCTTGGTGTCCCAATAGCTGCAACATCATCTGACACCACCTACAGTTCCACCACAACCAAGCAACACTGCTAGTGTTGACTACCAAAACCAAACTTCGGACTATGCCAGAATGATGTCTTAGTCTAGAGCAACAACTTCCTACGCACAACCTTTGCCACCGCAGTAGGCTCAGGCCTTGGTATGGCCAACACAGCAGTACGCGAGGAAAATTCCCACATTTGTGGCACCACCACTGACCCAAATTTATTATGCACCACTTGTACAAGCAGTTCAAGCCCCCACCCCTGCTCCACCCATTCCCTTGGGACAAGTATTTTCACAACAAAACCGTCCCAACCAACCTACCCCCAACAATCAACAAGGGAAAGCTAGAAACAATCGGCCCCGAAACCAAGCCAGTAACCAACCACAAGGAGGTGTTTAACAACCAAACCCTCCCAATAATGCCCCAGCAAACTGACCCACCCAAAACCCCCCACAACCAAATGCACCAAGACGCAATGCCCCATTGCGCACAAACCAATCGTGCACACTCTGTGAGGTCTACGGGCACTACACATTCGAGTGTCCACTCATTGGTTACACTAAGCAAGCCATTCAAAACGAGGCTCAATAGGCCACCAACACTATGAACCAAGCCCAACCCAACCCAACACCACAAGGACCTTCTCCTATGGTGCTCTAGAACCCACTACCAGTCCAAGGGTTGGTGGCAACCACACCCCCTTCCCAACCCAATCCCAATGCTTTGGGGGCACCTCCCATAGCCAAAATAGGTGTTCACCACCTACTAGCCATGATGACTGAAGAGGTCAACCTACAAACCAAACAGAATCAGTACGGAACCACCACCGAACCCGTTGACACATCAGCAGCATCAACATCTAAAACAATCAACCTACCTCTTCAGTTACCCCCGCTCCTCCACCCCCCCATACGTTGAGTTTTGAATAATGCCACAACCAGAGCTACAGTCAGCTATAGCATCGTGGATGATTTGGCCAAAACACCAACAGCCATGTCCACTCTTAAGGTACTCAAAATGTGCCCAATGCAGCGAAAATACTTACTAGCCACCCTTAGGGCCATATACCGCTCTGACTCGAAGTTGATCACATTCAACACAAAGAATAGAGAACTGTGCATGCCATCCACTATTGCCTTCCAAATCCCGGTGTCTATCCAGAATTTGGTTGTGTACCAATGCATAGTAGATGAGGGGGCATCTACATGCGTTATGTCTACCCTAGTATGGAAGAAACTTGGATCACCAATTTTGCAACCATCCTCCACAAATCTGTAGGCTTATGATGGCCATCCACTAAATCCCAAGGAATCCTCCCCCATGTCCCCATCACATTAGCTGGGAAGACAGTTCTGATTGACATAGAGGTTGTCAACACTCAACTAGACTATAACCTTCTCCTCGGAAGAAGTTATATGTATGCCATGAGAGCAGTCACATCAATTGTCTTCTATCTCATGATGTTCCCCCATGAAGGGAAGATTATGACGGTTGCTCAACTCACTTATCACGATCCGCAAGGGTTAATGACACCCACTAATGTTATCCCTACCATCACCACCATTGAGCCACAAGGGCTGACCACACACGCTAATGTTGTCCCTGCAATCAACACCATGGTTGACAACACACCAGCCTCCCCGTTGTTGAATGTGGGTCCTGGGTTGTTTACCGATACCACCATGATGACTCATTTCCCCTTAGTGTCACAACCACTGACACAAAATGAGACTGCGGACTTGTGCATTCTCTCATCCAGCACCACTGCACTCAAACAACAACCGTAGCCATAGCCCCAACCACAACCACAACACCATCTGTAGCCGCAACATTAACAATAGCTGCAACATCATCCATAGCCACAGCATTACACACAGCCACAACAACAACCACACCCCCACATACAACCAGTAAGGAGTTATCTACGCTCCTCACCAGTCCATACAATTTGCTTCCTCTTTCCCCCGCCTGGTGTCATCAGAAAGCCAGTAATGGCCACCTTAAACCTGCCCAACTTTACATTGATAATTCCTGTGTGGTATCTTGATCCACCATCTCAACCATCAATGCCCTAGGTAGTCTTAACACCTATGCAAGCCATTGCGGTTGAGTCCCATCCTCCACCCGGTCCACAAAAACCAACCACCGCACCTGCACCTCCTCACCCAAAAAGGGCCAAGGGAAAGAATGAAAAAGCAACCACATAACCTAGGCAGATCCCACCTTGCACTGTCTATAAACAATAAGGCCATCCAACTCAGAACTAACTTGATATTCCAATGATCCATGCGCATTTGGATGCCATGGACACAATTGAAAGCCTCCCCATGGTTGAACTTCCAATCATGCCAATAGTCAGAAACAATTCCCTGAGAAAAAACCATGCTTGTGCCCTTTGTGATCTGTATGGACATTATTGTCACCATTTCCAAGACTTGCCTGAATTTCAAATGGCTTTGGCCGACCTCCGTCAACATTCCCTGGATTTTGAGATCACCCTAAAGAAATTCACCCCCCACCTCCTTCTTCAGACATCATTTCCATTTACATGATGTCCAGTTCTACTGACCCTCTTGTCTCCACCATCACCAACGGTCAATCATACCTGTCTCTTCCGTTGTTTCCCCAACCAAAGACGCAACCTCAGTTACAAACTCAACTTTAGTTACCAGGGAAATAGTGGGGTTCATTCCCGATCAACATGATCCTTTTTCTTTTTCCTACCATCTAGGATCATGAGTAAGTCTGCCTTGGAAACCTGCAATCTACAAAATTTCACACTAGGAGATCCTGTGTAGTACCTTAAACCACCTACCATACCTCTAAGGCCCCAAGATGTGTTGAATCATGCCCAACCAATTGAGATAATGTTACACCTACCTCCAGGTCCATCAAAGACTCCTCCTGTCTCCAGGCCTGTCCCTCTTCCTCCAACAGAGACTGGGGGCAAGGCCACAAAAACCACAACCAATACCATTTACATGATCTCTAGTACCAATTGCCCTTCCGTCTCATTGGCTATGGAAGATCCACCTGATCTGTCCTGGTATCACTTACGTGATGACAGAGATATATGTAAGACTGCCTTTGGTTTTACCCCATTCCCTTTAAACCATAGTATGGAATTGGTTCTTCCCATAAAAGACCAGATTTCATCATCTCTCCTTTCCAATGACCTTCATCTCAACAAGGGGGAATACCTCTTCATTGAATCTGATGGACAACTCTTAGAGAACCCCCGCAACACAATATACCTCAAGATATTTTACGCTTAACATCACCAATGAGTCGCTTCATTTTCTTTTCTTGGTTTTCAATGTTTTTACCACAAGTTAGGGGCAACACCATTAGTTGATACTCCAAATTCACCCAGAATCAGTTCAAGACACCTTTAACACCTCTGGACTGAAATTTATATTTCCTTATGAGACCATCATCTCATGTTTAACAAATTAATTTTGTGACCATTTCCCACAAGCTACCTCGATTTACAAGCCACAACATGATGATGCAAGTGTTTGCGGACTTGTGCTTGTATCACTCTCACCTACCGCTACTCATGCAGGTTTTCGATCCAGCACCTGTTAAGGGTTATCGTTTTTTCTTCTTGTTTTGTATTTTAACACATAGTTGTCTTCTCCATCAACCGCACCTTACGCGGACCTTTGGACCATTGTCCACAAAACAATTTATTTATTTTCCATGTATTTGGCATATAACTGCCCCCAGAATTGCACTCACATCACATGTAGTCAAGTCTATCCACCACAACTCACACATGCTCTCCTGACCTCTGTCCAAGAGACACCTCGATTTGCATGCCTCTGCTGCACCGACTCGCATGCCTCTATTGCGATCTATCCCGTGCATGTATTGATATGTTTGAGAGCCTTCTGCTCCATCCATACTACATGGATGACCTTTGGACCACTGTACACCATCCCGACATGGGGCACCACCTGTGCCACCGCAATCAGTTGAACATACTAGAGTTTTGTTCAGGCTCTTTTCTGACTCCTAAAAATAATGAAAATATAGCCGATCATAGCTGCTTCCTTTTCCACTCACTAAAGAATAGGAAAGGGCATCTACATCATCTCATTTACCTCCTTTTGCGGACTATGTAGACCATTAAGTGAAAAGGACCACCTTGGCGTATTCAAGACAAGACCGTTCCCCTCTGCTTAATTTTCTCCTTTCTCGGGCAGAGGGGCCACACCTTATGAAAAAACTCACTATTAGTTCTCATTAAGCTCTTTTCCATCGTTCTCATCAAGAAAATATTACCGAGCAAACTTGGTTTCGTTCATGCTCGTAAAATTATCTGAATGACCCTCCAATCAGTATAGGTTTAACCTTTTTTGGCCTGATTGGACTATCAATGGTAAAGAATTCTCTCATCCCCTACAGGATGGGAGAGCTCTCCTATGTATACTTTTATCCTTTTTTGGGCATAGGAGACTACCAACGAAAAAGAGCCCCCACTGGGGTCTTCTTCGTGCTTTCAGACTCTCTAAAATTGAAAGCACCATCGAGTATTTACCTTCTTGGGCTCACCAAAAATACACGAGATTGTACCATAGTGGTGTCTCTACACACCACTCCACAAACAATAGTTTGGTAGCATTGCCACTTTGGGTCGCCTTTGTTTAGAGTACTCTGCAATGTGTCTTCCTTGGATCCCATCAATATGAAAAGTGTCCACCTCCTCCAAGTATTTCCCATCTACAGTGACATTCCTGGTATTACAACTATGATCCCAATCCCATGAGTCAGTTTCATGTGCTACTTGGTCCACCTTGCTGTCATACTCAGAAAAAAGGAAGTTTGAGTCTACCACACTCCCCTTGCCCCTGTTTAATTCTTTCCCTCCCCCCCCCCCCCCCCCCCCCCATTCAGTGGGTCAGTCTGCATATTCTTTCACACCTTTTGGTTATCTCCCTCGTGCTTCTAGTCAAGGAAACATCATTGCCTTGACTAGGGGTAGGTCTCCCTCTATCCACGACAACACACATATTCCAGAGGATAGATCCAGAGGTCTTTGTACCTTGGTTTCATTAACATCACTGATGAGTTACTTGGACCACTTGAGAGGAGTCCTTAGCGCCTCTCAGGATGGTTGTTTCTCATGTGCTCGACTTCAACTACATCATTGCACCATTGAGATTCGTACAAGGTTTGGTCCATGCAATATTTGGTCGAAGATCCCGGATGTAACCTGACTCTAGCACATTGATGATTCTATTCAAGGGACCTAAACAGGTTATGTCCCTTATGATTTCCATGTTGCATTGGAGACAGTGTTCAGAAGCCCCACCAGTGCTTCTATATAGATTTATGATTGATGCAACATACTTGTACCACAGAGACTCTGACTCTCAATCAGTGAGTCCATATAGCTACGTACCTTCCCAGATCCAGTAGGCTGTCAGTCATGAAGATATAGCATTCCATGAGAATGCCATGGTTCTAATGTACCAGTTCTTCGTATTAATATTGTATTCAGCCTTACATTGAGGCAACCACTATGTACCATCAGTTGTATATGATTGGGTCTCGTATTTTAGCGCATAGATCAAATTATTCTTTTGACATTCTCATGAGCAAGGGGATGCCTTCCTCATCCATATACATTTCACACATTATTTGTATCTCACCCATTGATGGGAACAATATTAATACAAAAATCAGAAGCCACCATGCCCTAGCCCCATAAGCACCACCTCTCCATAGCAAATCCTATGATGTTTGTTAGCCATACGATGAGCTCCTACCCTAACACATTAGGGGGAAATATGTTAACTCAAAAAATACCTCACTCAGCTATACATGGCCTACACCACCCAAGGACACCCATGCACTACCCTCGTAAAACCCCATTAGACCCCCACACCCTCCAAAAGGCTTAAAAATGAGTAAAATGGCTTAAAACCCCCCAAAAGGAGCCTAAATAACTCTCCTAGGGGCTAAAGCCTCCAAAAAGGGGCTAAAACCCCCCAAAGGAGCCTACAACCCTAAAAGGAGCTAAAGTAAGGGTGAAAGGGGCTAAAAGCCCAAAAAAGGAGCTAAAGCCTTGACCAAGGGATTAAAACCCTAAAAATACCCCAAAAAGCTATAAAAGGAGGGTTGGGGGTCACTCTCAAACGACTCTTCGCTTGCATACTGTTATGCTTCCCGTGGATGCCTTGAGACCCTTTGTCTCTCAATCCACCCACATCCCCCTCTCATCCACTCATCTTCCCCATTGAGCCATAGCTCCTCCATTGCTGAGTGAGATAGAGAGGTGCTTCTCCCATCCAAGGCATGGTGGCCCATTACACCAAAGAAGAGGTATACTTGTGTATTTTGTTTCATTTCTTTGCTTTTATTTAATCCATGGCTTGTTTGCAGGTTTTCATATTCTCCTTGTAGGTTTATTTCTAACATGTTTTTGCAGGTTTATTGTCTCTAATAGTTGTTTGCAGGTTATTAGGAGCGGAGCCCTAACCTTGTTTGCCGAGGGGCTCACGGCCATTTCTTTCTATTCTTTGCTTTCATCTTTGTCCATTTTCCTTTTAGCTTCTCTTTTCTACACTTCCACACAGGATCCTACCCTTTTGTCCTATAGACGGAAGGGAGCCATTCCTGCCCCTGTAGCAAGGAGAAATCCCTGCTACAAGGCCTATATTTCTATCCAATCAAAATTTTGAAATTTCAGGTTTTGAAAATTAGGGTTTCTCTCACAAACCCTACATTGGCTAGCTCTGGAACCAAGATGGACACCTCAAATTGGTAATATCTAATATTTTTCTATTTACAGTTGAGGATCTCATTTCAAAATGACTAATCACACCAGCTTGATGACAAGCTTGGTGAGGCTTACAACTTCCAAGCATGGAAGTATAGGATCTCACTAGGAAATGAATTGGACACCTACATAAGTAGAGAGGTTCCAGTTCTAAAGGGAGATGAGGCTGAAGGCTTACACAAGAAGAACATGGTCAAGCCCAAGAAGATAATTGCTGATTCAATCAAGGATCACATTATACCATAAGTGTCTTCCCTAAATACACCTAAATATATGTTTGATTCCTTGACCAAGTTATTTTAAGGGAAGAACATAAATCAAAAGATGACTTTAAGAAACTAGTTGAAGAATGTGAAGATCCAGAATGCAGAGACCATATAGTCATACTTTACAAGGGTCTCTCAAATCAAAGAACAACTTGAAGTAGTGGAAGAAGAAGTAGAGAATGTAGACGTTGTGATAACCACCTTGAATGGCCTCCCAGGATCATGGGATTCATTCATTCAAGGAATGTATGCCCAAAGGAAGTAATTACTTTCATTAGAGGAAATTTCAACTCAAAATGGGCCTTTTAACTTTAATTCAATTTCCATGTCATCATGTGTTAGCCAATGAAATTTCTTTAAATGTTAAATACCATATAGGTCTTAAACACTTTTTTAATATAAATTTGGGGATAGGTATCATAAAAAAAACTACTTTTTTTGTTTGTATTTTCGACATATCTACCCATGTTTTTACTCAAATTTCGATCAGGAGAGCTTATTGGATGTGGAATTAAATTCTCCATCCAACGAGTACCCACTAGGCATACTTTTGACAGACCCCGCTACACCAAAAATAAGAAATACTTGAAAAAATGTGATGATGATGTCATCATCACATTTTTTCAAGTATTTCTTATTTTTGGGGTAGCGGGGTCCATCAAAAGTATGTTGAGTGGGTACTTGTTGGATGGGGAATTCAATTACACATCCAACGAGCTCTCTCGATCAAAATTTGAGTAAAAACATGGGGAGATATGTCAAAAATACAAACAAAAAAGTAGTTTTTTTCTTTTCTTCCTCCAAAATTAATAAATATTATTTTATTATTTTAACTATTATTTTATTAATTCATTTTAGGAGGCCCATTTTGAGTTGAAATTTCCTCTAATGTAGCATATTCTGGGAAGAGCACACACAAGAAGAAGCTCGACTCATGATAAGAGAAACAAAGATGGGAGAAACTGAAGATCAATATTTCACGATTCAAAGAAGATACCTCAAGCGATGAGGAATATGAAGAACTCAATTTTTGAAGAACCTCTCATCCATCTTAAGCATTTGGATAAGAAATGATGTTGTTATGAATGAAGAACATGATGAAGTTGAAAGAAGGAGTCTACCCATGAAACAAATAAAGATAAGTATTCGATTTTCATTTCATGATATTGTTTTGTTATGCATTTGTTTATATTCAGTTGATGTGTTATGCATGATAGAATGTTTGCATTAATGACAGTATACTACTAATATGCATGTGATGGGTAAGTAGCTCATGGTGCTATACAACTCTCCATTTCTACTTATCTGGAATGAAATCTCTTTGCTAACATATTGGATTAGTGCACAATCTCAATGTTGTCCTGGTAGAGATGGAAGGCATCTAGAAAGTTTCCATGAGATATGGATGAATGTTGTATTGGCTAAAATTATTGCATTATCATGTATTTATGCATAATAATTTCCCATTATGAATATGCCTTATGAAATGTTTGTAACCATACAAATGCATTTGACTTGTAGGAAAGATCACGTACAATCACCTACAAGAAAAGAAGGATGTGACTTGTTCTGAAGAACAAGTGACGACAGTTCAATAAATAATCCAAGATAAAGAATAATATGATGATACTTTCAAAGAATTCAAGAGGCCTCAGACACAGTGTAGTTATGTGACACTGTTGAGTGACATCATTGATGCAGAACCTTCCAGCTATGAAGAAGTAGCCAAGAAGAAAGGGAAAGAGAGTACCAGTTCAAGAAGAATGATGTCTAGGATGTAGTATCGAGACCTGAAGGGAAGTCTGTAATGTCTTCCATATGGATCTACAAGATCCAACATGCAGTAGATGGAAACATAGTGGGATACAAGGCAATATTCATAGCACAAGGATTCTCACGGAAAGAAGGCATAAACTACGAAGATACATTTGCAGCGATTGGAAGTTAAGACACATGAAAAACAGACTCATGTGTCCAAATCAAAGAAGGCCTTGTATGAGCTCAGAAGACACCCATGGGATAACACATACATGAGGATCTTGAATATCACTTAGAGTGATGAAGATCTTAACCTTTGCTACAAGGTGGAAGATGAAAGACTATAGAGGATGACAAGCTCACAGATGGGTGTGAGAAGAACTTTTGAAAAGGTTCAAGATAGATGATATTGGTATCTAGCTACCCTAGAAGGATACATAGAATATTAGTAGTAGAGGAAGCTACTTGTCACTCCAGTACAAAATGTTTCAGTGCATAGAGTACGAAAGACATAGGGAGAATGATGCTCTACTTCATAGGGAGTGAATACAGAAGATCTTGAGGTTTGACATGGTATGATAGGATGGGCAGATTACTGATGACTCTACCCTTTACCTTTGCTTCAAGGTTGAAGGAAGAATACCAGTGATGATCTTGTTACATGTCAATGACTTGTTCCTGACAGGAACAAACGAACTCATTAAAGTTTCAAGAAGGAGACTTGCTGCCAAGTTCGAGATGAAGGACTTGGATATGATGCACTACTTTCTAGGAATAGAGGTGTTAGAAAAATGAGGATGGAATCTTGTTATCAGATAAATCTACTCAGTCAGAATCAAGCTAGATCTCCCTATTTCAAGTGTATCTATAACAAATCAAATATAGAATATAATCTACTTTCCTAGATCAAACAGAAATGCAAAGAAATAGATAGATCACCTACCTAAAATATGTAAATCCTCTTCTCTCTTTCACCTCTCTTTGTTGATACAAACTCCAGAATCTTCAGATCTACAGCTGCAAAACCTTGTAAGGCATGTGGAAACAAGCAAATAGTATATGCATATCCAAACACATAATTGATCTAAGCTAACAGTTAAGGAAGAAAGCTTTAAACATTATCAACACAACAACATTTATGGAAAGAGATTTGTATTAATGTAATCAAGGAGATACATAGAATTACATAGGAGAGAACATTATAACCTAGCCTTAATGCTGTAATATTCCATCCAACAATCCAAGCCAAAGCCTTGAAAGCAAGATGGTGATCCACCTATAAATTCCATGAGCATAAAAGTACCATAAACCTTCCTTCCTTCCAAATGGAGAGAGGGTTTAATTTAGAAGGCTAAAGGGATAGAATAGGTTGAGGATTAGGAGGTGAAGTCTAAGGGATCTTCCCTATAGGTTAGTAAAAAAAATTCCACCTCACCTAAAAGATAGGGATAAACCATCACCTCATCCACCTTCAAGAAGGATCTCGAATATTCATTTTTTTACCCTCAAAACGTCATCGATGCTCTTAGCAGGAAGGGAAAAAGTGTCGTCAGTGCTCCTAGTAGTGGGAGATAGAGAATTGGTGCCGGCACACCTAACATGAAGGGAAAAGGCACCGTCAGATCTCCTAGCATGAAGGAAAAGAGCGTCGACCTTCCTAGAGAGAGAAAAAATCCACAAAAAAACCTCAATTTCAATCAACTTTAGTAGAGATAAACTTGGGGATTAGGCAAAGGGTTGACACATGGATCAAGAGTGCAATATTTTGGTGTAACAGAATGCCCCCGAAAGCATGAAGTTAGAGGAATGCAATAGGTGAATGCTTTGCAAAGTGAAGAAATATATGGCAAGGATGTTGATTGGAAACTGCTGCAGTACAACTGACTCGAATCTCATATAACTCATAACATGGCTACCGACCAATACAATGCAGATCCATGGAAGTAGAGGTTGACTGAACACAATCATGGATACTAGACACAAGTGTAGATCCATGATCAGATGATAACACATCCATGACCAATACAAAAGTGGATCCATGTAATATGACTCAAAACAAAACTCCATCGTAACCTGGGTGAAGATATATGACAACCCAAGGTCTTTAAGCTGAACCCGCAACAATACAAATCTAACCATGTCATTACAATGTCTTGACATCGAACATGGTAGAAACCAATTGATTACCACTTAATGATGTAAACTGTTAACAAGTGTGAGGGAAATCACCATTGATGTCAATGATTCCCAAGGTATCTCTATACATACCATTGAATGTGAATAAAGGACTTGGATTCGAACACTTGATGAGATATTTTAATCAAGATTTAATGATGTAAACTCATGTTGAAAGTGAGGTAACCTGCCATTAAGGCATGCATGACCAAGGTACTTGTCTTGGTTTCTAAGTCTAATTCCCAGATAAGGAGTTGAATTCGACAGGAATAGACCTATCGAAGGAGGTCTATAATGAATCCCCCATCATCGACATGAAACATGATCAAAGATGTTTTGGAGTAAACTGAACAACAAAGTGATGTATGAAACTAAATTAGGGATGACCAACATGATAGAAGGTAAACTGAATATAGAAATGAATGACCAAACTTCTCTTGAACATGGGCATGGCATGACTTGGTAGTATTGACACGAGAATGATACCAATCCCCTAATGCAACTTACGATGAGAGTATTCTTGGACAACTCAAAGGAGTAAGAAGATTCTAGGAATTAGTAGGACTCAAATACAAAGGGACTATCCAAGTACTGAAATGCATATGCAAGTGAGTGCCATGTTCGAGAGTGAATATATACTTCCATAACAAAATACAAACTCTTTCCTTAATTTCCCCATCATGATTGATGAGTTCCTCTTTGCTTTTTAATGAGATGGAAAAGGGTAACAAATGCTTGATATAGCTCTTCTTTCAGATGAGTCCAATATCATATGTTTTTGATCCTAAGAAAGGATGGGTTCATTCCCAAAAAAGGGTCCTTCATCGTTTGATTTTACAAGTCCGATGAAAAAAAACTCATTTGTCGTTTCGTGTTTAGAGAGTCTGAAATGACTAAGAAGACTCCAAAAAGGTCCTTTTTTGTAAATAAGTCTAGCCAGTCTGAAAAAGAGATAACCTACCACCAAATAATCGACTGTTCTGGTTTATTTACAAGCGTGAATGTAACAAGCTCACTTGGAAATATTTTTGTCTTTTTAAGGAGACTGAAAAGAGGTTAAATATAACTCCAGAACGAGTTCTTTTTTCATAATACAATTTTAACAAGTTTGAAAAATAGTAAAACTATACTTGATACCTCTTCACTGAATTTTTAACAAGCACGACAAAGGTATAAAAGGAACTTGGAACCTTTTTCATGTTTGAAACCAGAGCATGAAAAAAGAGATAAAGTAAGCTCAACACCATCTTATTGTTTCTAATGACCTTGAAGATCAGTTGAAAGAATGCTCAGGGTATCTGCTTAATTTTTTAATGAGATTGGAATAGAAAAAGAACTATGCTCAAAACATGGTTTCATTTTCATGCAAGCTTGAAACCAAAATGTAAACTATGCTTAAGAAAACCTACTTCATTTTTTAATGAGCTTGAAATAGAAAATGAACTATGCTAAAAAGGTGGTTTCATGGTTTAACGAGCTCAAAATTAAAACAAAGTATGCTCAAAATGACTCCCATTGATAGGTTATTTCCAAACATAAAGTCCAGTGGTTGGTACTTTCCACCAGTATAATTGTCAAGTAACTTAACGCTAATAAAGAGATAGGGTACATGCCCCCCAAGCTTCATTAGGTCTTGACACAATGGAAGAATCCGTTTCATTTTTTAACGAGCTTGACATGAAAAAGGAACTGTGCTCAAAGTCAGTTTTATTTTTTAATGAGCTTAAAACTAAGAATAAACACTGCTCAAAGTGTCCTGTTTCATTTTTACACAAGCTTGAAATAGAGAATAACTATGCTTGAGGGAACCTGTTTCATTTTTACACAAGTTTGAAATAGAACATAACTATGCTTGAGGACATCCATTTCATTTTTTAATGAGCTTGACATAGAAAAGGAACTATGCTCACAATGTCTGTTTCATTTTTTAATGAGCTTGACACAGAAATGGAACTATGCTCACTAACATCTTATTCATTTTTTAACGAGCTTGACACAAAAAGGGAACTATGCTCACAACAAGTTCTAAGCCAACATGATGTCCAGAGGTTGGTGGTTTTCCCCCTTACATAAGAATATAGAAACTTAACTCTAGTATGAAGTCCACAGGCTAGAGCCATGCCCCCCATTTTACCTACGATGGGAAGAAACTAACTCGAAGGGGAAGGAACCACAAGAACATGTAGTACATTCAGGGAAGTCTGATTACTAGGATTCACATGATAATCAGGTTTAAAAAAGGAAAGTTGATCAATGGTCATAATATTCCCATCATGGGGAAAATACATCACTCAAAAGAGTGTGGACACTATAGCTTTCATGCCATAAAAATAATCATTCCCAAGGAGCATATTAAAATCTAAGGGACCTCGGACTACCATAACATCAATACAGGCATTTTTTCCTTCCAAAGTAATAGGAAACTAAGGAAGGATCCCTAAAGGCACTGTAGGTATTCGATTAAAATCCATTGTCTGATCGGTAGCTAGCACAAGCAGAGGAGAACCTATGGATTTCCTAGCAGTAGAGGATAGAATTCTAACAGAAGCCCCTTCATCAACAATAGTGCGAAGTATACTCTTAGCGAAAACTCGCACAGCTATCTAAAAAGGAACACTCAAATGAAGATGATATTTTGTTAGGTTACTCTAGTCAAAGGAAATAACCTCACTACTTGGAGAGGGTTTTGTCGAAAGAGACAAAACTTCTTCATGCATAGACCAATCAGAGCTAACTATGAAAACTTCAATAGGATGGTTTTCACTCTTAAGTGGAAGAGAGGGAGAAGATGAAGACTCTATCAAAGGGACTACTTCATTCTCAACACTCTCTGACGAAAGAGTTGGATCAGGTGGAGATGACATCGACTTGACCACTTTAACTTCACTCTCCAAAGGAAGAGTGGTATCACTCTTCAGCAAAAGAGTGGGATCGACCAAGGATGGACCTGGATCGACCACTTGATCAACCAGTGGAATGTCAAGAGAGAACTTACGATAACTGGTTGGAAGCTATTGCTGAGGAATAGTAAGATCTTCCAACAACTTTAAAGCTTCATCCGTGCAAGGACAAAGGTAAGTACGGTGCATGTCCTTACATAGAAAGCAAGGATATCTGACATTTCCTTTTCAACTTTTAACCAAGGAGTCATTGGTTGATGTAGCATCATCAACATGATGATTAGAGACTGATGACATAGGATGTTTAGACCACACTTATAACACAAGGGAAAGACCAGGACAGTCCTTAAGAAGGTGATCACCCTTGCAAAGTCTACAAGGGAACTTAGCTTTATGGGTGCTAACAACAAGTATATAAATACCCCCAACATGATGACCAATGGCTGGTGGGATCTCAGCATGAAGATCAGAGGTTGGAATGATGACCTTCTTCTTAGTGTTCTTCTTCTTAGCCTTCCTTTTCATCTTCTTATTAGCCACCCATTTACTAACTTTAGAGTTTTCAACAGATGAAGAGGAAGAAAGGGAAGTCGATTCAATGGTCGAGGAAGAAGGAGAAGGGTTCACATGAGGTTTATTCTCATGTGGTAAAGGACCAGGATCCAACACAAAGGATGCATTTGGTATGACAGGATTGGAGAATAACCATACAGGTAATCCTATAGTCAATTCGAGAAGGTTCAAAGCGGCCATGAAGGGAGGACCAATGGCTCCAAAAGGGGGAGAAACAAAAGAAATGCCCTAAAAAGGGTTCTCTTGACTAGTGGTCCCAAGAGATTCTCCCATATATAAACTCTCTAAGAATCTCTGAAACACCACATAAGATCAAACACTACTCATTTCTAAAAGCCACAAGAAAACTGTGTGAATAGGAGTGGATCAAAAGTCAGGAGCCTCACAGGAAAGGCCAAAAGGATAACTCAAATGGTCACAAAAATCCTAAGAGGGTCTCCCAATATACACTAGGTACGAGGGAGCTCAAATTGGTAGTAGTGATGTCTAATGCACAACCATTCACAAGGGGCCTTATGATATACAATAGAGTACGCGAAGTACATTTCTATATACCTCAAGGGTACGTGAAAGACCATTTGATATACCGATGGTACATGTAAGAAATGCATGAGTCCCAGGTTGTAGTGTCAACAAATTAACGACAACTGCTATGTTTTACGACGCCCCAACACATCACTAACTTACACACAGTTACTAAATGATTTTAAACCTAAGATAGCATTAATTTTATCTTGAGTGGTTAAGTGAATGCATGATGTGTAGAGAGAAAATGTAAAAAGAATGCAAATCTTAGCTACATGACAATGCACATTTCTCTTTCAATGAAAACTACCTAAGGTAGGGAAAGAGTTTTATGTTAAAACGAGACAGAAATCAGAGATCTAAGGAAACCGAGTTTTATTCAAAGGAAACTATGAAGCTTTTAAAGATCAACATCAAATACAATTCTTGAAAATACCTATGAATTCATACAAGAGCAAGGGGGTTCTAAGGGGGGCGCTTCCCCCCCCCCAGGCCTAAGGGTTCTTTGGGGGTTCAAGGGTGTGAGCCCTCAAGAAAAAAAAATTGGCTTGTTTTTTTTTTTTTTTTTTTTTTAAATTTTCCTTCTCTTTTGATTGAGTTTCCTCTTCAAACAAACATGAATATGAACAATAAATAAAAGGATAATTCTCTTCTCATATCTACAAACAGAAAAAGAGAGAACACCTATAACACTCCATTCATTCAGAAATCAAAAGGAATATGACAAGCACCCAAACAACTCCAAAATAATCAAGAATTGCTCCAAAACAACCAAAATGCAACCAAGACTCAATGAATGAGGGGAGGAAGAGATAATGCTAGATATAGGGGGTCTATGACTATCACATGCAGCCTAAAAACAAAAATCCATCAAACCAAAACCCAAAAATGAAGGAAATTTGAACCAAAAACTGAGTTTCAAAGGCCGGTGCGCTTTCAACACTGCACCATAGCACCTATGAGGGGACCGATGCTCCTATAACACTTCAAAAAAGTGCCTATGAGGGGACTGAAGCTCCTATAACACTGCATAAAAGCACCTATGAGGGTAGTGGCACACTTACAACACAATGTGAAAGTGTCGATGATGCCTTTTCTCCTAAGGAAAAGGGCGCTGATATAGTCAACACTTACAGTGTTAAAAAATGAAAACAACGACGCTCTATCTACAAAGACTAGGCACACCATTGGAGAAACAAAACATAATAAAAACCAAATCTCCTATGGAATAAAGGCAAAAGTTTTAATAGTGATCCAAAGAGCATCAAGAAGATGCAAGACACTCTTTAAAGGAAAAATACGAAGAAAGGAGGGTCTCTAGAGGCTAGCAAAAGGATTGAATAAAAATATATGAAATCAAAACAAAAGAAATCATATCTATGTACGCTCCCTAGTATGGTCGCCAAATTTGTTATCGGATAAATATACTTAATCAGAATCAAGCTAGATCTCCCTAGTCCAAGTGGATCTGGAAGAAATCAAATATAGAATAGAATCTACTTTCCTAGATCAGATAGAAATGCAAAGAAATAGATATATCACCTACCCTAAATATGCAAATCCTCTTCTCTCTTTGTTGATCGAAACTCTAGAATCTTTAGAGCTACAGCTGCAAAACCCTGTAAATCATGTGGAAACAAGCAAACATTATATGCGTATCCAAAATATAATTGATATATGCTAACAATTAAGGAAGAAAGCTTTAAACATTATCAACACAACAATGTTTATGGAAATAGATTTGTATTAATGTAATCAAGGAGATACATAGAATTACATAGGAGAGAATATTACAATCTAGCCTTAACGCTGCAATATTCCATCCAACAATCCAAGACAAAGCCTCCAAAGCAAGATAGTGATCCACCTAGAAATTCCACCAGCATAAAAGTACCATAGACCTTCCTCCCTTCCAAATGGAGAGAGGGTTTAATTTATAAGGCTAAAGGGATAGAATAGCTTGAGGATTAGGAGGAGAAGTCTAAGGGATCTTCCCTATAGGTTAGGAAATGAAATGCCTCCTCACCTAAAAGACAAGGATAAACCACCATCTCATCCACCTTCGAGAAGGATCTTAAATCTTCATTTTTTTACCCTCAAAACATCACCGACGCTCTTACCAGGAAGGGAAAAATCATTGTCAGTGCTCCTAGCAGTGGGAGACAGAGCATCAACACTGACACACCTAACTTGAAGGGAAAATGTGCCATCAGTTCTCCTAGCATGAAGGAAAAGAGCACCAACATTCGTAGAGAGGGCAAAAGGGAAGGAGAAAACCTCAATTTCAATAAACTTTACCAGAGAGACTTGGGGATTAGGAAGAGGGTTGACACATGGATCAAGAGTGCAAGATTTTAATGTAAAAATCTCCCTGGGACAAGGGAAGTATGCAGTAGAGATCTTGAAGAGGTTCAGGATGATGGAATACAAGTCCATGACCACACCTATGGCATCGAACCTGAAGCTATTGAGTGTTTCTTCATCGAAGTCGGTTAATGCCATGATGTATCATCAGATTATTTGTTCCTTGATGTACTTGATGAATACGAGACCAGATATTTACTTTGCTATGAACACATTAAGACATGTTCACCTGATGTTTGTAAATCATGCAGTGAGGTACCTTAAGAGTACAGTTGAGTATGGGCTCAAGTATGATATGAATAAGAAGATTAACCTGGAGGGTTATATGGATTCGTATTGGGCAGACAGTTCTATTGATAGGAAGAGTACTTCGGGGTGCTGCTTTAGTATGAGATCAAGTATGATCTCTTGGTTTTGGGAAGGATTCCTGCATGGCGTTGAGAACAGTTGAGGTAGGAGTAGTGAAGCTCTAGTATGTGATCCATATTGATATCTCTTGAAAGAGGGAGTTCTAGCATAACCGGTCAGACAAGTTGTCTAAGCATAAAATCCTGGCAAATATCGTAGGTGGCTTAGACGTAAACAGTCTTGTAGGTTTTCCTCGGATGTAATCAGTCCTGGAAAATCTTATAGGTTATCCTTGGATGTAATCAGCCTTGATGTGATTCTATGCTAGAAATGGCTAGAGTGAAGTTTGAGTACTTCGGGGAGAATCTTGGTGTTATCCAGAGCGAGGTTCCCTCTAAAGGGAATTGATGTGTCTGTTAGCCTTTCTGATATGGTGGAAGGCTGGGCTCCACATGGTTAGATGTAAGTGTAGAGATATTCTGATGTGATTATGGGGTGTGTTCCCACATGATTAGTGCATAGAAATTATGATGTGATTGTGGGATGTGTTCCCACATGATCAATGCAGAGAAATTCTAATGTGATTGTGGAATGTGTTCCCACATGACCAGTACAAAGACATTCTGATGTGATTGTGGGATGTATTCCCACATGATCAGTGCAGCGCCATTCTAATGTGATTGTGGGATGTGTTCCCACATGATCAGATATAAGTGCAAAGCCATTCTTATGTGATTATGGGTTGTGTTCCCACATGATAAGATGTAAGTGCATAGCCTTTCTGACAAGATGAGGTCAGATGTAAGTGCAGAGCCTTTCTGACAAGATGAGGTTGGATGTAAGTGTAGAGCCTATATGACAAGATGAGGTCGGATGTAAGCGTAGATCCTTTCTGACAAGATGAGGTCGGATGTAAGTGCAGAGCCTTTATGACAAGATGAGGTTAGATGTAAGTGTAGAGCCTTTTTGACAAGATTAGGTCAGATGTAAGTGTAGAGCCTTTCTAACAAGATTAGGTTGGATGTGAGTGCTAGGCCTTTTTGACATGGGTTTTGGATGTGTTCCTCCCATGGTCAGATGTGAGTGTTGGGCGTGCCTTTTTGACATGGTTCTTGGATGTGTTCCTCCCATGGTCAGATGTAAGTGTTGGGTGGGCCTTTCTGACATGGTTCATTCCATGGTCAAATATAAGTGTTGATGATGATGCATACCTATATGGAGGCTAGGCCTACAACCAGCATGAAAAAGGGCTAGCTCTATAGAACTTCCTGTGATGAGTAGAACTGAGAGATAACACCATTTGTTCGATATAATGGAAGCAATGACAATGATCTAGTGATGATCTAGAATTGATGATGATCCAGCGATGATCTAGACTTGATGATATTGACTTGATGATGAGGACTTGATGATGATCTAGTGATGACTTAGAGAAGAAGACTTGTGCTGATAAATTGTGTCGAGAGAATACCTTTGTAGTTAAGAGGGAGTGTTGATGTATTTGTAACTTTGGAATGTATTCACTTGTATATTATACCCCAATGTCCCTATTGGGAGTATCAGTGATGTAATCAAGTCATGTAATACCTCAATGTTCCTATAAAGGGATTCAATAATGTAAACAAGTCATGTAAAGTCATAGAGGGTAACCCTCCTTATTGATCAAGGGTTAAAGTCCCCACAGTTGTGGGGCACTAGGGTTGTTAGACTCTCCTAAAGAATTCGACCCTGGTGAGTTAATGTAATTCAAGTCATTAGTAACCTAGTTGTGGTTACTCAAGCCTACATAACTAAGTTAGGATTACTCAAGCCTACATAACGAAGTCAAATATTAAGTGAACGAAACAATATAAATAGAGAGTGAGCCTCTCTATTTATTACACACATACACTCACTCAATTGGGGTGCATGAGTGAGACAGGAGAATCCCTCTCAAGTGAGAGAGAGAGAGAATAACTGTTGCAGATCATCTTTTCTATCTTTGGGTTTTACTACTGCCATTGGTGCTCATTCTATCTCTGAGGAAGTTGAGGGGTTTTCTCCTTTATGGTTTCCCTGAGGAAAATCCGTGTCTCTTATCTCTTGTGATTATTGTTGTGCTTGTTATTCTCTCAGATAAGAGCCTAGATCATATTGTTTAAATGATAAAAATCTAACAGTGTCTTTGCGATTGAAGAGAATAAAGGACCCTCTACCATAGCTTGTGAAGTTAGCCCTGGAAATTTTCTACATATAAATGCACGATTAAGTGAAAATGAACAAGAACAACTGCTTAAAGTTCTTAATAAACAAGTTGGATCATTTGCATGGGAATACACCAATATGAAGGGTATACACCCTGACACCTGTATTCACCATATTTATATGGATCCAAGCATATCACCTATAAGGGAGCCATAGAGGAGGATGAATCCCGCTCTAAAGGACATAGTAAAAGAAGAATTACAAAAACTCCTCACTGGTGGTTTCATCTATCTTATCTCCGATAGTAAATGGCTATCTCCTTTAGTAGTAGTCCCAAATAAATTCACATGGAAATGGCACATTTGTGTTGATTTTAGGGAGCTAAAACAAATCTACACTTAAAGACTACATTCCTTTACCTTTTATTGTTCAAGAGTTAAATACCCTGTCAGGTATGTTAGATTTTTAACATTAAGCTAGCATTATATTAGGATCTTTAACTGAGAGAATAACAAGCACATCGATCAAACAAAAGAGACAATGAACACAGTGTTTTTCCTCAAGGAAACCATAAATGGAGAAAACCCCGCAACTTACTCAAGATAGAATCAACACCAAAAGTAAAACCCCAAAACAGTAAGATGATCTACCAATAGTAGTAACCTCTTTCTTCCTAGCCCCGGTGTCTTCTTCTTTCTTAGCTATGTGCTACAACTGAGCGTGAGTGACTGTGTGTTAAATAGAGAGACTAGCTCTCTATTTATACTAATTCACAACTTGACTAAACCCTACTAGGGCCAACTTCTCCAGGAGAGTCTAATAACCATAGTACCCTGAAACTGTGGGGACTTTAACCCTTGATCAATAGGAGGGTTACCCATAATGACTTGACATGAGTTGTTTACAATATAGAACCTCCTGACAGGAACATTGGGGCATGACATGACTCAAGTACATCCCAGAATAAACATCGGGTTACAATACATAATAAATACAAGTGAATACATTCCAAAGTTACATATACATCAACACTCCCTCTTAACTAAGAAGGTATTCTCTCAACACAATCTATTAGCATAAATATTCTTCTCTATATCGTCTGGATCATCCTTGAGTCCTTGTCATCTTCAAGTCATCTTCATATTCAATTTATCTTCATCTTCAATCCATCTTCATCTTTGGATCTGGATCATCACTGGATTTGGATCATCACTTGATCTGGATCATCATTGGAGCATCATCTCTGGATCTGGATCATCACTTGATATAGATCATCACTGTTGGATCATCATCATTGGGTCATCATCACAGGTGCTATCTCATGATTTTTCTTGTTACATGAATTTCTACAGAGCCAACCCTTTTTCATGCTGGTTGTAGACCTATCCTCCATGTAGGTCTTCTTCAGTGCTTATATCTGACACCAAGTTAGAATGTCCTACCCAACACTTACATCTGACCATGAGAGGAACACATCCAACACCATGTCAAAAAGGCATGCCCAACACTCACATCTAACCATGCAGGAACACATCCCATAACCCTGTCATAAAGGCTCTGCACTTACATCTGACCATGGGGGGAACACATCCCGCAACCATGTTAGAAAGGCTCTACACTTACATCTGAACATGGGGGGAACACATCCCAAAACCATATCAGAAGGTCTCTGCACTTACATCTGACCATGGGGGGAACACATCCCGCAACCATGTCAGAAGGGATCTGCACTTACATCTGACCATGGGGGGGACACATCCCAACATTAGAGGAAATTTCAACTCAAAATGGGCATTTTAACTTTTATTCAAATTCCATGTCATCATGTGTTAGCCAATGAAATTGCTTTAAATTTGAAATACCGTATAGGTCTTAAACACCTTTTTAATATAAATTTGGGGATAACTATCATAAAAAAAACTGCTTTTTTGTTTGTATTTTTGACATATCTCCCTATGTTTTTACTCAAATTTCGATTGAGAGAGCTCGTTGGATGTATAATTAAATTCCTTATCCAACGAGTACCCACTCGGCATACTTTTGACGGACCCTGCTACCCCAAAAACAAGAAATACCTGAAAAAATGGAATGATGACATCATCATTCCATTTTTTCAGGTATTTCTTTTTTTGGGGTAGCGGGGTCCGTCAAAAGTATGCCGAGTGGGTACTCATTGGATGCGGAATTTAATTCCACATCCAATGAGCTCTCTCGATCAAAATTTGAGTAAAAACACAGGGAGATATGTCAAAAATACAAACAAAAAAGTCATTTTTTTCTTTTCTTCTTCCAAAATTAATAAATATTATTTTATTATTTTAACTATTATTTTATTAGTTCATTTTAGAAGGCCCATTTTGAGTTGAAATTTCCTCTAATGAACCATGTTAGAAGGGCTCTGCACTTACATCTAACCATGGGGGGAACACATATCGCAACCATGTTAGAAGGGCTCTGCAATTACATCTAACCATGGGGGGAACAAATCCCGCAACCATGTCAGAAGGGCTCTGCACTTATATCTGACCATTGGGGGGACACATCCTGCAACCATGTCAGAAATAATTTTCACTTACATCTAACCATGGGGGGGACACATCCCGTAACCATGTCAGAAGGGATCTGCACTTAGATCTGACCATGGGGGGAACACATCCCGCAACCATGTCAGAAGGGCTCTCAACCCCAGGTTGAGAGTTCTTGGTAACTAACCAGGTGCCTCCATTCTCCTCGAGAATGGCATCAGCCCTTATATATGATCAAGTGGGAACACATCCCTTAATCACATCAAAATGGCCATGCACTCATATCTGATCATGTGGGAACACATCCCATAGTCATATCAGAATGGCCCTCAGTCCTAGACCGAGTATTCCTAATAACTGACTAGGCACCTCCATTCCAAGAATGGCAATAGCCCTTATATCTGATCATGTAGGAACCAATCCTACAGTCATATCAGAATGGCTCAGCACTCATATCTGACCTGGAAGGAACGAATCCTCTCACCATGATAGAATGGATCAGCCCTTACATCTGACCATGGAAGAAACCAATCCTCTCACCATGTCAGAATGGCTCATGGACTCATCACTTCCCCTTGGAAGGAACCTCAATCTGGAGAACACCAAGATTCTCCATGAAGTACTCAAACTTCACTCTGGCCAATGGCTTTGTCAACACATTAGCTATTTGTTCATCCATCACAACATACTGGAGCTTCACTGCTCCCCTTTGCACCATATCCTTGATATAGTGATACTTGATCTCGATATGCTTTGACTTCTCATGGAACACTGGGTTCTTTGATAACTTCACACAACTCTGGTTTTCACAATATATACAAGTAGCATCCAACTGGAGATCAAATAAATCAAACAGTAGCTTCCTTAGCCATACTGCCTCACAACTAGCTGAACAAGATGTGACACACTTTGCTTCAGCTATACTCAGTGATAGACAGTATTGCTTCCTGCTAAAACAGGAGATCACACCTAATCCCATACTGAAGCAACACCCTGAGGTGCTCTTCCTATCAATGGCACTGCCTTCCCAATCTGAATCAACATAACCCTCTAGGTTAATCTTTTGATTTTCCTCATACTTGAGCCCATAATCAACTGTACCCCTTAGGTACCTCAGAATATGCTTTGCAGCAATCAAGTGAACATGTCTCAGATCTATCAGGAACTGGCTCAAGGTGTTCATAGCAAAGCAAATATATAGTCTCGTGTTCGTTAAGTACATCAAGGACCCAATCATCTGACGATACATTATAGCACCAACTGCTTCTGATGAAGCATCACTCAATAGCTTCAGGTTCGATGCCATAGGTGTGGTCATGGCCTTGCAGTCCATCATCCCAAACCTCTTCAAGATATCTAGTGCATAATTCCCTTATGTAAGGGAGATTCCATATGCATTCTGCCACACCTCCATGCCTAGAAAATAATGCATCATAGCCAAGTCCTTCATTTCAAACTCGGCAACAAGCTTCCTCTTTGTATCAGCAATCAATCCATCCATACATGTTACAAACATATCATCTACATATAGTAGGAGCATCACTAGGTTGCCATCTTCAACCTTGTAGTAAAGGTTGAAATCTACTTTACTCTTGGTAAAGCCCAAACTACATAGAAAGCTGTCAATTCTGTCGTACCATATCTTGGGTGCCTGTTTCAAACCGTACAGGGCTTTCTTCAATCTACATACATGAGACTCCCTGTCATCTGTCTCAAAACCGAGTGGCTGCTCCACATACACTTCTTCTTCTACTACACCATTCAAGAAAGCGGTCTTTACATCCATTTGGTGTATCTTCCATTTCATCACTGCAGCCAGAGCAAGTACTGATCTGATGGAAGTGTATCTAGCTACAGGTGCAAAAGTTTCTTCAGAATCTATTCCTTCTTTCTAGGAGAAACCACGAGCAACAAATCTTGATTTATATTTTTCAATGCTACCATCTACAGCATGCTTGATCTTGTAGATCCATTTGGAAGTTACGAAAAACTTCCCTTTTGGTCTTGGGACAACATCCCAAACATTGTTCTTCATGATCGATTGATACTCTTCGATCATAGCATCCTTCCATTCTTTCCATTCTACCACTTCTTCATAATTGGAAGGTTCTTTATCAATGAAATCACATAATAACGCTACATATCCAGAGTAGGATATGGTCCTCTTTCTTTCTCTGTGATTTTCTTCTAGAGCCCCATATATTTCTACACCTTGGATAGCTTCTCATACCCAATTAGGTTTCCTCTTATGAGGATTCTTCTCGTGAGGTGGATCTATAAGGTTCTTAAGGTTCTTCAAATTCTCAATCTTCTTCTTGAGCTTCTTCGTTCATGGTTGTGTCATGAATTCTGGGTGCTTCCAATTCTTCAAGAACTTCAGCAGGTCTCTTTCTAGATTTGTTGTAAGCTGTGTCTTCATCAAATGTCACATCCCTGCTGATGTTGATATTCTTGAATCCTGGGAAGTATATTCTGTAAGCCTTTGAGCTTTTAGAGTATCCCACAAATATACCCTTCTTTTCTGAAGGATCTAATTTTGTCCTTTTCTATTTTGTAATGTGTATGTACATTGTACAACCTAATATTCTAAGATGGTTGACTTCTAGTTTCTTGCTGGAAAAGACTTCTTCAGGTATCTTGTTCTCGAGTACTCTGTGTGGAGTATGACTCTGTACATACACCATTGTTCTGGAAGCTTCTGCCCATAGATGGATAGGAATATCTTGATCATGAAGCATTGCTCTTGCAGCTTCCATGATACTTCTATTCTTCCTTTCTACAATCCCATTTTGTTGCGGATTATATGGAGTGGATAACTCCCTCTTAATCCCTGAGTCTTTGCATAACTCTTTGAGTTCATTCGATGTGAATTCTCTGCCATTATTTGATCGAAAGGTCTTGATCTTCTTTTCAGTGTGGTTCTTGATCAAGGCTTTGAATTCGTTGAACTTGTTGAATACTTCATCTTTGTTCTTCATGAAGTAAATCCATGTCTTCCTAGAAAAATCATCAATAAAAGAAACATATTATACATACCCAATTAGTGAACTTGATGACATTGGACCGCATACATCAAAGTGGATGATTTCAAAGATTCCTTTTGCTTTTCTCTAGCTACTTGGAAATGTCTTCTTTGTGTTCTTTCCTTTCGCACATCCTTTGCAGACTCCATCATATTTTTCTTGAATTTCTAGAAGACCTTCAACATCTTTGATTGCAAGTGGTAGTTCTCTGTAATGCACATGTGCAAGCATTCTATGCCAAAGTTCATTTGGCTCTACTATCTCATGGACCAAGGCTTGTTCTAGATGGCCCTTCAATGTGTATAGACCTCCTTCTTGTTCTCCAATCACTACTGCTTCATTAATAGTCTTTCCCTTTGGCCACATGATGACTTGTCCATCTATAAATGCAACCCTCATTCCTTTTGCATCTAATGCAGATATGGAGAGGAGTTTCTTCTTTATTCCTAGTACAAACAATACTTCTTTCATTATCGTCGACTTTCTAGAGTCTAGCTTATATGAGGATTCCCCACTACCTTTTATTGGATACTGGTAGTCATCCCCAAGTTTCACCTTGTGAGGTGAGTCATGTTCAGATAGTTTTACAAAGGATTCCTTGAATCCTATCATATGTTTGGAAGCCTCACTGTCTATAAGCCAATCATTGCTTCTGTGAGTTATGTTTCATGTGAGGGCAGAAAACAAAACATATTCTTCATCACTTGTTGAATCTTCACTTTCATATCTTATTCTCTTTGTAGAAGGTTCATCATCCTCTACAACATGAGAATGATGTCTTCTCTTGTTTCCATTCTTCTTATGGGAGTTAATCTTCTTTCTAGGATAGTCTTTGGCAAAGTGTCATCTTTCATCACATGTATAGCATCTTAATTTAGATAAGTCTTTTCTAGTGACATCTATTTGATGAGAATGCTTACCTCTGGGGTGCTAAGAAATTTTTTTGGTTTTATTGGAGTGTACCGTGAGAGCTTGATCTTCATTTCCCGTATTTTCTTCTCGAGATGCTATTCGAGCTTCTTCTTGAGAGAATTCTTCCCATAGTCTGTTGAACCTGACTAAATTCTTTCTAGCATATATTCCTTGAATAAAGGAGTCCCATGATCTAGGGAGACCATTCAAGGTGGTCATTACAATCTCTACATTCTCCACTTCTTCATCTATTGCTTCTAGTTGTTCCTTGATCTGAGAGACTCTTGTAAAGTAAGACTGGATGGTCTCTACATTTTGGATCTTTACATTCTTCAGTTGCTTTCTCATAGTCATCTTCCAATTTATGTTCTTCCCTTCAAACAATTTGGTTAGGGCATCAAACATAGCTTTAGGTGTATTTAGGGAGGACACCTCTGGTATGAGGTAATCCTTGATTGAATCAGCAATAATACTCTTTTACATAACCAACTTCTTCTTATGTAAGGCCTTAGCCTCATCTCCCTCTAGAACTGGAACCTCCTCACTGATATAGGAGTCCAACTCATTTTCTTCTAGGACCAGGGAGATCCTATACTTCCAGGCTCAAAAGTTATCAGCTCCCTCAAGATTTTCATCAAGCTTGGTATGATGAGACATCTTAACTGAGAACCTCAAATGGAAATACAAAATATTTAGATATTACCAGGTTAAGATGTCAGATCTAGATTTGGAGCTGAAATTCTGCAGTGCTGGTTCAGGAGCAGATTAGGGTTTTGCTTTTCCAAAGTTCTGTCCAACCAAATGCTTTGATATTGATCTCTAAACTTCGATTTTAAGGAGGAGATCAATCCAAGCCTGGGCTCACTAAAAAATTCCATTTCTATGGAAAGCCCTAATTTCTGGCAGTAGTGTCAGGTCGAAAACTAAAAAACCTTAGAATTGGATTCTGCTTCGACAGAAAGATGCACCCTAGGGAGGAGAGTTATTCCAAACTTATTTTGCTAAAAATCTATGGAGAGACATCCACAAAGTAGGAATCCCTAGTTCCCGCAGCTGCACAATGTCTTATTCTAAGGTTAGCTCTGATACCATGTTATATTTTTAACATTAAGCTAGCATTATATTAGGATCTTTAACTGAGAGAATAACAAGCACAAAAATCAAACACAAGAGACAATGAACATAGTGTTTTTCCTTGGGGAAACCATAAATGGAGAAAAACCCCACAACTTACTCAGAGATAGAATCAACACCAAAAGTAATACCCCAAAACAGTAAGATGATCTCTCGACAACAGTAACCTCTTTCTTCCTAGCCCCAGTGTCTTCTTCTTCCTCAACTATGTGCTACAACTGAGTGTGAGTGAGTGTGTGTTAAATAGAGAGGATAGCTCTCTATTTATACTAATTCCCGACTTGACTAAACCCTACTAGGGCTGACTTCTCTAGGAGAGTCTAATAACCCTAGTGCCCCGGAATTACGGGGACTTTAACCCTTGATCAATAGGAGGGTTACCCACAATGACTTGACATGACTTGTTTACATTATAGAACCTCCCGATAGGAACATCAAGGCATGACATGAATCAAGTACATCCTGGAATAAACATCGGGTTACAATACATAATAAATACAAGCGAATACATTCTGAAGTTACATATACATCAGCAAGGTAAATAGTATTTTTCCTTTATTAATAGATATAGTGGTTACAACCAGATTTTAATAACACCAGAAGATCAATACAAGACCACTTTTACATGCCTGTGGGGAACATATGCTTATCGAGTTTTTTCGTTTGGCCTATGTAATGCACCTACCACTTTTCAGGGAGCAGTCTTAGGAATATTTTCTGATCTTATACATGACTGTGTGGAGGTATACATTGATGATTTTATGGCCTATGGTAATACTTTTCAAGAAGCCCTTGACAACCTCGACAAGGTCTTGATCCAATGACAAGAAATGAATTTATCCCTTAGTAATGAAAAATGTAAAATGCTACTGACAGAAGGTATAGTTTTAGGACACCATGTTTCCTCCCAAGGAATTAAGGTATATCCTACGTAGATCAAAATAATTGTTGGCCTTCCCTATCCCAAAACCCAAAAAGAGGTAAGAAGCTTTCTTGGTCATGTAGGCTATTACTATTGCTTTATTGAAAATTTCACTCAAATAACTACACCAATGTTTAAATTACTTACAAAGGATGTAGAATTCCAGTGGATAGAATCTTGTCAAAATGCTTTTGAAAATTTAAAAGCTAAACTATCGGTGGCACCAATACTCACGGTCCCAATTGGTCCCTTCTTTTTCATATATCCATGGATTCCTATGATATGGCCATAGGAGGAGTCCTCGGCCAAAAATAGGGACAAGCACCTTATACCATTTATTTTATTAGTAAGAATTTGACTCCTGCCGAACTTAATTACACTGTTATTGAAAAAGAATTTTTGGCAATAGTTTATTCTATTAATAAATTGCTCCATTACATTACAGGTTATGAATTTTTTGTGCATACCGATCACTCTTCCATTAGATTTATAATGAATAAACCAATTAACAATGGTAGAGTGACCCGATGGCTTCTTTTTTTACAAGAATTTAACATTATCGTAATTGACCGACCTGGTAAAGAAAATCCAGTAGCAACTTTCCTTTCCCATATTCAACATGAAGATGATACTAGACCAGTTGACAACACTTTTCCTAACGAACATCTATTTGCTGTATCTGTTCAAACCCCTTGGTTTGCAGATATTGCCAATTATTTAGCAACTGGGAAACTAACAAACCATTTGTCCCCACATGAAAAGTGTCGTATTATAGTTCAGAGTTCCAATTATTCTTGGGTTGATAACGACCTGTTTTGCACTGGTCTAGATCTTATTATTCGACGATGCGTGTGAGAGGATGAAATGACAGACATCCTCCATGCATGCCATGATAGACCATGTGGATGACATTTTTATGATAAGAGGACGACATACAAACTATTACATTCTAGTTATCATTGGCCAAGCATTTTTAAGGATGTGATAGTTTCCAAAGAATGGGTAGACCTACATCATCTGATCAAATGCCCCTACAACCCCAAGTCATGATTGAACCCTTTGAGAAATGGGCGCTTGATTTTTTAGGACCAATTTCTCCCCTGTATCGTAAAAAGAGATAGATCCTAGTGTGCACGGACTATGTCACCAAATGGGTAGAAGCTAAATCTTTGTTTAGAGCTACAAAGAAATTGGTGGTAGAATTCATATATGAAGAAATATTCACCTGGTTTGGTGTACCTAGAGAAATTGTCACAGATCAAGGTACTTAATTTACTTCTAAATTAATGAAAGAACTTACTACGAAATATGGCATTCGACATTGCAAATATTCACCTTATCACCCTTAGGCTAATGGTTAGGTAGAGTTGACTAATAAAGTATTAGAAGCCATGTTAACCAAAACCATTCACTTACATCATAAGGATTAGGCAGATAGACTCCCAGAGGCTTTATGGGCCTATAGGATAACATGGAAAAACACTACCAGACATACCCCCTATGAGTTAGTGTATGGTAAACAAGTCCTTTTACCTATTGAATTTCAAGTTAAAACCTTTCGTATGGAAGCACAATTAGGCATGAATTTGGATGAAGCACAGAAACAACTAATATTACAGATTAATGAGTTAGAAAATATTAGACAAGATGCACTCCAAAGAACCATGCTATTACAGAATCAACGAAATACATGGCATGATAAATTTATTAAGCAAAAGAAATTAAATACTGGAGATTGGGCACTACTATTCGACTCATGATTTAAAAATTTCAAAGGAAAGTTAACTACCCGTTGGATGGGCCCATACGAAGAAGTTACAGCTTTTGACAATGGGTCTAAAAACTAAAACAATTGATGGCTCACAAGTTTCCTTTGTAGTAAATGGACATAGACTCATAATTTATCATCAACCGACATCTAAACATGATTTTATACAGAATGTTTTGTAGCAGAATGAAATGGAATTAGTCGAAGGGGAAGTTATTCCTTCTCCTCATGATCCTTTAAAAGTATTTTAGGTTGTCATCAATTGTATATATGTAAATATGCTTGTTCTTTGAATAAATAAGAGTCATTTCTAATAGATTGTTTACAAGGGACTCTTTCTCTTTTTATATATGTCTTCATGAATAAATTGAATCATCTAACAAGTGGTTTTGCAGTTTGATTACAAGTATTCTATCTCTATAAGCAGCTCATGGAGTATTACTTGGAAAAGGGAAGTATGTTAAAACACTCATTGGGTATCTTAACCTTTCCTGGGGTACTTTTGAAATTCACAACTTATAGTGAAAATTAAAAATTTACAATCCTTTGTATATCATTCTTAACCAGCTCTTCTATGATTTATATAGTTTTTGGTATTTTGATTCAGACATGTATATTTCTGATTTGCTCTTTTGAACAGTTGCTTGATAGACCTACCTTCATTATCATATTTTTCACACTCTCATCTTACACCTATGGATTACTAGTTCATCCTATGCTTATTATCAAAACTTGTCTCTCATGTATTTTGGTCATAACTCGAGAGTAAGTGGAATTTTTGTCTGTGGGGAACATTACTTTTCTTTTATGAAGAAGAAGGACTGTAAGGTTAAAGAACAGCTTTAAGTTATTCTCTTTTGACATGATCTATGGTTAAGGCCATTATGAAATGACTTATAAGTTTATTTTACAAAAAATGAATTATGTGTTTAGCAGGACTTAACACACTCTAGTACCAATTGGCTTCCATATATTTTATCTCATTATACCAGGAAAACCCGCCAGGGTAGTGAATAGGTCTGCTGGTAGCGATTAAATGCTAAGTAAAAACTTAAAACACAGAAGCTTGATAAATGCCAGTAAACCCGTCGGGGTACTGAATAGGCTCGCTGGCAGTGGGACTATGCTTGCATGGTACCAAGGTAAACCCACCGGGGTACTGAACATGCCCGCTGGCAGCGAGGCAATACCTGGTAAAAGAGATCTGGTTAATGCACTACTATGCACATAGTTCGTAAAACAATGATCATATAAATAATTTTTTTTAGAATATATGAATAAACATGTCATGGCCAATTGTTTACCATGTCGTTTGAGAATGGCTATAAGTTGGGCTTTGCCCTAGCCATCTAATTCAACATATACCTAGGATGTCATTATCCTAGAAATGGGACCCGTTGACTGTAAATCTCACACACTTCAGGGTAAACTTAAATATTTTGTGATGACATGATATCTTTAAAATAAGGCATAGATGACTAGCTTTTCCTGTGGCATTCTTTTGGTTAAATTATTATCATTCAAGTGGTATTTCTAAACAATGTTATATTTTTCATGAATATACATATCTAAATCATTTCCATTTCCTAATTAGTTTTTATTTTTCTTACAAAATAATAAACAGCATGATAGAACTCTTTAATTTTTATTTTTCTAGAATAATCAATTCTTCTCTCTTCTATGGCTTGAGGACATGCCATATCTTTGGTTTGGGGGGAAGGAGTGGGAAAAATTTAAAGTTTTTTTACTTTTCATTATTTCTGACAGATCCATTTATCTCTGACAAATGAGAAGTGTTTTCAGGCTAATATAATCAGTAGAACTTGATTATAGCATGAAGCCTATTTTTACAGCAAAATCAATATGGAGAACTATATGAAGAATCGAATGAATGTCCAAATGAAATACCAAATGATGATATGAATAAAACATTGTAATATCATAGCACTTATGATTAAAATTTGCTAACCAAATTTTGTCTTTGGAAAATAATCTTTTTACCTCCATGTGGATGCTTAGAAATTTTTCTTATCATTTCATTATTGAAAACCTTATCCTCTTACCGAATCATGCATGTAAACTATCAAATGAGCAATTTTCTTGTTAATCAATCTTATTGTAAATGCGATTTATGCCTTCATGTCATATGTTCAACCTGTCCAAAGTTTTACTTTGAACATGGTTGAATTAATTCTAAACCTTTCGAACTTACTCATTTATGTATATGCCCATTGCTGGCTCACATCTCATAATTTGCTATGATAGTGTGATCTACTATCTTTCTTTTTGCTCAGTGGGACCTGGCATTTCTCTGGTTTGGGGGAATGCTGATCCTAGATTTGTTATCATTTTTTGGCAGTTAAATTACTTATTTAAACATATGTTTTATTATCTTTTTGCATATTTTTATGTTACGCAGATCACTATTCATCCTAGGTAAGTATGAATTTAATGTTTATATAAAATCCATTTATTATTATGATTTTATGATTTTATTAATTAAAATTGACATTATTGAAGCGCATTTGATATATTAATTGATTTTTATATTTGTATGTAGGTTATATAATCTTTTTGGATGAATTAACAACAAGCATGCATTCATCTTTCCATGCATACAGAACGTCCAGCTCGTCATCCAGATCGAGTGTGAAACTCGTTGGAAATTTTTGAGGCATTTAAATAATGTTACTATAGACCATAGTCCTTAATTGCACCAGCAAACAGACATCACATTTGCCCTAGATCTGCACCCACATATCCAGCTCACGGTCCAGCTCGTTGATCAGCTTTCCGTCCAGATCACTAACCAGACTGCGTAATGTTGAGAATTGATTCTAGTTATTAAAACGTTGAAATAGCCTGTAAACTATTTACTATCCACGCATTCATATGATGGAGAATCCCACTTCTAGATGATCTTCCATCCTGTCGCCCCTGCTCAACACCTCACCAACAGACCACGCATTGGGTTGGTGCATTTAAACTGTGTTCTAGAATACTCATCATGTACATTTCCTCTGCTCGCCACCAGTCCACCTATTGCACTAAGGAAGGATTTGTGCGCCACGTCACGCACACTGAAGAGAACCAACCACGCTGAAGAAGGAGCTTGTGCATTACATCATCTAATGAAGAGATCCGATGCACGTTGAAGGAGGAAGATCCTATGCATTGGAGTTTTATCAGTTAAAATCCTTTATGGATTGACTAAATTTAGAGACCAGTAGACCACTAAAGGGTCGAATTTCTCATCCCTGTAAACGCTGTATATAAATACCTCCTTGTGTAGAGTTAGGGAGTTGATCATTTTATTTGTTAGACAATCATTTTTGGAGAAGAATTATGTATTTATGTTCCATCAATTGAATAAAGAGTTGTATGCTTTGTTGTTTATGATTGTGTTTGACTAAGCATTAGCCAGGCATCACCCTTGATTGCTGAGAGGGCTCCTCATTAACCAGAGGTTTATTTTCTTGTTTATTTCTTTCATCTTTTCTGTTGTAGCTAGTTTAATTTACAGTTTGTTTTATTATTCCATTTTCCTGTAAATGCAATTTTACTTCTCAAATTAGATATTTAACTACGTGCATAGTTTGCTTTCAGATTTGTTTCCAACCATTTTATTTCCAGTTTACTGTTCATTTTATTTACAAGAAATATAATAGATTTCTTTTATCAAGTTAAATAAGTTCAGTTTTGTTTATTTCATTTCTGTTATGATTTATGCAATTTTAATTCTAGTTTATTTCTTAGTGATTTCTTTATATTCACAAATTTTTTTAAGTTCATTTCATTGTTAAATTTGCTTAATAAGTAGGTTTACTTATTTCCTTTATGCATTAGATTTGCATCTACACGAATTCAGTTGAATATTAGAGCATGTAGGTTAATTTATGTCATTTTAACTATGTAGACTGTCATTCAGACAACCTGTTTAAACTGTCATTCAGTCACCCCTTTCATACCTATAGTTCAGTCTGTCATTCAGCCCATAGTTTCAGTTTTAGTGTTTGTAATGTGTTTTGAGATTGTTTTCAGTTCTATTTCTTTAATGTTTGAAGTATGCTTTGATTAAGATACTTAGATGATAGTTCTATTTAACATTAAAGTTAAATTGGATTGTTTTAGATTATTTATTAAAAGTTACCTTACTTCTTTTCTCCTTAAATATGTGTTAAGTTATTTTATGTTTTGTTTTTTGAGTTTGTTTCTGATTTCTTTTTACTGATGCATTGTTTCGTGTTTATGATTTTGGATTGGTTTATCTGTTTGCATGTAAAATTCAGCATTATATGTGTTATCCTTAGTATGTTTTCAGGTTATTCCTTTTTCATTGTGTGATTACTAAAAGAGACTTGTAGGACAGAGTTCAAAGATATTCCTATTAAGTTTTCTACTTGTTTCTTATTTATTTAATTTATTTTATTAAGTTTTCTACTTGCTTATTAGTTAGGTCTTCCTTGTATCATAGTTTCCCATTTAAAGATTAGTTGTTGATAGTATCTTTTCTTGTTTAAAGTTATTTACTTATAAAATAAATTATTAATTATTTAGTTTAATATTTTCTTCTGATTTAATTATCTTAATAATTGTATTCTTAGGAGTTTGACTCGGTTTTTCATTCTGAAAGATCTTTCAATCTTTTTTTGTTAAATATATTTCCATGACACCATAGGAACCCCTCTACCTTCGCATATATTTTGTGTCAACTCTAAGCCTACCAACCCCGGTCGATAATTAAATATTAGGTGAATTAATCTAGACATTATAACACCCCAATAAAGGGATCAGTAAGCACTGCTGGTGTAGGGTTACTCTTCAGAAATTTACTGATCTCTTCATGACAAGGGCACTCCTTCATGAAGTGATCACCACCACAAAATAAACAGGGGTACTTAGCCTTTCTCTTTCCTTTATTATCATTCTTTGTGGCCATAGCCTTGGGATTCTCTTGTTGGTTTCTAGGTTTTTTGTTTTTACCTTTTCCTTTTCTATTGTTGTTAGGCGTTTTTGTGCTTTGGATAGAATTCACCTTGGTGGAAACCGTAGGAGCAGAGGGAGTAGTAGCAGAAGCATTTTGTTTCTTGGTAGGTTTGGCTTCTGATGAGGACTGGATTAAACTTACAACCCCATCAACAAGATTTTCTGTAGGTGGCTTAGCAGGGTCAATGTTGGGTCGAGGATATTGCAGGATTAGGTCATACAAAGTATCATATTGGGAATATACCAGGTCTAGATATTGATCACGAATGATATCCTTCTCTTCAGTAACATCACCACCCATAGCCACATCTTGGGCAATGGGGGGAAAAAAGGATTTCGTGACCCAATATGCTAATAGCATGTCAGGAATGGGAGATTTGATAAGTCTCCGTCATCTCCTCCATTCATCAATATGATTTGGAATATGTGTGGAGGTGTTCTAACAGAGGGATGTTAATAGATCCGTACCCATTTCATAATGAATGAGAAGTTGGAAATGAGTCAAAAAAACTATCGCCAATGAGTTAAAATCAACAAATGAATGTCATGGAAGTTCAATGTAGCATTTTGTGGCAGTACCAGTCAAAGTTCACTAGAAGAGTCTTAGACGAACTGAGTCATCCATCAAAGAGTTGGAAGAACACCATAGATGGAAGGTCATGACATGGTTTTTAGCGTCTTCTCCCTGCTTCTCATCGAATTTTGGGATATGTTGGCAAGGGATTGGGTCGCATAGCATTGTAGATGTTGCACAAGCCCATAAGACACTACGCAAGACAAAGATAGCACGATAGGTAGAAGACATACTACTTTTGATTATTTTGTGTCACTTTTTGTACTTATTGACCATTTTTTGTGGATATTGGTCATTAGTCACTTAAATTAGTTAGAAGTTAGTTAGAAGTGGATGATGAATGTAAAGACACAAGCCTATATATAGATGAATTATGAATGAGATAGATATCGATTAGGAGAGAGAGGGAATCAGATAAAAAGAGAACAAGTTAGTTATCTAGCTAGAGATAAATTGTTGTCTATTTTGATTTGTGGTTAATTGAGAAGAAGTAATATGAGAAGATGGATGTTGATCGAAATCATTGTTATCTTATTTTATCTTTTTATAGCTTTCTATTCCTGCAAATCTGATGATGAATGATAAGCGAATCTGAACTATGGATCTATGATGCATTGTTTTACTATTTAATACTGTCGTATTTTCTTATATGTTTCACCCTGATAGATATGTTATAATTATGAATGAATGATGTGCAATGAAGAATGGTTTTGTTAAAGAAGTTGATATGTTCTAGTCCTTAAGCTGATGAATCATCGATGCCTTAATCCTCCTGTATACTGTGGAAACTTGGTTTCGTCAGCCCTCCCTTGAACATATCAGGTGAGACTTCATCTGCTCCATGGGTGTTGTTGGATGAGGTAAAACCTGTTTGGGCTGATGCTCAGGGAGATCGTAGTGAGCTAGGTGTCGACAGAATCAGAACCTCGGTCGACTGAGTTTTGTTGATGGGGTTTGCACCAACAAATGGTTCTATTGTCAAGACCTTGATGCGACTGAGAGGAGGGTATCTGGCATCTAGAGCAATAAGAATATCAAGAGTGGATGTGGCACCTGATGTGACTAGAAATTCAAGAGTAGTTTGATCAGAAGCTGCAAGAATTTTTTGAAGCAAAAAACTAGAACTTTGGACTAACGACAGACAAGTGGTTGGAAGAATATATCCATGAAGGTCCACATGAATACTTATTTATTGAATTTCCTATCATACCGTATGAGTGGTTGGAACAATTCATGTACAAAAAGATGAATTTCCATGGAGGTAAGCCAACATCCTGGACCCTTGAGTTGATCCAGGAACTGTAAGAAACTGACAACAGAGTGTCGCACATGGTCGAGGTCTGGATAGATAGTATCCTAGAAGCATACATTACTAAATTTTCCATCGACACTACTATGTCCTACAGCGAGGCAGAAAGGGAATTTTTCAATAGACCCACAGGTAGGTTCCTATTATCTCTACAATTGTCAATTAAAATTCTTATTTGCGAGAAGGGGATACTAAAGATGCACCTAGAGTAGTATAAATATGGTGTGCAGAGGCGATGGATACTGCAACTAAAGGGGGGAGACGAATGGAATGATAAGGGGTATATGGGTGCAAATTTCGACGAGACTATGAGGGAATCCAAGGAAGAAAGTGGTTGTACAAGGGGAGGAGCAAGGATTTGACAAGAGAAGAGGTAGAGGATAGGAGAAGGTCCTATTATGGTTGAAATGAAAAACCACAAAGGATAACCACATGGGATGAAGTGACCCTATAGTGACGAAGAGGATGACCATACATAGGCTGCGCCCAGGACATCGAAAAGATCAAACCCTAGTAGCAACATACCCACGCCTCCATGCACCACTTCCAACTCAGGAAAATCCATGAATTCCACGTCAAATTTCCTGACGTATCAACAATAGTCTAGTAGTAGGTCATCATCTAGAGGAAGGAAGCCCAGGATGGTGGGAGATGACATGGAGCTACCTGTGTTCCATGGAAATGGGAATGATGATCCTGAGCAATATTGGTTTCTCTGTGAGGAAATATGGATTGTTAGGTAGACCACAGATGATGATATCAAGAAGGGCCAACTAGCAACCACTCTAAGAGGTCATGCACTAGATTGGTACATGAAATTTATACAGGTTCCTACGAGGACCCCTGCAAAAACATTGGATGAATTTCGGTAAGGATTGATCAAATTGTTCTAGAAGCCTAAATCAGAGGCCCAGTACATCACTGAGTTGAAAGAGATCAAGCAATTCCCAAATGAGATTGTGTCAGATTTTGTTTAGAGATTCAAGACGTTGATGGTGCGGGTCAGCTTTGATATGAGTGATGTTCAACATAAAGAGTGGTTTATCATAGCCTTGATACCTCATATCCAACACCCACTGATGAAATGAAAGATCATAAAATAGAGTGAGGCTTTGGAGATCGTGATGAATTTAGAAGCTTCATTGATTGAAGAGAGTGCAGCTGGTATGAACCAAATTTAGGTGCAGCTGGCCAGCTTGACATTGTAATTGCAAGACATTAAGAAAGTGAAAGAGAATTAGGAAGATCTTTGGTGCACTCATTGTCATGCATATGATCTAATTCAGGAAAGGACATAGGATTCATATCTTGTAAAGGAAAAATATCATTGTGTAGTACAACAACCATGGGTGGTGAACTCTCGACCACAACATCAGTATACACCACCACCGTCAATCCAATTTATACCATTGCAACCGCAACCACCATTTGCACTGCAGCCATAGTTTGTACCGCATCCGCAGTATAACCAAATGGAGATTCCACAACCATAACCACAATATGTTCAAGTTGCCCAGTATGTTTAGCAGTAGCCGAATCCCCAACAACAACATATAGCTGAGCCACAGTATCAATAACAAGGAATATTTCATGGAGGATTTCAAAGAAGAGGAGGAGGCTTTGGAAGAGGAGGAGGAAGAGGTCGCAGACTAGTACAGTGTTATAATTATGGGGTATTTGGGCATTACTAGAGGGATTTCTAACACTTGTAGTGCTCATGTACATATTGCATGTCGATTGATTATACTATCGAAAATATCCCACCACTAATCGCAAGATGGCAGGCAGGAATGTTCCTCAATTGTAGAGACATAATTAGGTACTGAATCAAATGCAAAACCAGAACCAATTGTAGAACCAAGCATAGAATCAAGTTCCACTCTAGAATTAGACGATGAGTCAACTTATCAACCCTCTGATTAACTAGAATCCACTGCTGACTCATAATCCACTGATGAACCAGAATCAGGGTCTGACGATTGTGACGATATCAACTGAGCCCAGGACATAGGCTGTTGATGTTGTCGTGGTCACCTACATAGGAGCCACAATAGGAGATGATGGGTCTTACCCACAAATTCAATTAGATGGACCAAAGAAGGCATAGTTCAATATCGCAGCTGAAAAGGACACATTTCTTGGAGCTGGGGATGTGATTAGAATAAATTTTGGTTAGTCACATGTCTATGAAATGCCTTCTGCCTTTGATTCTTCACTGGAGGCAGTACCATCATGGTAGCATGGTACCTTGTAGAATTTATTTGAGAGATTATTATCACTGGCTAGAGACCCAGATGCTCTAGCCAAGATTGAATATTTGTTTCACTGCCTGGGTAAGGAACAGAAGGAGTCTATAGTGAACTCTTTGCACAAGAAAAAGACTGGTAAGGAGATGCGCATAAACATTCAGATCGAGGATTATGAATTTGACTCAGTCATCCTGGATGTGGGATCTAATGTGAATATCCTAAGAAAACAGACTTGGAAAAATATGGGGAATTCAGTGTTGGGTTGGTCCCCTATGCAATTGTGATTGGCTAATCAAGCTAAAGTACAACCAATCGGACGTGTATCAAACTTGGTCATGGATGTTGAAGGTATGAAAAGTTATTCCAACTTTGATGTGATTGAAGTTGTTAATGGTGAAAGCTCCTATCCTACACTACTGGGGATTGGATGGGCCAACAATAGTATGGAAGTCATTAACTTCAAGAAGTGGATGATGAATTTTGAGAACCAAGACATTAGGGTCATCGCGCCTATGGATCCCAACAAAGGAAGGTGATACATTGAACCAGTACAGGATGAGATTGTTTGAGGATGGGATCATGCTTATAACATCTGTAAATATTATATCCACCCCACTGCTGATGGAAAACTTGGCTAACACATCACTAGTTCTGCGTCTTCTGATTCAGATGATGCACTCAAAAATTGGTAGAACCACATGCATGAAGTATCAGTAAGGAAGTGTGGCTTGATCACATAGCCACTCTTCCATGTCACGACTGAGACTATTGAATTATTGATTTATGAAGGGCTACCTGAGCTATCTGCATTCTTACGAAAGTTTGAAGAGAAGGTATCAAATCCACAGTGATTGTTGGCACTAAAGGAGGCATTGAAGGCTACTCCTGCATGCTAGTGGGAGATTCATAACATGTCAATTATTGAATGGGCACAGTTTTGACAGTTGATGATAGTTCTCTTTGGTGACATAGAAGTGTATCACATTAGGTGATACAATGGGTGCAGTGATCCTAGTGGTCACCTGACGGAATGCCAAAACTTGTGGGCATTGCGGCCAAAGGATGAATGGGTCCATGCCTTTATTCATAACTTGGACAAAATTCCAAGGTCCTAGTATGTATCAACAGAACTACGCAAAGAGGTCACCCATTGGGAGGAGTTGACAATATGATTTGCGTGGAAATTTAGCTTCACAAATGCTAATCCCGATGTCCATAATGCGTTACAGATTATTCATGATGTGATATTAAAAGTAGTACCAATTGCATATCCGATGGACCCACATGCACATTGTCACCTACAGTCAATAATGGAATGATACAATGTGTCAAGTGAACCTGAGGATGATGACGAGCTATGAAATATCAACATTTTGGAAAAAGAAGAGAGCAGGGATGTTGCGGCACCAGATATTCCAACTGATCTGATGAGCTAGCCACTAAAGATAAAAAATGTTAACATTGGGAAGAGAACTAGAAGAGATCCATATGCAGTAGTTGTTCTTTCATTGCCTACTTCAGTTACAGACCACTTGCTTCGGATATTTTGCCAAGGTATTGCTACTCCATATGTTGTAAGTGGTAGGTTTTGTATGCTTTTACAGTCTTTTTTTTGCTATAATAATGGCTTGCTATTATGGCATAAAATTAAGCATGTCCCTTCCACTAACATATTTTGAGGATGTACGTAAAATGGACTAAATTAGTGTTTGGTCAAAATTAATGTTATTGTCCATAACAAAACTATAAATGATTCTGTAGTGCTAATGGGAAATAAAAAATAAGGAATGCGGCCAATTAGTTAACCCAAACAATATTTATTCCAGAAAAATGGTTCAATGTTATTGTTATCTTACATCAACTGTTGTACAAGCTCTTCTCCAACTACATGCAAGGATAAAAAGGGTGCATGCCATAGCATTGTGTTTCCTTGAAAGAGGTGGATTGGTTTCTTTGCTCATCTTTCCTACCAGTTTCTTATTTTTAAGGTTTAACAATGTTGAATCAAGTATTGTTTTCCTCATATGCTTCAGGCATCTATGGACTTAGAAATTTGACAAGATATTGTAGCTGCTTTAAATCAAAATATAAGTGGAAGGTTGAGTCCTCATACTTTTATCTCAAACTTAGCTCTTGTTATCTCAAACTTAGCTTGGTTGAGTTGAAGGTGGTTTTCTGTTCGATCCATTTCATATGATGCATATTGAAATTTTTTTGGGGGAAAATTGATGATAGGAAAGTACTACCTCTATCTATAATATTATAAGAAGGACTGATGATTGTGGAAAAACATTTCAACATCCACTTCTCATTAGACCATCTATCCCATTTAGATCATTTTTTCATTGAGCAATATGTAATTTTTAAAATTTCTGGTAATTGAACATCTGCTAGATTATAAATTATTTTTCTTGGATTCAAACTTTAGAATTCATAGTTTAAGGACATATATAATGTAATGTGTGTATTATTGCATAGAATGATAGGGTTGTAACAGAGAGTAATATTGAAAGTACTTTAGCTCTGTCCCATTTGGATTCTATTTACTAAACACTTCGAAGTGGGTGACCAATAAATCATTTGAGTAGCTAGGTTGATGATAGTCATGAACTTAGAAGAATGAGTAAAACTACAATAGAATTATGAATTGAGGATAATTTTGTTTTTCAGTTATAGAGGGCTCAACCAGTTGATGACACTTGATCATATTAGGCCCATGATACCACCATATCACGGGAAAAAGGTTATGCTACTGCTTCACAAGTTGTAGATGTTGGTACTATAATGATAGTTTTCGGGTATACAGGGTACTCCCAAAAGACCGAACACCTTCAGATACCGCTTCACACAAACAGATCACAGATCAACACATCGATGTTTATCACGTGGTTAAAACCCTCAAGAGGGAAACAGTCCACGGCCCCAGCCAAATAACTACTTGGAGCAATTTATTATGCAAAAGAAAGAAAGTTACATGAGCTTCTCATAATCGATCAACTAGCCAAGGACCCTCTATGCTCTTTAAATAGAGATCATAGACCAATCGGGTGTTAAGCAATGGATCAATGGTAGGTATGATCTAAGAGAAGTTGAACTGTCATATCACTCTATGTCTAAAACATATCGTGACTGTCGAATTAGAATATTTACAAATGCATACTAAAGAAACACACTTTTACCTAACGGATATATTACACAAGTTGATCTTAACTAACTCCTAAGTGTCTAAATATCCTAACATCCCCCCTTAAGAACAACTTGGGATAGGATTGAAGGATTTACAAAAGTGACACTATTAGGAGAAGTAAGGAGGCATTAGAGACTATCCCCCCTTAAGGAAACATTCCTGAACTCCTAACATAGACCAAAGTTTAGAAAACTTCACTTCTGTAAGAGAATTAATGAAGATGTCTGCAACTTGATCATCTTTAGGGCAATAGAGCACTTCAATAACACGATCATGAACAAGATTTCTGATGAAGTGCATGTGTAGCTCAATGTTTTTGTTGGGCTGATGTAGAACTGGATCTTTGGAAACTTTGATGGCACTTTGATTGTCGCACCAAATTAGAGTAGGCTGCTACTGCTTGAATCCAAACTCTAAAAGGATCTATCGAAGCGATAAAGCTTCCTGACTGGCATTAACTACGGCTTGATATTCTTCTTCTACTGAAGAAAGAGCAAGAGCTTGTTGTTTCTTACAAGCCCAAGTAACAAGTCCAGATCCCAGACTGAAAACATAACCTGTAGTAGACTTTTGATCATCAGGATCACCAACCCAATCTAAATTAGTGAAACCAACCAACAAAGGTTCCCCCCTGTACTGTAATGAATCCCAAACTGAATTGTACCTCAAATATATCGAAGTATTCTTTTTGCTACTTTCCAATGACTTTCATGAGGAGTTTGCATATAACGGGAAACACGACCAACGGTAAAGGAAAGGTCAGGATGGGAATGAGTCAAGTATAAAAGACTACCAACAAGCTGACAATACAAGGTGGCATCTACTTCAGGGGAAGTACAAGTGGCAAAAATTTTGACTCCAGACTGGAAGGGAGAAGGGGCTGGTTTACAATCTTCCATGTGGAAGCGACAAAGAAGGTCACAAGCATACTTAGACTGGGAAAGAAAGATTCCTTCTTTGGTTTGCAAGACTTGGAGACCAAGAAAATAATGCAAATGTCCTAAGTCTGACATTTCAAAATTTTTCTTAAGACTGGATTTCACATGGGTTATAAGGTTAGGGTCACTACCAGTAAGGATAGGATCATCAACATAAAGAACAAGTATGATGAGATGGTTTCCTACTTTCTTGGTATAGACAATGGGGTCAGAATGGCATCTAGAAAAACCAGTGTCAAGGAGAAAGCTATCCATTTTGGCATACCAAGCTCTAGGAGCTTGCTTAAGGCCATATAAGGATTTATTAAGGAGACAAACAAGGCTAGAGTTATTATGAACATATCCAGGAGGTTATTCCATGTAAATTTCCTCATGTAAATCACAATGTAAGAAGGCAGACTTGACATCCATTTGATGGAAATCCCAGTTATGTAAGGCTGCAAGGGAAAGAACAAGGCGGATGGAGTTCATTTTTTCTACAGGGGAAAAGGTTTCATTGTAGTCAATCCTTTCAACTTGGGAAAAACCTTTGGAAACTAACCTTTCCTTAAGTATTTCAACACTTCCATCTGATGCATACTTATTTATGTAGACCCATTTACATCTGACAAGTTTTCTTCCTTTTTGAAGAGGAACAAGATCCCAAGTATCGTTCGCCATTAAGGAACGATATTCTTCATCCATAGCTACATCCCAATCTAGATTTCCTAAAGCTTCTGCAAAAGTTTATGGATCATGATTCTTGGAAACTTGAGCCAAAAGAGAAGAGGCTCGCTGAAACTGAGAACATGTTCAACGTTGATCTCTAGGATCACCCACAAGATCACTAGCTGCTTCATATGTTGAACAGACCCATTGAGGAAGTATTGGTGTTGGTGCAATTGGAGGAACATGAGTAGGCGGAGGTGGATTTTCATCTTCACTGTCATCATCAGAAACTGGAGTTGGAAACCTATCAAAGAAGCTAGAAGAAGAAGAAGAAGAAGGCACAATCGCTCTAATACCATGTAAGGTTTGCTGTTACACCAAAACCTGCAGATGTTGATGAACATTTGAAACCTAGCACAAGGCCCTATCACCAAGAGTGGTGGTTAAACCACTTGTTTTAGATTCCCAGAGGTGCGACGGTTATACCATGTGGAGGTACCCAATACTCCAACACCCCGCCTCCGGTGTAGCTCAGGGGAATTGAACCTAAGACCTCTTCTTTGATACCATGTTCGGGTACACAGGGTACTCCCAAAAGACCGAACACCTTCAGATACCGCTTCACACAAATAGATCACAGATCAACACACCGTTGTTTGTCACATGGTTAAAACCCTCGAGAGGGAAATAGTCCACGGCCCCAGCCAAATAGCTACTTGGAGCAATTTATTATGCAAAAAGAAAGAAAGTTACATGAGCTTCTCATAATCGATCAACTAGCCAAGGACCCTCTATGCTCTTTAAATAGAGATCATAGACCAATCAGGTGTTAAGCCACGGATCAATGGTAGGTATGATCTAAGAGAAGTTGAACCATTGGATCACTCTATGTCTAGAACATATCGTGACTGTCGGATTAGAATATTTACAAATGCATACTAATGCATACTAAAGAAACACACTTTTACCTAACGGATATATTACACAAGTTGATCTTAACTAACTCCTACGTGTCTAAATATCCTAATAGATAAAAACTTTACAATCATAGGAAAATGATATATAGAAAACCAAGGAAAATAATAAATCCCATGTTGAAGATAATACAATCTAGCATCCTTTGTCGGCCATTATATACTCAAAGCTGTGTATTGATCCTTTTTACCATTATAGAGGACTCTGTAAGTTAGGTTCTCAAATTCTTAAAGGGTTTTAGCTCAATGGAAAAGCACCTTTGCTACAAGTAGGAGGTTGGCGGTTCGATTCCTCCATGCCCTAATGATATTCTAATATCACTTAAAAACAACTAAATTACTAACCAAAAAATAAGAGATAGATGACTAAAAAAAGACCAAAAATCGTATAGAAAATTACTAAAAACTGCTAAATTAGAGACCAAAACATGAGAGATGCGAAATTTGCAACACATGACGCTAATGATGAAGCCAAACATGGCATCGATATGGTATCAAAATAAGACATTACTTTGGATTTAAAACATGGCACTACTTAGGAAGAAAAATATGGTGCAACAATAGAAGAAATATTTGGCATCATTTTGGTAGCAAAACAGGATGCAAAAAGGGAAGCAAAAATTGGTGCAACTTTGGAAGCAAAAATAGGCACATATTTGGAAGTAAAACATGGTGCAAAATGGGATACTAAAGTGGTATCAAAACTAGATGCTAACATGGTGCTATTAAGGATGAAAATATGGCACTAACGGGGGTGTCATTTAAGAAGAAAAAAAGGACACTCACTAGGAAGCAAAATATGACACTATTTAGGAAGAAAACCTTGATGTTGTTTAGGAAGCAAAATTGGAGGCTATTCTGGAAGCAAACCTCAACGTTTTTTATGAAGTAATTTTGGAAGTACTTGAAGGAGTAGGTGGTTAGGAGATGTACTCTTTCACAAATGGATTTTATGGTTATCACTAGATACAGATTGCCAAGGAAGATCCACATAAAATGACATTTGTCATTGAGTGGGGTTGCTACCAATACACCGTGATGCCATTTGGGCTGAAAAATGCACCTACGATTTTTTATAGAGTTGTTTTCTCAACATTTAGGGATTTCATTCAGAAGTTCCTACAGGTATATAAGGTTGATTGGACCATGTATGGTCTAATCAAGGATCATTTGGAAAATCTATGACTGATGCTGAAAAGGTATTAACAACATCATATTTCGTTGAACTCCAAGCAATGCATTTTTTGCACACCATTCGAGATGTTGTTGGGCCATATTTTGTGCAAGCAAGGATTACTGGTTGATCCTACAAAGATAGCGCTCATTTTGATCTTACCACCACCAACCAATGTGAATATTCTTTGGGTGACACTGGGGCACACTGGGTACTATAACAAATTCATTAGCAGATATGCTGCCATTACCTCCTGTTGCCGCCTTTCACACACCTGCGTCACGTGGCAGAAATATTCAAGCCACTTGGTGTGTCCTTGGGGGAAAGTCTCGAGTCAAGGCTGTCACCTTGTTCTTGACTCCTCCGTTTAGGCTCAACTCCTAACAAAGCCAAGGGGGGTAGGCCCTATTAAGTTACTAAGGATAATTACTTAGTGTTGTGATGTTAAACTGAATGAGTTACTTAGGAGTTTGCAATTTAACTATAGATGATCAAAGATGGCAAGATACAAAATATGAACACATGAAAGCACAATGCTGAGACACAATATATATATAAAACAAGAAAATAACCAGTGCCTTAGAATGGGAATGGAGTCAAAAAATAGAAACAATGTACTTGCATGTGTTTGGAGTGAGTGTTTTGCGATTGCCTCTTGGTATTTTTTAAGTGAAAATTGAAGTGTGAGTTGATTAAAATTAGGCAAAGGGGGGACTCCAGATATACCCTAGATTACTTGGAGTGTGTCCAAAACTAAACCTTCACGGCTACCCGTAAGGAATATGTGGGCTGAAATGGAGTCTCTGGGGCTATTGTTCATAATGCACCCATTAGGGTGTGACAGAGATCGGTGCCTCGAGGTCACTTTTTAGAAGTTCCCACTTCCTTTGGGTATTTTGCCACTGTGATGGTTCGATCTAGGTGTTGGATTTTCACCTGTTGGTTTGTTACTTTGGGAGAGTGAGTCCTAATTATACTAGTCACTCAAGTTATTTTGATATAGCTTGATTGATTGGATGAACCACAGCCAAGTGCAAAGCATACACACTGGAGTCTTGTGAATTTTAGTAAGTTTTAAACTGGGTGTTCTTGTTTAACAGAAAACCCTCCAGGAACCTCTTTCGATCCAAGTGGATCTCAATCGGGGAATAGAGGAGGGGTTAATTTTATAATAGCTGAAAAACAAATGATCAAAATAAAATAGATACGCAATTCTAGTTTTCTAATTAGTCCTACCATGAATCTCTTTCCCCTTTCAGGTCAATCGGGAAGTTGTGGGGTAAGTATTAAGATTAATTTGAAATATAAAGTATGGAATATGAAATTAATAATAAAATAAACTATACTACCATGCATATTATATCAATTCTAGTTTGAAAAGAAATGAGCAAAAAGCAACAAAAAGGACACCGATGCAAATCCCCCCAGGGGGGATGGGGAATGGGCTCGAAAGAGCCTGTTCAAAAACTAATTTTATTAACAGAGGTTAAAATATCAAAGAACTGATATAATTCCTCTTTATACTTATATGTATTGAAATCAAGAGATTACAAGGTGTGAAAATCAAAGGTTTTAGTCAAATGGGAGACCCCTGGGGGGATTTGAACGCTCCTGAGGACACTTCCGAACAGCAGATTCATTTATTTTATGTTACACCTGATAAAAACCAGCAATAATGTTATAATAAAATATTCCCAAAATCACTTTAAGAGTACCTTTGGATCAGCCTACCTTAACTCAAAAAAGATGAAGTTAAAACTAGCTATACAAGTGAAAAAGGAACCAAGGAAAGCAAGCTTTCCTTGGGATCTTGGCTTGCTGTTTGTGCAGCCAATGAAATATGCACTGATTTTTGGATTTATCTTTTATAACAGCAAATAGAAATCTAATTCATGCAAGATACAAGTTTTGTTTAAATTTCCATGCAAAAAGGACGATTTCCCTAAAGCTAGATCTAGAATGCTTATGAAACTTTTTAACTACAAGATCTAGACTATGGGATTTGATAAGATAGATATATGTTGGAATTAATTTTAAGATGATATATATAAGCAAAATCAAAGCTATTAACAAAGTAACCAGGTAAAAATTTTGATTTTGCGGGAGGAAGAGGAGGAGAGAAATGTTGGTTTCGTTGAAGATCCACAGTGGAGCTTTCAGGTGGAATGTCGAGGGACTATGCCTTTGAAAGGTTTTGAAGAGAGTGAAGAAGCAAACTATATCAGCATCCTCTCCAATGTAGGAACCTGCAGCTTAGCTGAAATCAAAGAACTTGCCAAGAAACTTGTGAGATCGGAATTAGTACATACATAGAGATTCAAGATAACATGCATATAATCTTATAGGACATGCTGAATCTAGATCTCTAAACATGCATCAAAGGAAAGAGATGGTCAATAAACTTATTGAAAATAACCTTTCCTATCAAGATTATAATAAGCCTATTATCAATCTTAACAACGGATCTACAAGCAATTCGCAAAAAAAATGAACACAGATACAGGTTACCTCAGTAAAATAATGGCAATAATCATCCACACATGTAATGGAACAACACCGTCTAGCCTCCAAAGATTTTATTTATTTCAAATGAATAATAACAATAGTATAATAGCAGCAGCACCTCAATCCCAGTTCTCTCCCTCTTGGAAGAGGAGGCTATGCTTGGATATATACAAAATATAGGCCATCCAGCCTAGGGGGTGCAATTCCTCATGGAATTAGATGAAATTAGCTGATCGAGAGTTCATCAATGCGGAACTGAAGCTGAATTGAGCCTACTTGTCAACTGGGGCTTGATTGAGCTAACACATCAACCCATACACCGACACATCACTCCATAGAGCATCCAGGAGAGTCCACACGTGTGGAGGAGAGAGAGAGGGCACAATTCCCCATGAAGATAGCTGAAGATCAACTCTGGATCTAATTTGATCACCTCCTTCAGTCAAGGATTTGTCAGATCCAGTCAATCTGCTTCAGATATTACTGATTTCAATCAAATCAGTCGAGAATCCACTGATTTATGATTTTGGATTTGCTTCATTATCCATCAATTTATTAATTAAAATAATCAATAATTGATTTTTGGGGCTTTCTGACCTGAGTGATGGAAAATCACTCAAAACTTAGGAAATAGTGGGTCCATGGGTTTACATTGTGCTCTTAGCTTGAAAATGAGCACCTACATGACTGAAACCGATTATTTGGCCCACTTTTATTACAAAATCAATTTTTCCAATTAAACTATTAAAAAATAGCCTAAGTTTTTGGAAAAATTAAATTTTAATAAAAAACACTGAAAAAACTAAAAAATTGAAAAATTGAAAAACACCTAGGGGGACTTAGACATGTTCATATGACTCGATAATGATGTCTAGCATGTTTATACATTGACACATATACTCTAATAACCTCAATAGGCCTAAATGCCAAGCCGACCACCCCAACTTTGGAGGTATGGAGTGAAAAACTCAGAAATTATCAGTCGTTTATTCAACTACCAATAATAACCAAGGGAAAAAACACCCTGGGCTGATTAGATTGACAAATAAAGTCTAAGAGACCGAGTCTTTTATAGACACTATCATGCTAGAACATTTATTACAATTCCCCCATGGGGTATGAACATGTGATATAGTACAACAAGCACTTCCCAGAAGTACTTCCAAAGGTCTTTTGAAGTCCAAACAAGTTAACCCTGTCCGGTTCACTAGGCTCACTTGATAAAAAACCACTAAGTACAACTTAGGTGGTAACACCGCCCCTATGGAGAAACTACCGAAGAAATATGTTGTATTCATATGGAGTCTAGAATGTCAAGGTAGATTTGACATGCTAAAGGCCAAGAAGGATTCAACGTCGATACTTGTGTTCCTTCACTAGAATAAGGAGTTCCATGTTCATGTTGATGCATCTTTGATTGCACTAGGATTAAATCTCACGCAACCAGAAGAAGGATATATGGATCACCCGATTTATTTCGTTAGCTGGAAGCTGTCGTTTGCTGAGAAGAACTATACAACCAAAAAAAGAGAAGGTTTGGAAATGGTCTATGCACAGCAAAAGTTTAGGCATTACCTTCTATGAGGTTACTTTAATATGTTTACTGACAATTCTGCGTTGAAGGATCTGGTCAATAATCTTGTGTTGGGGGGGGAATATGCCACTGGATACTTCTCTTTCAGGAGTTTGATTTTGAAATAACTGTGAAGACGGTTTGCTTCAATGATGGCCTCGATCATTTATCCAGGATCGAGACAGACAGAGAGCCAACAAACATTAAGGAGGGGTTGTTGGATGCACAGTTGTTCAAAGTTGATGTCGTTGATGATTATTATGACCAAATCATCTAGTTTTTGGCAATGGGAGTTGCAGCAGCATATTTTTCAACAACTCAAAAGAAGAAGCTAGTAGTCAAGGCCTCAGATTTCAAGTTGATTGCTGGGTAGTTATACAAGCTTGGACCAGATGAAATATTGTGGTGATGTGTCCTACCACATGAACAAGGGTAGATCTTAGTATAATCCAATGTGGGAGCTACTAGGGCACACTATGGCGGGGATGCAACAACAAGGAAGGTGCTTCGTGTAGGTATCTGGTGGCCTATGTTACATAATGATGTGACCGACTATGCACAAACCTATGATGTCAGTCAACCCATTGGGAAACCATCACAGTGAGATGAGATGCCGCTAGTTCCATAGGTAACTTGCATCCTTTTTATAAATGGGCTCTAGATTGTGTGGGTCCAATCAACCCACCTGGGAAAAGAACTGGTGTGCGATACACAATCACAGCAACATACTACTTGACAAGATGGGCTGAGGCTGCACCAGTCATAGATTGCATTACTGTGATAGTAGCAAGATTTCTATTTGATAACATTGTGAACATGGTTTGGATTCCCAAGGATATTGATGAGTGACCAAGGAAACCATTTTATCAATCAGACAGTAAGAGCGATGATGGAGGAGCTGCAAATACATCATAAGAAAAGTGCACCCTATCATCCACAGGAAAATGGGACTCTAGAATCATTCAACAAGATCTTGGAGCATGCACTTACAAAGGTATGTAATGATAACTGATATGACTAGGATTTGAAGATTCCAGTGTTACTGTGGGTATGTTTCACCACTTGTAAAATATTGGTAGGGAAACACCATTTAAGTTGGTATATGGGCAAGAGGCAGTCATGGCTATGGAGTACATCGTTCCCAATCTACATGTTGCCGCAATGACATGTATGGATGATGAATCCACACTAGAAGAGTGTGTAGCATAGTTTGTACAACTTGAAGAAGATCATTTTATCACAGGGTTCCATTAGAGTGTTGAGAAGGATCGATAAAAGGTGTGGCACAATCTCCATATAAAAAACAAACAATTTCATCAAGGAGATTTGGTGATGTTATATGATAGCAAGTTATTGAAGCATACTGATAAGTTACAGATGCACTGGTTAGGTCCATATCTAGTTAATTCTATTACCTCTAGGGGTGCAGTTCAATTGCAACAGTTAGATGGGGCAGTACCACCAAAGCTTATGAATGGCAGTCGCTTGAAGCCCTATCGGACGGGGCAAGCACCACACAATACTTGAGGCACTGTGCAATAAAACAACAATAATAATAATGTAAGATAATAAAGGTAGGATAGACAGGAAGAGGAAGGGCACAATAGAAGGAAGGGGCTGTGCAAGAATATGAGTCATTACCACAGTTAGAAGGATTTTTAGGAACAAATGTATGGTGGTGACATAGTCAAAATCAACACTAGATAAAGAGTAGTTAATATAAATAACTAGTCAGAACCATGCACTACTTGAGATGATGCACCAAGAAGGGGAAGGATATATAGAAAATGAACATGGTTACGCCAAGAGACTAGTAATTGCATGGAGGAGAGGGGTTGCACCAAGAGAAAGGGGCTATGTCTAGAGACTAGTAATTGTATGGAGGAGAGGGGTTGCACCAAGAGAATAGTAGTTGCATGGAAGAGAGGGGCTGCACCGAGAGACTAGTAGTTGGATGGAAGAGAGTGAGAAAGTGGTTGTGTGCAAGGAAATGGTTGTGCCAGAGGAAGTGACTGCATAAAAAGGAATGGATGAATAAGAGGAAGAATTAGTAGCATTGTTTAGATGACAGATCCCACCAACTAGAAGACGGTGACTAGACATCACATTAGTACTCAAGGACAATCATTAAGACAGGTGAATGAGGACACTTTTGGATGTAACGTATGATGATAGCAGATCCAAGTGGGATGTTGGAAAAATTGGCAGTGTAATCGGTTCATTAATGGAAGATTTATTCCTAATGATGAACCATATATGACAATGATGATAGCCAAAGTAAGGCTAGTGTTATAAGTAGATGGCCGGTCACTGAGAAGACACCATGGGCTAAAGTTACACTGTGCGAAGTTGTAGGGATAGGAAGCTCTGCTACATAAGGCAATGGAAACCAGAGCTAATATGCATTGCACCCTGGATACAAGGGATATTTTGAGTGAGAATGCTTCAACAATGGAAATTGAAGAAGAAGTTGCAAGTATGTGGAATATCTCATCCAAGATGAAAGTGCTTAAAAAGGTCTCCCTTGGCTATATTTCTCCCAGTTGGTCTAAGGTGCCGACCGAGAATCTCATGGGGAATCTGAAAGGGGCCATAGTTCTTAACCCATTTTACTAAGTCTATAGGAATAGGCAACGAGATCAACTTCAGGCACCCCGAGCTGAGCCTGAATGCAAGGAATGACAAGGTTGTGGAAGTTGGAATGGCTTCCAAGGTGTCACGTAGGCTTTAGAATTTGCAGCTGCAGATAGTTTCCATGCAGCAGGGAGCCACCCAGATAATGATAGTGAGCGTCAAGAATTCCAACAACCAATATTTGTGGTTGGAGGCATAAAATGATTCTGTGAGATATGATATTGCAGTGGTGTGGTGATTTCAATGGATATTCACCACAGAGGAGGAAGTTGTAGCAAATTGCATAGTTCGACAAATTCCAGGAAAATGGCACACCACTTCCTCGGAGCAATTTAAGAAATCCAAGGTTGCTAAGTACACCAAGTCCCTCCAACGTGGCTCAAGGAAGACCCACAAGAATGTGTTGGGGGCATGTTGGCAAGGGGTTGGGGTAAGTTATGCAGCATCGTGGATGCTGCACAATCCCAGAAGACACCGTGCAATACAAAGATAGCTCTGTAGGAGGAATATAGACTACTTTTGATTATTTTGAGTCGCTTTTTGTACTAGTTGACGATTGTTTGTGGATATTGGTCATTAGTAAGTTAAATTAGTTACAATTTATTTATAATTGGACCATGAATGTAAATGTGCAAGCCTATATATAGTTGAATTATGAATGAGATAGATATCGATCAGTAGAGAGAGAGAATCAGAGAGAAAGATAACAAGTTGGTTATTTGGATAGAGATAAATTGTTATCTGTTTTGATCTGTGTTTAATTCTACAGAAGTAATATGACAAGATGGATGTGTTAGTTTTTTAACATTAAGCTAGCATTATGTTAGGATCCTTACTAAGAGAATAATAAGTACAACAATCAAAACATAAGAGACAATGAACACAATGTTTTCCTCGAGGAAACCATAAGGGAGAAAACCCCACAACTTCCTCAGAGATAGAATTAGCACCAAAATAGTAAAATCCCAAAAACAGTAAGTGATCTCCCGAAAACAATAATCTTCTTCTTGTCTAGCCCCAGTATCTTCTCCTTCCTCAACTATGCGCTACAATTGAGTGTGGGTGAGTTGTGTATTAAATAGAGACTCCAGTTCTCTATTCATACTAATCCCGACATGAATAAAACCCTACCAGGGATGACCTCTACTAGGAGAGTCTATTAACCCTAGTGCCATGAACTGTGGGGACTTTAACCCTTAGACAATCGGAGGGTTACCCACTATGACTTGACATGACTTGTTTACATTATTGATCCTCCTGATGGAAACATCAGGGCATGACAATATGACTCAATTATATTATAGATACATCCAGGAATAAAAATCGGGTTACAATATATAAGATACATAGATGAATACATTCCAAAGTTACAAATACATCAACACTCCCTCTTAACTAGGAAGGTATTCTTTCAACACAATTTTCAGCGCTGGTCTTCTTCTCTGTATCAACTAGATCATCTTGTCATCTGCATGTCAACTCTTCTGAGTCTTCAAGTCATCTTCATCTTCAAGTCATCGGATCTAGATCATCTCTCGATCTGGATCATCATGGGACATCATCACTGGATCTGGATCATCTCTCGATCTGGATCATCACTGGCTATCATCACTAGATGTCGATCATCACTCGATCTAGATCATTATTGGCTATCATCATTGGATCTCGATCATCACTCGATCTGGATCATCCCTAGTGTTATCTCATGATTCTTCTCATCACAGGAAGTTCTATAGAGCCAGCCCTTTTTCATGCTAGTTGTAGGCCTATCCTCCATGTAGGTCTTCTTCAGCACTTATACCTGACCTACTCATCAGAAATGCATAGTACTCACATCCATCCAGGCTGAAACACATTCTACTCATAATGATGGAAGAGTTCTGTACTTCCATCCAGGCTGGAACACATCCTACTCACAATGATGGAAGATTTTCTCACTTTCATCCAGGCTGGAACATATCCTGCTCACAATGATGAAAGACTCTCATCCAAGCTGGAACACATCCTACTCACAATGATGAAATATTTCTTCACTTCCATCCAGGCCAGAACACATCCTACTCACAATGATGGAAGACTCTCATCTAGGCTGGAACACATCCTGCTCACAATGATTAAAGATTTCTGCACTTACATTCATCTAGGTGGGAACACATCTTGCTCACAGTGATGAAAAGGCTTTGCACTTACATCGATCCAAGTGGGAACACATCCTGCTCACAGTGATGAAAAGGCTCTGCACTTACATCCATCCAGGTGGGAACACATCCTGCTCACAGTGATGGAAGGGCTTGCACTCACATCTGATCTTGTAGGAACCAACCCTACAGTCATATCAGAATGGCCCCCAGTCCTCCTTGACTGAGCTACCTGGTAGCTGACCAGTTTTCTTCATTCTCCTAGAGAATGGAAGTTGCCCTTACATCTGACTTGCTTGTCGAAATGGCCAACACTCACATCTGACATGGAAGGAACTTAATACTTTAGCCATGACATAATGGTTTATCCCTTACATCTGATCAAGTGGGAACACATCCCTCTATCACATCAGAATGGCTACTCAGTCCTAGACTAAGTGTTCCTGGTACCTCACCAGGTAGCTCCATTCAAAGAATGGAAATTTCCCTTACATCTGTCCTACTCGACAGAATGGCCAGCACTCATATCTTGACATGGAAGGAAGCAATCCTCTCATCATGATAGAATGGCTCAGCCCTTACATCTGACCTACTCATCAGAATGGATACTGATCTCAGTGCTCATATATGTCATGGAAGGAACCAATCCTCTCGCCATGATAGAATGGCGCAACCCTTACATCTGACTATGGAAGGAACCAATCCTCTCACCATGTCAAAACGGCTATGGGACTCATCACTTTCCCTTGGAGGAAACCTTGATCTAGAGAACACCAAGCTTCTCCCTGAAGTACTTGAACTTCACCCTAGCCAATGGCTTAATCAACACATCAGCTATCTGTTCCTTCGTCGCAACATACTAGAGCTTCACTACTCCCTTCTGCACCATATCCTTGATATAGTGGTACTTGATCTCGATATGCTTCGACTTGTCATGGAACACTGGATTATTTGACAACTTCATACAACTCTGGTTGTCACAATGTATACAAGTAGCATCCAACTGGAGATCAAATATATCAAACAATAGCTTCTATAGCCATACTGCCTCACAACTAGCTGAACAAGCTACGACATACTCTGCTTCAGCTGTACTCAGTGCCACACAGGATTGATTCCTTCTAAACCAAGAGATCACACCTGATCCCATACTAAAGAAACACCCTAAAGTGCTCTTCATATTGATGGCACTGCCTGCCCAATATGAATCAACATAACCCTCCAGGTTAATCTTTTGATTTGCATTGTACTTGAGCCCATAATCAACTGTACCCCTTAGGTACCTTAGAATATGCTTTGCAGCAATCAAGTGAACATTTCTTGAATCTGTCAGGAACTGGCTCAAGGTGTTCATAGCAAAGTAAATGTCTGGTCTTGTGTTCATCAGGTACATCAATGATCCAATCATTTGACGATACATCGTAGAATCAACTGACTCTAATGAAGCATCACTCAATAGCTTTAGGTTCGATGCCATAGGTGTGGCCATATCCTTGTAGTCCATCATCCCAAACCTATTCAGGATCTCTACTACATACTTCCCTTGTCCAAGGAAGATTCCATCTGTACTCTACCACACCTCCATACCTAGAAATTAATGCATCATCCCCAAGTCCTTCATTTTGAACTCAAGAGCAAGCTTTCTCTTTGTATCAGCAATCAACCCATCCATACCTGTCATAAATAGATCATCTACATACAGTAGAAGCATTACTGGGTTGCCATCCTTAACCTTGTAGTAAAGGTTGGAATCTGATTTACTCTTGGTAAAGACCAAACTGGATAGAAAGCTGTCAATTCTTCCATACCAGGTCTTGGGTGCTTGTTTCAAACCGTACAGGGATTTCTTCAATTTGCACACATGAGACTCCCTGTCATGTGTCTCAAAACCGAGTGGCTGTTCTACATACACTTCCTCTTCCACTACACCATTCAAGAAAGTAGTCTTGACATCCATCTGGTGTATCTTCCATTTCATCACTGCAGCTAGAGCAAGTATGGATCTAGTGGAAGTGTATTTTGCTACAGGTGGAAAGGTTTCTTCATAGTCTATTCCATGAGCTACAAATCTTTCTTTATATTTCTCAATGCTACCATCTGCAGCATGCTTGATCTTGTAGATCCATTTGGAAGTTACAACTGACTTCCCGTTTGGTCTTGGAACAACATCCCAAACATCATTCTTCATGATCGATTGGTATTCTTCGATCATAGCATCCTTCCATTCTTTTCATTCTGCTGCTTCTTCATAACTGGAAGTTTCTTTATCAATAAAATCACATAGTAAGGCTACATACCCAGAGCAAGATCTGGTCCTCTTTCTTTCTCTGTGATTCTCTTCTAGAGCCCCATATCTTTCTGCACCTTGGATAAGTTCATGTACCCAAGCAGGTTTCCTCTTATGATGATTCTTCTCCACGGGTGGATCTACAGGCCTTTTTGGTTCTTCGAAATCTCGGTCTTCTTCTTGATATTCTTCGTTCATGGTTGTATCAATAATTTTGGGTGCTTCTGCTTCTTCAGGTTCTTTAGCAGGTCTCTTTTTGGATTTGTTGTAAGCTGTGTCTTCATCAAATGTTGCATCCCTATTGATGTCAATCTTATTTTATCCTGGGAAATATATTCTGTAAGCCTTTGAGCTTTCAGAGTATCCCAAAAATATACCCTTCTTTCCTGAAGTATCTAATTTTTTTCTCTTCTCTTTTGGAATGTGTATGTACATAGGGTAGCCGAATATTCTAAGATGGCTGACTTCTAGTTTCTTGCTGGAGAAGACTTCTTCAGGAGTCTTGTTCTTGAGTACTCTATGTGGAGTACGGTTCTGTACATACACCATTGTTCTGGCAGCTTCCACCCAAAGATGCATGGGAAGATCTTGATCATGAAGCATGGCTCTTGTAGCTTCCATGATAATTTTGTTCTTCTATTCCGCAATCCCATTCTATTGTGGATTATAAGGAGTGGACAACTCCCTCTTAATCCCTGATTCTTTCCATAGCTCTTTGAATTCATTCGAAGTGAATTCTTCACCATTATCTGATCGAAAAGTCTTGATCTTCTTTTCAGTATGGTTCTCGATCAAGGCTTTGAATTCCTTGAATTTGCTAAATACTTTCTCTTTGTTCTTCATGAAGCAAACCCATGTCTTCCTAGAAAAATCATCAATAAAAGAAACATAGTATGCATACCCGCTTAGTGAGTTTGATGACATCGAACTACATACATCAGAGTGGATGATTTCTAGTATCATTTGGCTTTTCTTTCACTACTGGGAAATGTCTTCTTTGTATTCTTTCCTCTCACACATTCTTTGCAGACCCCATCATGTTTTGCTTGGAATTCTAGAAGACCTTCAACAGCTTTGTTTGCAATAGGTAGTGCTCTGTAATGAACATGTGCAAGCCTTCTATGCCAAAGCTCATTTGGATTTACTATGACATGGATCAAGGCTTGTTCTGGATGGCCCTTCAATTTTTATAATCCTCCTTCTTGTTCTCCAATCACCACTACATCATCGATAGTCTTTCCTCTTGGCCACATGATGACTTGACCATCTATGAATGCAACTCTCATTCCTTTTGCATCCAATGCTGATATGGAGAGAAGGTTATTCTTGAGTCCTCCCACAAACAATAATTCTTTCATTGTTAGAGACTTACCAGATTCTAGTTTATATAAATATTCCCCACTACCTTTTATTGGATATTGGTAGTCATCTCCTAGCTTCACCTTGTTAGGTGATTCATGTTCTGATAGTCTCATAAAGGATTCCTTGAATCCAGTCATATGTTTGGAAGCCCCACTGTCTATAAGCCAATCATCACTACCATGATTAATGTTACCTGTGAGAGTAGAGATCAAAACATATTCATCCTCGCTTGAAGAATCTTCACTTTCATATCTGGATCTCTTCCTGGATGGTTCATCATCCTCTACAGCATGAGCATGATGTCTTCTTTTGTTCCCATTCTTCTTATGAGAGTGGACCTTGTTCTTAGGATAGTCTTTTGAAAAGTGTCCTATTTCATCACATGTATAACATCTTAATATAGATGGGTCCTTTCTATTGTTATCTCTATGATGAGGATTCTTACCTTTGAAGTGATGAGTTTTTCTTCTGCCTCTCTTGGAGTGAATTGTGAGAGCTTGATCTTCATTTCCCATTTTCTCTTCTCGAGCTACTATCCAAGCTTCTTCTTGAGAGCATTCTTCCCATAGTCTGCTGAACTTGACTGGCTTCTTTCTAGCCCAGATTCCTTGTATGAAAGAATCCCATGACCTAGGAAGGCCATTCAAAGTAGTCATCAAAATATCTGCATTTTCCACTTCTTCATCAACAACTTCTAATTGTTCCTTGATCTGAGAAACCCTTTTGAAGTAGGACTAGATAGTCTCTGCATTCTAAATCTTCACATTCTTCAGTTGATTCCTCAGAGTCATTTTCCAGTTTATGTTCTTCCCTTCAAACAATTTGGTTAGGGCATCAAACATAGTTTTAGGTTTCTTTAGAGAGGACACCTGTGGGATAAGGTGATCCTTGATAGAGTCAACAATGATCCTCTTTTCCATAACCATCTTCTTCTTATGTAAGGCCTTTGCCTCATCTCCCTCTGGAACTGGAACCTCCTCATGAATGTAGGAGTCTAATTCATTCTCTTCTAGAACCAGGGAGATCCTATACTTCCAGGCTTTGAAGTTATCAAATCCCTCAAGATTTTCATCAAGCTTGGTATGATGAGACATCTTAGTAGAGAACCTCAAATGGAAATACAAAATATTTTAGATCTTACCAGGTTCAAGATGTCGGATCTGAAACTTGAGCTGAAATCCTGCAGAGCTGGTTTAGGAGAAAATTAGGGTTTTGCTTTTTCAGATTTTTATCCACCCAAATGCCTTGAAAATTGTCCCTAACTTTGATTTTTGGGAGGAGATCAATCCAGGCCTGTGCTCACTGAAAAATTCCTCTTCTGTGAAAAGCCCTAATTTTTGATAGCAGTGTCAGGTCCAAAACTGAAAAACCTCATAATTGGATTCTGCTTCGACAGAAAGATGCACCCTAAGGAGGAGAGTTATTCCACCTTACTTTTGCTAAAAATATATGGAGGAAGATCCACAAACTAGGAAGCCCTAGTTCTCGTAGCTGTACAGTGTCTTCTTCTCAGGTTAGCTCTGATACCATGTTAGTTTTTCAACATTAAGCTAGCATTATGTTAGGATCTTTATTGAGAGAATAACAAGTACAACAATCAAAACACAATAGACAATGAACACAGTGTTTTTCTCGAGGAAACCATAAAGGAGAAAACCCCGCAACTTCCTCAGAGATAGAATCAGCACCAAAACAATAAAAGACCAAAAATAGTAAGTGATCTCTCGACAGCAGTAATCTTCTTCTTGTCTAGCCCCAGTATCTTCTCCTTCCTCAACTATGCGCTACAATTGAGTGTGGATGAGTTGTGTGTTAAATAGAGACTCTAGTTCTCTATTTATACTAATCTCGACATGACTAAAACCCTACCAGGGCTGACCTCTACTAGGAGAGTCTAATAACCCTAGTGCCCCGAAACTGCAGGGACTTTAACCCTTAGACAATCAGAGGGTTACCCATTATGACTTGACATGACTTGTTTACATTATTGATCCTCGCAATAGAAATATCGGGGCATGACAATATGACTCAATTATATTATAGATACATCATGTAATAAACATCGGGTTACAATACATAAGATACATAGATGAATACATTCTGAAGTTACAAATAAATCAATAGGATTCTGATCGGAATCATTGTTATCTTCTTTTATATTTTTCCAGCTTTCTATTCTTGCAAATCTAATGATGAATGCTAAGTGAATCTGAACTATTGATCTATGATGTGTTGTTTTACTTGTTAATACTATCGTATTTTCTGATCTATTTCTCCTTGATAGATCTGTTAAAATTATGAATGAATGATGAGCAATGATGAATGGTTTTTTTAAATAAGTAGATATATTCTTATCATTAAGTTGATGAATCATCAATGCCCTGTTGGCCGAAAAAACTGACCTAGGCCAACTTACGGAAAGACATCCCACACACTCAACTTGATGCAGTCTTCTGTATGTTTGGGATAACTATCTCTCACAGGATCAAGGCCCTGCTACCTATAAAATTTTCTCTCAAACTCGAGAGTCTCTTTAGGTGAAAGTGATAAGTTGCACTAAAACAGAATCCTTTGATAAATCAAAGAAATTTAACCTAATGATTAACTAATGCTGAAAAACTAACCTAAGCTACGTATAGAAAAACAGAAAAATAGTAGTTCCTAATCTTGTAATGACCTAAAATGCAATATAACTATCCCAAACTGGGAGCTAAAATTAATAATCAGATAACAAGTTTTATTTGAAAAATTTGATCTATGATCCTGCAATATTAGGAAAACCTATTCTTAGCAGATACAGATCTAAATCAACTTACAATAAAATAATATTTTATCATAAATCAATTTGAAAATGAAACAAAACTTATAATCAGAATAAATTTAACATAGTATTGAAGCATAAAAGAAATTACACCCAAGTACTAACGCTGAAATGAATAAGTTCACCTTACATAGTCAGTACTTTGTATGAAATCATATCATTATCAACTGAAGAAAAGGAACATGAAGAAATTAATTTACTTTTCTATATGACAATTAATTATTCATACTTCAACACTAAGTACTTTGTTCAGAATCCATTAACAAGAGTTTTCACATATAATATAAAGATATATACATATGAAAAGAAAATTCAACACAGGAAAACAATATTAAGACATCATGATAATAACTGATAGACTTAGCTAATGTCTTCAGTATGTCTGTAAAACATAGCAATCCTCAGAAAAAGTTCTAGAGGAACACAAATAAAACAGAATAATATTAAGTGTTGTATTATATTCGTTTATCACAAGTTTCAGGATTCCAACCCTTTGCTCCAGTTCTGAAGTTGCTTATAAAGAAAAAATAAAAGACTACAATCGACTAACTAGAAATCCTATTTCTTAGGAAAGATTCTAATCATATCCAAATAAGGTGTAACGATGACTAGCTTCATAGGCACGTTGTTACAAAATCATCCAGAAAGAAAGATATGCCCAGAGTTTTAACTTACTGGAGAAGTTCCAGCATTAAACTCTCCCAATCATAGTAACACCGTACTGGGTAATTCATGCTAACAGAAGCTTAGAAATAGGAACAAAGTAATTACTGAGCATCAAATCAGTTGTAAGTCCTGAACATTCTTTAATGAATAGCCACATATGATCAAAAGACACGGAGGCAGACCAACATCTAGTTTCATCCCCATGGTTTCTTGGTCACCTGTACATATTAACAAAACATTGTTTTAGCATAATTGAATGATGATAAATTAAGCATGAGCAAGATATCTGCAGAATTTTAATTCTGTAGATATCTTGATTTAATCATTTAAACCATGAATTGAACCAAAATTGATGAACCCAAATCATCACTAACCTGTAAAAATCTATCCAAGACCCTCTGTAGGAATAATGTAAGATGCAAAAGACAAAAAATAGAAGTCACTGGAAAAACAAAATATCAGGTTTTTAAGGCCGATTCAACTAAAAATCGAATGGGTACATTTCTCCTAGCGTCATTCAATTTAGCCCTGAACCTAACAGCCATAGTCCTGTTAATCTTATTCTGTATTTTCAATCTTTGATTCTTTAACAAAAGCCTTTTCATCATTTCTTTGCATTTTAACTTCTTCCCTCTTAACACATCCCATTTCTTAACCCAGGTGATCAATTCAGCTTTCAAAGCTTTAATTTCTTCTAGGGCATTTGTTTGAATAATTTGTGCTTCTTTTAAATCTGTTTGCAGGGAAGAAATCAATTGAGCATGAGGATGTGGATCATTCTAGTCTTTTGACTCTATTCTCAAGTTTACTTGGGCTTCTTAAGTTAAGTGAGGATTTCTGTCAATTTCTTGACTACCCTCACGATTTACTTGTTGACTATCAACCTCCTTGTCTACAGATATGGAGACGTATTTAAGATCTAACATAGAAGGGCCTATGGGGTTTGGATTCAGTCGAACATCTGAACAATCACTCATCTCAACAACTGAGACATCCCCAATGCTCAAATTCTTCCTAGCAAGCAGAGCAGCTGTCATACTACATGTGGTTCTTCGTATAGCCGGTTTGCTCATAGCACTGCTAGTCTAATTTTTAGACTTTGTTTGCTTCATATTAACCTATGTATGAGAAGCAATATTGTCTTGATAGGTTAAAGGAGCTGAGGGTTTGATTCCTTGACCTTCAAAATTATTCACGGGAGCTTCAATACTAGTTTCCATCTCGACTTTCACATCGTCTAGACTTAGGGTTTGATCGGGATGAAACCCTTCATTTACCACATCATCTCGAGAACCAATGTCCTCAACTTCAAGCTCATCCTATTCATTGTTTACCCTCCTACATCAAACCCTATGCCTCTATTTGGGCCATTCCTCATTAACTCCAAACCCATTTCTCACAAGAAAAGAGTCCTAGGTCTCACCTATTTTTTCCAACCGACTGGACACAAGAATTTTAATTAATCCATGGTGGAATAAACTTTGATTTTGTCTCCAACATTATACTGGTAAGTGGTCACCATTTTATGCAAACTGTTTAAAAATAAAAATGGCATATTGACAGGGTAACCCTTAAATATCAGCAACAGTCGCAGGTGATAAAATTGCGTCTAAGATAGCCTACCCTCACAAGTTACATACTTGATGACTAGCTCTAGAAGAGCCCTCCACTTTTTCATTAATAGTCGGGATGGGAAGCCAGATTTGAACTTAGTTTTCCAATGAGCAGGGGTAAGAAACCCTTTCCACTGGTCATTCTTGATATGTTTTCCTTTATACCACTTCTCACCAGTCTGTGGCAAGCAAATAGCTTGAGAGATGAACTTCTCAGACAGCTTTATCTCCATGTCTCCCACTTGTGCACGAACCCCATCAAAAGACTCTGCGAATGCCTTAGAAATAGCCATATTAAAACTAGAGAATTTCCAAAGGAAATCCAACCATCCATATCTCGACACAATCTCTCGACATTCTGGAGCAGCATATAGGTATTCATCACCAATAAGTTTGAATCTAGACATTGGAGCCATGGTAGCGGATACACAAACCTCTAGGGTTTTTGAAACAAAGATTACAAGATGCAATCATTTCATCAACAATATAGGCATTACCAGCAATACTCCAAAATACCCTATTTCATTAAAACCCTGAAAACCTTCATGTAAGTCCATCATATCGTGAATTGGCAGAGACAAGAGGTTTCGAAGACAACTTACCAAAACATAATGAGTCGTATGACAGTCACACAGGTGAGTTATGGCAAGTAATGTTTGCATGATTCCGGATTGACAGATATCATTCGTCGAATGGCACGACTACCAAAGACCTTAACTCCACCATTGATTGAGATTTCATACGTGGTAGTAATGGGGGTTGATTCATCATTTTTTTTAACACATGACTCAATACTTTTCGAAACCTTAATCCTTCATTTAACGAATTCAATCACAAAAATATAATCATCTTAGCATAAAATTAATATCTTAAGGTAAAGGTCAAAACTAATCAGAAAATAATTTGATAATGTGACCAAACCAATGTCAAAAGCTTAGAAAGTGACTTTAGATCTTCATCACAAACTCTAATATCAACCTATTTCAAAAACATGAATTTGAAATAAGTGATGAGCATATAGTATAGTAGGGTTCATGAATATACACATTAAATTCACCTTAAAACTTTTGATAACTAAGATAAGATAAATGATTTAGAAGTGATGGAGCTTTACCCAATTTTCCACATGAATTAGAAATAACAGTTATCACATCATGTAGTACATAGTTTCGATTAATAACTAATACATTAATTTGATTTTAATCAAACATGAGTGATGAGTGGAAAAATAGGAGCTACTAATCTCCTGTAATTGTAATCCTTGGATGTTCGACATAAATGAAGAATTAATATCATAAGAGTTGAATTTTTGTTGCTACTAATGTTCAACCAGTCAAAATGGATTAGCTCAGTAAATTACTGTCAAGAGTGCCTTAAGAATCAAAGATTCTTAGGGCACTCCTAAGATATCAATGATGAGTTTTCTTATCAAGGAAAAAGAATCAATACTGCTTGAACATTATCAAACTTCAAATTATTTACGTTAAAAAAAATGCTCCGAAGGGTATTGCTTGCCAACAGTTGGCATGCTAGGATCGAAGTAGTTATCTCTGTAAGGAGACACCATGCAAACTTCATATAATCACAAACAATGCCATTAAATATCGAATCTCTGCCTAAGTGACTCAAATTCAAAACAATCTGAATATGTGACTAGACCTCAAGATATTTCTATAACAACCCTATGACTGTCATCTGAGCGTTTTGATCCTAATCAGATTCAGGAAAAAACAAGATGAATTAATTCCAATGGAGATCCATAAGGTCAAAAACAAGTTAACCAATGCCCGTATAGATATGGCTCCTCAAAAATATCAGTTGGTTTTCCCCCACATTAAAGAAACACATCAGACAATACTCCTTTTCCTTCTCCCCCGCCCTTTTTTTTATGATTGTTAGTATATATACAAATCATATTCACAGAGAAAAATATGAAAAGAATTAATCAGAAACACTATCTTAGCTTGGTGACCAAATAGATAGCCGTATTCACCAACTCTACCAGAAACTGATCAGGCCAGCTCATGATGAGACTTCCTGTCTCTCAGTTATTAGACTGAGAGTCACTGTCATTGGCTTGGTAACCAAATTTTGGCAACATCATTCCAATATAATTTATGATCATAAGCAGGCCGACTCGTGATGAGACCTCCTGTATTTTGATAATACTTTTCATATTCACCTAATTTTAGGAGTATTGTCCTATTTGAATGTCCAAATGTATTTCAAAATGGGGAAAAAACCACAGACTACTCAAGAGTGCTTAGAGATAACCAGATATCCTCAACAATTTTTTTGAGTTTAGCAAACATCTATTGAAATTAGTAAATAAATTACCCAAAGTACTTGATCTGTAAGAAAGTACTCAAAGACAACAATCAAGGACTGCTGACAGCAAAATTGAGGAGGCTTAAATTGCCACAAATCTAGAAACGAATCACTTAATAAAGATCCAATATTCCCTATCATCATAAATGACTATAGTCTGGTATGCATTTCAATCATCAGGTTCTAAGTTCATGCAAAATGCTTCATGTTGAATTTTGTGATTTGAATAAAGGAAATGCTTTAAAAATGGATATTCACATAGTCATAACACAGACTTATGTACAATAAATGATCTGAAAAGTTGGATTATTTTCATAACCTATAACCTAAAATTGCAAATAAGCATTATGATGATGATAGTAATGAAAATAATTAGTAAATGTAAGATCAAAATTTCAACCAAAAATCAACATAACTGTAAGCTTATGTATAGAAATCTGCGTGGATGGAAATATACAATGGAAACATTTGGTGATGTGTCATTATTGAAAGTACTTTTTAAGAGCATGCCCATTTACCAGGAGGGTATCGAGCTGACCTTGTAAAGCCTTTAAATGGAAGGTATTTGGACCAATCTTTTCTGCTATAACATACGGACCTAACCAAAGACGTTGAAATTTGGTATGTTCCCCTTTATTCTCATGTGCTTTGTCCCATATTAAAACCAGATCATCTACTTGTAATTATCAATTTGAGGACAAGCCATGATCGAACCACGCTTTAATAATTTGTTGGTGTTTCGCAAAGCGTTTCTTGGAATTTTCTCTTTCTTCTTCCAATTTTAGTAGAAGATTAATTCTTTCTTCTATGGCTAAAAATTCAGTCTCTTGTACAGCTTGTGCAAGCTGTAAGGAAGGTAAGAACAAGTTTGGAGGAAGAATAACATCTACTCCATATACCAAAAATAAGGGAGAATTACCAATAGATGATTTTTGAGTGACCCTATCATCCCACAGAGCTTGATGCAGGACAGTATGCCAGTTCTTGTGATTTTCAGCAATAGATCTTTTCAAAATTTTCAGTAAATTCTTATTCGTGGATTCAGCAAGGCCATTGCCTTGTGGATAATATTTTGCTGAATATCTAATCCTAATTCCCTTTTCTAGAGCAAATTTAGTTAATTCTCCAGAAGAAAAATAAGATGCATTATCAAATACAAGAGTTTCAGGCACTCCAAATCTGGTGATTATATTAGTTTCTACGAAATATAATACCTGATTCGTATTAACCACTCACAAGGGTTCAGATTCAGACCATCGAGTAAAATAATTAGTGGCAGTTATAATATACTTATGCTGAAGGGAAGAAGATGGATTTATTGGTCCAACGGTATCAATTCCCCATTGTTGAAAAGGCCTGTCTACCATCACAGGTTGCAATGGAAAAGCTGGTTTTTTAACTCTGCCAGCTACGATCTGACAATCCTGACATCTTCTAACAAAAGCATGAGCATATTTAAATAGAGTTGGCCAAAAATAGCCTGCCCTCAAAATTTTATGAGCAGTAGTATCACCACCGAAGTGGCCACCAGTGGGTCCATCATGCAGTTGTGTTAAAACTAAATCAGATTCTTCCTTTTCTAAACAAGGTAGTAGAATGCCATCAACATTCTTTCTCAAAAGTATATTATTTACCAATTGTTAAGGTGCTGATTTTAATCTCACTGCTCTTTTCTTTTTTGGATCTAAATGATCTGGGGCAGTGCCTATTTCAAGGTAAATGCGAATGTCAGTATACCATGAGCTAATAGGTTCTGGGATGAAACATATTTCTTTTTGCAATAAGACCTCATCTAAAGGCATGTCACTTTGGTCAATAGGGAGATGTGCTGATTCAACAGCCAACTTACACAACCCCAAACCTCGTATGACTTGAGAAGGTTTAATTTCTAGATCATATTCTTGTAGAGTAGCCATCCAATGTGATATTTTTTCTCCAAGGTCCTTTTGTACCAATAAATTTCTTACAGCACTAAATGGAACAATTACCTTGGTTTTGGACTTAAGAAGATAAGGGCGGAAATGTTTTATCGCTTTGAACACAACAAAATCCTATTTTTCCACTTCGTGATAATTTAATTCAGCTCCTTTTAAATTTGATCTCATGAAGGATATAGGTACCTCATCCTCCTACATATTCTTTTGACTAAGAACAACTGCATAAGATATATCAGATGCAAAAGTATAGAGAATAAAGTCTTTCCTAAAGTCAGGACTCACAAGTGCGGGTGCCTCAGCTATGGCCTCTCTAATCCTTATAAATGAATTATTTTCTCTATCCCCCCATGAAAAACTACTGTCTATTTTAATCATATTCTGGAGTGGACAGACAATTTTAGAAAAGCTTGGAACAAATCTCCTTACGAAATTTATCTTTCCCAAGAAGGATTGCATGGATTTCTTGGTAGCCGGAAAAGGAATTTTTGAAATGGATTTTGTTCTTTCTAGATCAATCATGATCCCTTCTTTTGATACTAGAAACACTAGAAAAATCCCCTTAGTTACTGCAAATATTGAATTTTTGGGGTTCAAGGAAATACCAAATTTCTTGCAGCGTTCAAGCACTTTTCATAAGTGTGAGATGTGATCAAGCCTATTTTTTGAAAATATAGTAATGACATCTAGATAGACAACAACATAATGGTTTATCAAACATCTGAAAGTAGCATCCATCGCTCTTTGGAATGTAGCCCCAGCGTTTATCAAACCGAAGGGAATCTTCCTGTAAGCATAGGTTCCCCAGGGTGTCCTAAAAGTAGTTTTCAATCGATCTGCAGGAGAAACAAGAACTTGGTTGTACCTAGAGAAAACATCTAATAAAGACAACATTTGAGCACCTGACACCTTTTGAATAATTTTCTCCATGAGCGGAACAGGGTAGTTGTCCTTTTCTGATGATCTGTTTAAGTTTCAGAAATCTACACATAAATGAATATCTCCATTCTTCTTTCTGACGGGAACAAGGTTAGCTACCCATTGTGTATGGCGTATAGGAAATATGATCCTAGGAGTAAGTAGTTTATTCAATTCTTTCTTTACTACCGGTTCTAGGGCAGGGTGCATTTTCCTTAATACTTGCTGGAATGGTTTTGACTAAGGCTTCATGGGGATCACATCTTGTATGATCTAGGTGTCAAAAGTTTTCAGATCGTCATAAGACCATGCAAATAGGTTTTTGAATTCACTAAACAACTTCAGGAAGGCCAATTTTTCATTTGAAGTGCAATTTGATCCTAAGTTGATATTTTGAAGATTCGATTCTGTGCCTAAATTAATGGTTTCATAACACATGTTCAACCTATTTGTCCTACAATTAGGCACTCCTTTGAATTTATCATGTAAATCATAAAAATTCTCAAGCCTAAGAACTGACATAGGGATTGAATTTACCTCTTCAAAAGACTTATCAATGGGATAAGGTGGGTGAATTACCGAAAAATTATGTAGATCCTCATCATGTGTAATTTCATCAATCACTGATTCCTTAAAAGCATCTTCTCCCGTTAAGAAATAAATAATCTGTGAATCATCATTAAAGACTCGCCAATTAGTAATATTATCTAGAATGGAAGGTCTAAATAATAATTCAATAGAAAAAACATTAGGGGAAAAATTTTCAGCGGGAATAAGTCATGAAGCTACGTTTGCTAACAAATCAGCTTCTTGATTCTGAAAATGAGGAATGGATTCAATATTAAAAGCATCAAGTACTGAAATCAGATTCCATACCTCCCTTTGGTAACTTTGCAGATGATTAGATAGATAGTGAATGGAATTACGGACCTTCCTAACAATTATTTCAGAATCGCCAAATGCAATCAGAATTTTAACTTTTATGTCTAATGCCTTCTTGAGTCCTTGTATAAGGGATTCATATTTAGCCATGTTGTTTGTGCAATTAAATTCAAGTCTACAAGACAACATGAATTTGTTTCCTGCAGGGTCTAGTAGCATACAACCTACTCCTACACCTTCATTTGACCAGGATCCCTCAAAATATAAATGCCAAGGCTTATCAACAAGGTTATTTACATCATTTACAATATTCACATTATTTACCAGACTAGGGGCAGCTTCTTGAAAATCACAAAGCAGAATTTCTGATTTATTTATAGAATTGATAAATGCAGATTTAAGTGCAGGAAAACTCCCTAAATCATAATCATACCCGTAATTTCCTAAAATAGAATCACTGAAAAGAACTGGTTCATTAGTATCATTTATTTCAGTTACCGTGTGTTTCATGTACCTTTCTTTGTCAATTCTGATCTGATTCAGACGCCCATTTTTAGGAAACCATAAATGTGACCAATCAGTTGAAAAATATCCTTTTAAGGCTTGAGACCAGTCATGACTTAAAAATAGCCCATAGACATCTGGTATGTCATGCCACCACTACGTCAATAACCTAAAAGATCTGTGGATTGGTAGCCATCCTAATCATTACTCCTTTTAATTCTCCTATAATTTTTACCTTGGATCGATCTAATTGGCTGATTTGGATTTCACAAGGAGTGGGCTTGGAATTCAGCTTCTTACAAACCGAGTAAGGCATGACGTTTGACGAAGCTCTGGAATCTATCATATAGTTATGAACATTTCGGTCGAAAATTTCAAACGTTAGCAGAAAAGGTGAAGTTGTAGATTTGGAATTCTTACCTATAAGTGAATCTTTATCAGTAGCTATTTTGACATTGCTGTTATGGCCTACTACTATTTTACTAGTTGTAGGATCAAGGTTATTAACTGAATGTATAGAGGGTTGATTTTTTGTTTTAGTGGTTGTTGAATTTGATAAATTAGAAAGTATTGAACCACCGGGCATGGGATAAATTTTCAATAGATCAAACATGCTAATATTAGCCCTCTGTTTCTTAAGGTCTTATATGATGTCATATTGTAGGTCTATACCTTGAGTAGCAGGCTGTTGATTTGAAGTTTGAGGACTGCTCTTAGGTACTGATGATGGTTGTGGATCTACAGTCCCTTTACTTCTAGTGTTATGGGTATGCTGGTTTACAAAGATAGAATGGTCACTAAACTCTCCTTCTTTGATTGAACTATCCCAAAAATGGTAATTAAGTAGAAGAGGATCTTCAGAAGTTTCCTCCTTGGTTTCAGGCTGATTAGATTCATGATCATCATCAGAATCCTGATCGGTTAAGGAATCCGGTAAGGTATAAATAGCTGTTATAGTATTGAAAACTTCTTCATTAGTAGATATGTTAGGGGGAGTATTTTTCCTAGCATTTGAAGATGTAAATGGTCTGTATGGGGTCTTTAAATTTCCTCTGTTTGAAGCACCCTCCACATTATTTATTTTCAATATCACCACTTCATTTGTAAGAGAATTAATTGGTTGTTGTAATTTCTCTACATCAAAAGCAGGGGCATCTAATGTTGGAGACAAAAATCGAAGTTCCAGCATTAAACTCTTCCAATCATAGCAACACCCTTCGGAGCATTTTTTTTAACGCAAATAATTTGAAGTTTGATAATCTTCAAGCAGTATTGATTCTTTTTCCTTGATAAGAAAACTCATCATTTATATCTTAGGAGTGCCCTAAGAATCTTTGATTCTTAAGGCACTCTTGACAGTAACTTACTGAGCTAATCCATTTCGACTGGTTGAACATTAGTAGCAGCAAAAATTCAACTCTTATGATCTTAATTCTTCATTTATGTCAAACATCAGAAGGATTACAATTACAGAAGATTAGTAGCTCCTATGTTTCCACTCATCACTCATGTTTGATTAAAATCAAATTAATGTATTAGTTATTAATCAAAACTATGTACTGCATGATGTGATAACTGTTATTTCTAATTCATGTGGAAAATTGGCTAAAGCTCCATCACTTATAATTCATTTATTTTATCTTAGTTGTCAAATGTTTTAAGGTGAATTTAAAGTGGATCATCATGAACCCTACTATACTATATACTCATCACTTATTTGAAATTCATGTTTTTGAAATAGGTTGATATTAGAGTTTGTGATGAAGGTCTAAAGTCACTTTCTAAGCTTTTGACATTGGTTTGGTCACATTATCAAATTATTTTCTGATCAGTTTTGACCTTTAATTAATTTTAATCATATTCTGGAGTGGATGAACAATTTCAGAAAAACTTGGAACAAATATCCTTACAAAATTTATCTTTCCCAAGAAGGATTGCATGGATTTCTTGGTAGTCGAAAAAGGAATTTTTGAAATGCCTTATGTTCTTTCTGGATCAATCATGATCCCTTATTTTGATACTACAAACCCTAGCAAAATCCCCTCAGTTACTGCAAATATTGACTTTTTGGGGTTCAAGGAAATACCAAATTTCTTGCAGCGTTTAAGCACTTTTCGTAAGTGTGAGATGTGATCAAGCCTGTTTTTTGAAAATACAGTAACGTCATCCAGATAGACAACAACACAATGGTTTATCAAACTTCTAAAATAAGCATCCATCACTCTTTCGAATGTAGCCCCAGCGTTTATCAAATCGAAGGGCATATTCCTGTAAGCATAGGTTCCCCAGGGTGTCCTAAAAGTAGTTTTCAACTGATCTACAGGAGAAACAAGTACTTGGTTGTACCCAGAGAAACCATCTAATAAAGATAGCATTTGAGCACCTGACACCTTTTGAAGATTTTTCTCCATGGGCGGAATAGGGTAGTTGTCCTTTTCTGATGATTTGTTTAAGTTTCAGAAATCTACACATAAACGAATATCTCCATTCTTCTTCCTGACGGGAATAAGGTTACCTACCCATTGTGTATAGCGTACAGGAAATATGATCCTAGCAGTAAGTAGTTTATTCAATTCTTTTTTCACTGCTGGTTCTAGGGCAAGGTGCATTTTCCTTAATTTTTTCTGGAATGGTTTTGACTGAGGCTTCATGGGGATCACATCTTGTATGATCTGGGTGTCAAAAGTTTTTAGATCGTGATAAGGCCATGCAAACATATTTTTGAATTTGCTAAACAACTTCAGGAAGGCCAATTTTTCATTTGAAGTGCAATCTGATCCTAAGTTGACATTTTGAAGATTCGATTCTGTGCCTAAATTAATGCTTTCATAACGCATGTTCGACTTGTTTGTCCTACAATTAGGCACTCCTTTGAATTTATCATGCAAATCATAAAACTTCTCAAGCCTAAGAACTGAATTAGGGATTGAATTTACCTCTTCAAAATACTTATCAATGGGACGAGGTGGGTGAATTACCGAAAAATTATGTAGATCCTAATCATGTGTAATTTCATCAATCATTGATTCCTTAAAAGTGTCTTCTCCCGTTAAGAAAGAAATAATCTGTGAATCATCATTAAAGACCCGCCAATTAGTAATATTATCTGGAATGGAAGGTATAAATAAAAATTCGATAGAAAAAGCATTAGGGGAAAAATTTTCAGCGGGAATAAGTCGTGAAGCTATGTTTGCTAACAAATCAGCTTCTTGATTCTGAAAACGAGGAATGGATTCAATATTAAAAGCATCAAGTGCTGAAATCAGATTCCATACCTCCCTTTGGTAACTTTGCAGATGATTAGATAGACAGTGAATGGAATTACAGACCTGCCTAACAGTTATTTCAGAATCACCAAATGCAATCATAATTTTAACTTTTATGTCTAATGCCTTTTTGAGTCCTTGTATAAGGGCTTCATATTCAGCCGTGTTGTTTGTGCAAATAAATTCAAGTCTACAAGATAGCATGAATTTGTTTCCTGTAGGGTCTAGGAGCATACAACCTACTCCTGCACCTTCGTTTAATCAGGATCCGTCAAAATATAAATCCCAAAGCTTATCAACAAGGTTGTTTACATCATTTACAGTATTCACATTATTTACCAGACTAGGGGCAGCTTCCTGAAAATCATAATGCATAATTTCTGATTTATTTACAGAATTGATAAGTGCAGATTTAAGTGTAGGAAAACTCCCTAAATCAGAATCATACCCATAATTTCCTAAAATAGAATCACTGAAAAGAACTGGTTCATTAGGAACATTTATTTTAGTTACCGTGTGTTTCATGTACCTTTCTCTATCAATTCTGATATGATTCAGACGCCTATTTTTAGGCAACCATAAATGTGACCAATCAGTTGAAAAATATCCTTTCAAGGCTTGAGACCAGTCATGACTTAAAAATAGCCCATAGACATCTGGTATGTCTGCCACCACTACGTCAATAACCTAAAAGATCTGTAGATTGGTAGCCATCCTAATCATTACTCCTTTTAATTATCCTATAATTTTTACCTTGGATCGATCTAATTGGCTGATTTGGATTTCACAAGGAGTGGGCTTGGCATTCAACTTCTTACAAACTGAGTAAGGCATGACATTTGACGAAGCTTCGGAATCTTATAATTCAGTTATGAACATTCCGGTTGAAAATTTCAAACGTTAGCAGAAAAGGCGGAGTTGTAGATTTGGAATTCTTACCTATAAGTGAATCTTTATCAGTAGCTATTTTGACATTACTGTTATAGCCTACTGCTGTTTTACTAGTTGTAGGATCAAGGTTATTAACTAAAGGTACAAAGGGTTGATTTTTTGTTTTAGTGGTTGTTGAATTTGATAAATTAGAAAGTATTGAACCACCAGGCATGGGATAAATTTTCAATAGATCAAACATGCTAATATTAGCCCTCTGTTTCTTAAGGTCTTCTATGATGTCATATTGTAGGTATATACCTTGAGTAACAGGCTGTTGATTTGAAGTTTGAGGACTGTTCTTAGGTATTGATGATGGTTGCGTATCTACAGGCCCTTTACTTCTAGGGTTACGGGTGTGCTAGTTTACAAATACAGAATGGTCACTAGACTCTCCTTCTTTGACTGAACTATCCCAGAAATGGCAATTAAGTGAAAGAGGATCTTCAGAAGTTTCCTCCTCGGTTTCAGGCTGATTAGATTCATGATCATCATCAGACTCCTGATCGGTTAAGGAATCCAGTAAGGTATAAACAACTCTTACAGTATTGAAAACTTCTTCATTAGTTGATATGTCAGGGGGAGTATTTTGCCTAGCATTTGAAGATGTAGATGGTCTATATGGGGTATTAAAATTTCCTCTGTTTGAAGTACCCTCCACATTGTTTCTTTTCAATATCACCACTTCATTTGTAAGAGGCTTAATTGCTTGTTGTAATTTCTCTACATCAAAAGCAGGGGCATCTAATGTTGGAGACAAAAATTGAAGTTCTAACATTAAACTCTTCCAATCATAGCAACACCCTTCGGAGCATTTTTTTTAACTCAAATAATTTGAAGTTTGATAATGTTCAAGCAGTATTGATTCTTTTTCGTTGATAAGAAAACTCATCATTGATATCTTAGGAGTGCCCTAAGAATCTTTGATTCTTAAGGCACTCTTGACAGTAACTTACTGAGATAATCCATTTTGACTGGTTGAACATTAGTAGCAGCAAAAATTCAACTCTCATGATCTTAATTCTTCATTTATGTCAAACATCAGAAGGATTACAATTACAGAAGATTAGTAGCTCCTATTTTCCACTCATCACTCACGTTTGATTAAAATCAAATTAATGAATTAGTTATTAATCGAAACTATGTACTACATGATGTGATAACTGTTATTTCTAATTCATGTGGAAAATTGGGTAAAGCTCCATCACTTCTGAATCATTTATCTTATCTTAGTTGTCAAAAGTTTTAAGGTGAATTTAATGTGGATCTTCATGAACCCTACTATACTATATGCTCATCACTTATTTGAAATTCATGTTTTTGAAATAGGTTGATATTAGAGTTTGTGATGAAGGTCTAAAGTCACCTTCTAAGCTTTTGACATTGGTTTGGTCACATTATCAAATTATTTTCTGATCAGTTTTGACCTTTACCTTAAGATATTAATTTTATGCTAATATGATTATATTTTTGTGATTGAATTCGTTAAATGAAGAATTAAGGTTTTGGAAATTATTGAGTCATGTGTTAAAAAAAAATGATGAATCAACCCCCATTACTACCACGTATGAAATCTCAATCAATGGTGGAGTTAAGGTTTTTGGTAGTCATGCCATTCGACGGATGATATCTGTCAATCCAGAATAATGCAAACATTACTTGCCATAACTCGCCTGCGTGACTATCCTACGACTCATTATGTTTTGGTAAGTTGTCTTCAAAACCTCTTATCTCTGCCAATTCACGATATGATGGACTTACAGGAAGGTTTTCAGGGTTTTAATGAAATAGAGTATTTTGGAGTATTGCTAGTAATGCCTATATTGTTGATGAAATGATTGCATCTTGTAATCTCTGTTTCAAAAACCCTATAGGTTTGTGTATCCATTGCCATGGCTCCAGTGTCTAGATTCAAACTTATTGGTGACAAATACCTGTATGCTGCTCCAGAATGTCGAGAGATTGTGTCAAGATATGGATGGTTGGAGTTCCTTCAGAAATTCTCTGATTTTAATATGGTTGTTTCTAAGGCATTTGCAGAGTCTTTTGATGGGGTTCATGTATAGGTGGGAGATGTGAAGATAAAGTTGTCTGAGAAGTTCATTTCTCAAGCTATTTGCTTGCCACAGACTGGTGAGAAGTGGTATAGAGGAAAAAATATCAAGAATGACCAGTGGAAAGGGTTTCTTACCCCTGCTCATTGGAAAAATAAGTTCAAATTTGACTTCCCATCCCGGTTATTATTGAAAAAGTGGAGGGATATTCTAGAGCTAGTCATCAGGTATGTAACTTGTGAGGGTAGGCTATCTCAGATGCAATTTTATCACCTACGACTGTTGTTAATATTTAAGGGTTACCCTGTCAATATGCCCTTTTTATTTTTAAACAGTTTGCATAAAATGGTGACCACTTACCAGTCTAATTTTGGAGACAAAAAATTGAAGTTTATTCCACCATGGATTAATTAAAATTATTGTGTCCAGTCGGTTGGAAAAATTAGGTCAGACTTGAGACTCTTTTCTTGTGAGAAATGGGTTTGGGGTTAACGAGGAATGGCCCAAACAGAGGCCTAGGGTTTGATGTAGGTGGGTAAACAATGAAGAGGCTGATCTTGAAGTCAAGGAGTCTGGTTCTTAAGATGATGTGGGAAATGAAGGGTTTCAGCCTGATCAAACCCTAAGTTTGGACGATGTGAAAGTCGAGATGGAAACTAGTATTGAAGCTCCCGCGAATAATTTTGAAGGTCAAGAAATCAAACCCTCAGCTCCTTTAACCTATCAAGACAAGAGTGCTTCTCATACACAGGTTAATATGAAGCAAACAAAGACTAAAAATCATACTAGCATTGCTATGAGCAAATCGGCTATATGAAGAACCACACACAGTATGACAGCCGCTTTGCTTGCTAGGAAGAATTTGAGCGTTGGGGATTTCTCAGTTGTTGAGCTAAGTGATTCTTTAGATGTTCGACTGAATCCAAACCCCATAGGCCCTTCTATGTTAGATCTTAAATATGTCTCCATATCTACAGACAAGGAGTTTGATAGTCAACAAGTAAATCATGAGGGTAGTCAAGAAATTGGCAGAAAGCCTCAATTAACTGAAGAAGCCCAAGTAAACTTGAGAAGAGAGTCAAAAGACCAGATTGATCCACATCCTCATGCTCAATTGATTTCTTCCATGCAAACAGATTTAAAAGAAGCACAAATTATTCAAACAATTACCCTGGAAGAAATTAAAGCTTTGAAAGCTGAATTGATCACTTGGGTTAAGAAATGGGATGTATTAAGAGGGAAGAAGTTAAAATGCAAAGAAATGATGAAAAGGATTTTTTTAAAGAATCAAAGATTGAAAAGACAGAATAAGATTAACAGGACTATGGCTGTCAGGTTCAGGGCTAAATTGAATAAAGCTAGGAGAAAGGTACCCATTCGATTTTCAATTGAATCGGCCTTAAAAACCTGATATTTTGTTTTTCCAATGACTTCTAATTTTTGTCTTTTGCATCTTACATTATGCCTACAGAGGGTGTTGGATAGATTTTTACAGGTTAGTGATGATTTGGGTTCATCAGTTTTTGTTCAATTCATGGTTTAAATGATTAAATCAAGATATCTACAGAATTAAAATTCTGCAAATATCTCACTCATGCTTAATTTATCATCATTAAATTTTGTTAAAACAACGTTTTGTTAATATGTACAGGTGTCCAAGAAACCGTGGGGATGAAACTAGATGCTGGTCTGTCTTCGTGTCTTTTGATCATATGTGGCTATTCATTGAAGAATGTTCAGGACTTACAACTGATTTGATGCTCAATAATTACTTCGTTCATTTTTCTAAGCTTCTATTAGCATGAATTACCCAGTACGATGTTACTATGATTGGGAGAGTTTAATGCTGGAACTTCTCCAGTAAGTTAAAACTCTGGGCATATCTTTCTTTCTAGATGATTTTGTAACAACGTGCCTATGAAGCTGGTCATCGTTACACCTTATTTGGATATGATTAAAATATTTCCTAAGAAATAAGATTTCTAGTTAATCGGTTGTAGTCTTTTATTTTTCCTTTATAAGCAACTTCAGAACTGGAGCAAAGGGTTGGAATCCTGAAACTTGTGATAAACAAATATAATACAACACTTAATATTATTCTGTTTTATTTGTGTTCCTCTAGAACTTTTTCTGAGGATTGCTATGTTTTACAGACATACTGAAGACATTAGCTAAGTCTATCAGTTATTATCATGCTGTCTTAATATTGTTTTCCTGTGTTGAATTTTCTTTTCATATGTATATATCTTTATATTATATGTGAAAACTCTTGTTAATGGATTCTGAACAAAGTACTTAGTGTTGAAGTATGAATAATTAATTGTCATATACAAAAGTAAATGAATTTCTTCATGTTCCTTTTCTTCAGTTGATACTGATATGATTTCATACAAAGTACTGACTGTGTAAGGTGAACTTATTCATTTCAGCGTTAGTACTTGGGTGTAATTTATTTTATGCTTGAATATTATGTTAAATTTATTCTGATTATAAGATTTGTTTTATTTTTAAATTGATTTATGATAAAATATTATTTTATTGTAAGTTGATTTAGATCTGTATCTGCTGAGAATAGGTTTTCCTAATATTGCAGGATCATAGATCAAAATTTTCAAATAAAACTTGTTATCTGATTATTAATTCCAGCTCCCAGTTTGGGATAGTTATATTGCATTTTAGGTCATTACAGGATTAGGAGCTACTATTTTTCTGTTTCTCTGTACATAGCTTAAGTTATTTTTTCAGCATTAGTTAATCATTAGGTTAAATTTCTTTAATTTATCAAAGGATTCTATTTTAGTGCAACTTATCACTTTCACCTAAAGAGACTCTCGAGTTTGAGAGCACATTTTACAGGAAGCAAGGCCTTGATCCTATGAGAGATAGTTATTCCAAACATACACAAGACTGCAGTAAGTCGAGTGTGTGGGTTGTCTTTCCGTAAGTTGGCCTAGGTCAGTTTTTTTGGCCAACATGCCATAATCCTCCTCTATAATGTGGAAACTTGGTTCCGTTAACCATCCCTTGAACATATCAAGTGACACTTCATCTTCTGCATGGGTGTTGTTGGACTGGGTAAAACCTATCTTGGCCAATGCTTAGGGAGATTGCGGTGAGATGGGTGTTGATAGAATGGGGACCCCTGCTGACTGGGTTTTGTTGGTGGGGTTTTTGCCAACATGATATCCGATCGTAACTTTACTGGAATGGTGGGCCACGAAGGATTATGCTGAATGGGATCATTTATCAACTTGGACAAATTGAGAAAGTCCAAAGTTTCCAAGAATGGAAGTTGGCGATTAGGTTGCATGTATTGGTAATATTGATAGGGAATTTGCATACCATTAGGACTGTAATTTGACTGATACATAGGTTGTTGAGAGATCTTATTTGAAGATGATCCTCTCGAAGATCCACTTGATGGGGGTGGACCTCTAGGAGAGTTTCATCCAGGTGGACCTGCACTAGGTGGGCCTCTAGAAGGTGGCGGTCCGCTAGGAGGTGTCCCTCTAGGAGGTGGTCTGCTAGGTGGTGGTTTGCCATAAGGTGGACCTTTGCCAAGTGGACCTCCCCCAAGTGGCCCCTCGTAAGGTGGGCCATTAAAGCCTCCAACAGTATGAATAGGTATTCCTCCCATTGATGGAATGTAGGACCAATTAGGTTTCCCCCATGACATAAACATGTTCCTAGGATAAGGGAATCCATTATACATAGCCCCGTAGATGTAGTTTGATAATTCATATTTCCTATAGGTGGTTGATTCCCGAGTTAAGCATATCCCCAAGAAGTTTGGTTGACTATAGGTTTTGCCCATGAGGGTTGACCTGAGCTCAATGGAGGGTTTACCATATTAGTGTTGGTGGGAGGAATAACTACTAAGGGTTTTCCTACAGTAAAGGTCTGTCAAGCACTAATAGCAACTCCACTAACTAATGATGTAACTTATGTCTGGGGTTTCCCCCCAGCATTGGTAGATATAGAAGCTACATAAGATGAGGATTTCCCCCAGCTCTAGAGGGTATGGGAGGGCTAGATATAGACCTAGGATGTGAAACTGCAATATTAGGGTTGGAGGTCTAACCTAGATTATGGGGAGTCCCACCATGAGCTGGGTGATTGTCAACAGGTCTTGAAAAATTAGAAAGGAAACAATATCCAAAAGGCCATGGATCTAAAAGACAGGGTAAAAGAGCCGACATAGGTTCTTTTTAAGGTAGAGGTGAGGCAACAATTCTTTCCAATCTCTCTTGAAAATCACATACATGGACAATAAATGCTTGGATCACTCTATACTCATCCTCACTTGGTGGATGGTTCATGAAAGAAGGTCTAGTTACCCCAAATTTAGAAATTGCTTGACCCATGGAAGTTCTCCAAAAAGGAGCATTAGGGCCAGATTCTATTTCAATAGGACTATTAACATGACCTTCCATCAGGGAATGAAAGGAAGTGTTAGCCATAGGAGGCTCTTGGACCAAGGGATTAATGTAAGAATTGAATTGTTCTACTCTTTCCACAACTGGGCTTCCTTCCACATGGGATTCAGTTGCAGCTCCTTGATCTATGGGATCTACCATGTAAAAGGAGGGAAGTTGGGTGGTAAGCCTTGGTTCCTTCTATATCATCTCAACCAAAACTCATCCAGATTGTATGGTCACTAAATCCTAACCTAGGGTTCCAAAAATAGAAAAATCACATAAAACTTCTCCTACAAAAACTACATGTGGCAAGAAAATTTAAGTGACAAGAGGGGCTGATACAATCTGGTTCCTCACTAGGATTGTCAAGTTTTTGTAACTCACTATATACCGTAGGGTCCAACAGTAAAACACGATGAGGAGGATCAATCGTCCCTCATCTAAATACCTGACTACCTAGACGGCATGTGCATAGTAATTGCCTTGAGTGTTGTTCTTAGTGTATTGCACCAACAAGATGACCAAAATGGATTTTCTCAGATGGTCTCAGCAATCCTAGAAGGGCCTCCTGATATACACAAGGTACGTGGGAGTTAAAATCCGTAATAGTGTTGTCTAATGCACATTCGTTCACAAGGGGCCTTGTGATATATAATCGAGTACGTGAAGTACCTTTTGATATACCTCAAGGGTACATGAAAGGTTGTTTGATATACCAACAATACGGGGAAGAATCACGCAGGTCCCAGGTTGTAGTGCAGGCAATAAACGACAGCTCCTACATTTTACAACACTGGAATACGTCTCTATCCTATCACTCAAGTTACTAATATTTTTAACCTATAGCTACCATTAATTTTAAGTTGAACGATTAGGTGAATGCATGGAGTGATGAAAGAAAAGTAAAACCATGCAATTATGATATGCAAATTCTTTCACTTTACCATTCAGTATGCCCTACTTACGGGAAGGAGAGAGTATTTTTTTCTTTCAAATTTGTCTCAAAGCCAAAATTTTCTGAAACAGTTCTCACTAAACTAACATTTCCGAGAAATAAAACAAGAAACACACTTCTTAAAAAATGATCTTTGAAAGAAAGCAAATGAGGAGAGATCTCTTTATCTAAAAAGAAAGACAATGATACTAAAAGGCACACTAAGTACTTTTTCAATTTTCTTAAAAAATGGAACAGATCTAACTTAAAGCTATGATATATATTTTTTTCTTTTAACGAGACAAGAGTGCATAAAAATAAAGAGGAATATGGATCTCTGAAATCTTATGACGCTAGTCAAGGGTCCAATAATTCGTCTTTAGACAATATTACAATAAATTCTCAACAAAAAAAATTATTGTTTTTAAAAGCAAAATTAAGTCTCTTGTAAACTAATGAAGAATAAAAAAGAAAAGATAACACACCAATCTTCCTTTTTAGATTATCATTAAGAAAAAAAAGATATCTAACCAAACTAGCTTCCAAGCACTCCTTTCAGTAATGAACACCAAGCATACAAGAACTCACAAGGATGGATGTAACCTAGCCTTTTGAATCAAGAAAAAGTAGGGATTTACCACATACATACCTAGAATCTAACAATTCAGATCTTTAAGATGAAGCCAGAAAACTCACAAATAGAAAGCAAAAATTCAAAAAAAAACTTTGAAATGAAAACCTAGAAAAAATCCTATCTGGCACCACTTGAGGAGAGTTGGTTACAAAGCGGTTATGGCTCGGCACCACTTATTAATCACTAGGCACATGCATTGGCACCACTTACTGGTCATTGGACACAGGCGGTGGCACCGTTTATTTCCTACTATGCATGTGTGGTGTCATGTAGAAATCAAAAAATAAAATAATGGCGAAAAAGGGAAAGTCAGTGACTGAAATACTAGCAATAAATCATGAATTGACAGGAATATGAAGTACAAAAGGTCAGAATGACTCATATATAAACATATGTGATTATACTGAACCGAGATCTCACTAGACAGGCTAGTAGATATTATCAATGAATAATTGGACCTTGAATTTCGGACAAGGGTTTGAAGACTAAGGAATATTAGATGGTCTTAAATGTTCTTCCCTAGAAGAGTCGCCAAATTTGTAGCTAGGAAAAATGCACCTCCTACGGACAAGAGTTTTTCCTCTTCTCTGAATGGTTCAGATCTAGAATAAATGAGTTACAATAGAATGGAATACTTCCCATAGAAGTTGTAGAGATCTGGAATGAGTCCTTTGATGGAATGATGTAGTTTGTTTCCTGTAGTGATGGCTCTTCACGGGTGTACCTACACAATCACCTAAAACAAGAAAACAATATCAAAGGCACCAAAATATACACTACAATTCTATGTTAGTCGCTAAGGAATCCAATCGTAAAATACATGATTACAACATAACATATTTTACAGGGAAAGAACCACCTTTGTATTAAAAAATAGAGAAGAAATCTTACAACCGTCACCTTAGTGTTGTGATGCTCCTTCAAAAATCAATACCTTATTCCTGAAAGCTCCAAACTTTCTCCTTCTATGCTAACCCTAGATTTTTCCATAGGTTCAGTGCAACAGCATAACCTTTCTCTCTCTCAACCATAGGGTATTAGGATACTTTTATAGGTATTGGGAGGATAGAGATGGTTGAGTAAATGATGGGTGAGGTGGAAGGGAGATCCAAAAAGGATGGATCTTGAGTCCAAGTGGTCCTTATGAGTAAGGATGAGGTTTCCATGAAGTCTTCCTTCGAGAAGCTTTGTGGAAACTTCTCTTTTTGAATTTTTACCTCGAGCACCGCTTCTCCTCCACTATGACAAAGCGGTGCAGGGTAGGAACCTCTCTTTGGATAAGGGAAATAGGAGGTGACACTCCCTACTATCAAGAGACAGTGAGAATTTTTGAAGGAGTGTTGGTCTCTATGGGAAGACTTGGGTTTCCTTTAATGTACCAAAAAAACCCCTAGCTCATTGTCCCTTTCGGCGACAGACCACAAAATGGTCTGAAGTCTCACCCGAAGTGATCTTAGATGGGTTGGCTGAAGACTCAGGTGTCTTCAACCAGGTTATGTACCATCTTGGTGGTTCACGTGACTCTTCTTACTTGCTGATCTTGGGAGGGAGCGATCTCTTATCGCATCACCGATGCTAGCGCGATGCGCAAACTATCTCCTCTGGTCGTTCTTAACCTGCGATATCTCACACCGTGGTTCCTTCGTCAGTGCAATATTGCCTTTCTATACTGTGATGTCCTTTACAGTAAGGCTTCAATATGACTCTCATGGTCCAAAGACTACCTCTCTTAGTATAATAGTTAAGCTAAATAGCCTCACTTAGACTCCTACAGTATAATATACTTAACATCAACTATGCTCAACTTGCTGAACTAATATGCAGAAATCTCTTAACACTGTAACTATAACTATCGCACATCAAGTGCCGATAACTCATATACAAAATACTTAACAAATTCAACTCATAGTTAATCTTCCATGCTACTGTAACTAAAGATAGAATACATTCACTCATTCATTAACTAGTAGTAAATTTCATGTAATGAATAACAGATAACAGATAAATAAAGCACAGTCACATGAACAGTTGCACAACACACTGATTTTACATGGTTCACCTCCACGGGGGAAGCTACGTCCAAGGGAACTAGTTTTTATATTATATCTTGAGAGAGTAAACACAGTTTCGTTGCAACCTGATATGCAGCTTGAGATCTTCTGGGAAACTCTGCACACACCGCTGAGAGCCCTTCTCTCTTAGATATCTTCTCTTATATTGCCTTCTCTTACAATATACTCTTCTTCTCTCTCTCTCTCTCTCTCTCAATCCCTGCAGATTTTTCAATCCCTGTGGATTGTTACATACATGCTCAAGGAGTCGGCTACTGGTTACAGTAAGATAATACAGATGGAATAACAGAACCAGAGCTCGATTCTTACAATACTGAGACACTAGAGACACTTAGCTAGCTAAATGACTCAGAAGGCTAACTATCTAACTGTCTAAACAGCTACCCAATTGTCTAACCTTTCACAATACAAAATACATCCTTATACAGGTGGCCCGAAGGTCTCGCCATCACAACACTGTGGGCCTGTCCCAACATTAACCCCAAAAACCCTAACTATGAAAATCGACCTATCTGTACTTGAACTGTCGCTTTCCGTCACACCACAGCTTTCTACAATCCTCCACGCTTCCTAGCACTGATCATGGGTATGGGCACTGCTTCCTTAGTCACTCTGCTTCTATCCTTCATCTTCAATGCCTCGGCCCGTTGCTCCTTTTCCTTTATGAGGGTAGTTGAGCCCTTCTGTCTTCACCGCTTCCTTAAGTGCAGTGGTTGAGCTCTCGCTTCTCAACCGCTTAGGTACTATTCTTCTTTGACTTCCCTGTCCCAATGTAGCAGCTTTTCCTGTAGCTACGGGACCCTATTCCAACAAGGAGGTAATGCTTCTTTCCTTAAGGGAAGAAGCGATGCTAAAAATTTATATGCAAAACTGAAGCCAGGGATGGTATTTCACTTCACAATTTGTGATTTCAGAGAAAATACTGATGTTTGGGGCCTCGTCACATGATGATTACAAGATTTATGTGTAACAGTGTTGAAGCATCTAGGAGAAGTTTTTGCAATGTCAGAATCCATAAATATCCAAGATGATAATCCCACCTTCCTTTTTGGACCCCATACAGAAGAGTCTATTGAGGAAGACACTTCCCCTTCTATGTCATTCTGAATATTCATAATGACATCTTACACAATGCCATGTATGATTTAGGAGCCTCCCACAATCTGATTCCTAGGATTATCATGGAGGAACTGGGATTGGAAGTGACTAGATCCTACAAAGACATTTTCTCTTTTTATTCCAGCAAAGTCAGGTGTCTAGGACTGATTAAATACATAGTCGTCTCTTGGGCCCAAATCCCTGCCAAAAACCAGGTCATGGATGTAGTTGTAGATGACATCCCTCCAAAGTTAGGGATGTTGTTATCAAGATATTTGGAAGCCAAAATTAAAGGTTCTATTCAAATAGATATGTCCTATGCCACCATCCCTATCTTTGGAGTGTAGAGAAGGATCGTTAGTGAGCAAAAGTTAGCATACACGGTGACCAGTGTTGAAAGGCCAAACAACCACCTCATCTATTCATTGGACACTAAGATAAGATCAACTATTTTCTTCACAGAAGGAGACACAGGAAGCTGTAGTTCATAGAATGATTTTGTTGTACCCACTTAGGAGGAGCTAGATGAGGTATGTGAGGTAAGTTTTGATGGGGCAGCATGCAGACAGAGGGAAGGAACTGGAATTTGGATAAGCCCCAAAAGGGATAAATTTAAACTACTCCTACAAAATTTCTTTTGATTGTACAAATAATGAGGAAGATTATGAGGCTATGGTGTTAGCCATTCAAATCTTGAAGGATTTTTAGGTCAGGAGGGTAATGATACATGGATATTTTGAGTTGGTAATTAACCAAATGATAGGTGAGTATCAGGCTAGACATCCTAGAATGAGGAGTTACATAAATGCTTCCCAATACCTAATAGAATTTTTTGAAGAGTGTAATTTTCACCTAATTGCCAGGTTACAAAATTACGTAGCTGATTCTATGGCCACTTCTGTTGTTTGTTTCAGGGTCCTCATGCACCCCACTAGAATATATGAGATTGAGGTCAAGCGCGGGCCTTGTGTCCCTGATAATGTAAAAGGTTGGAAAGTCTTTGAATATCAAAAGCAAATCCAGAAGTTCCTCACTCTCTTTGGGGAGTTTGATGGATTAACTATTGATGAAGAAAATGAGCTTCAAGAGGAGGATTCTCCCACTCAAGAACCCTTGCAAATATAGAATTTTGATCCCAAAGAAATGCCTTGAGATTAGGGTGTTACTCCTATTGAATATGCTGATGGTGACTAAACTAAGGAATCTTGAGAGACAGATTTGTAGGAGGCTCATGGATATCAGGAATATGTGAACAACCGATGTGGTAAGGAGATCCTACAACTCAAAGGTAACTCTATCCCCAGCAGTATAGTTCCTTTAGAAAATTTTTTTGATCCTAATGATGTGGCCAAGGAACCTTTATTGGTCCCAAGTTGTGAAGATGTTGAAGATATTAACATTGGGACAGATTATCATCCCAAGATCATAAAAATATCAAGAACACTCTCATCAGAGGCCAAGAAAAAATACATCTCACTGATGAAAAAATACTCATATTTTTTTGCTTGGAGATACAATGATCTCAAGGATTATGCTACCAGTATCATCCAAGATACCGTACCGATAAAAAAGGATGAGATTCCCTTCAAGAAAAAGTTGAGGAGAATGAACCGCAAGCTGCTACCCCTGGTAGAGAAAGAGACAAATAAGCTATTAAGGCTAAAATCATCATGGCTCTCAGATTTTCAAGGTGGGTGGCCAATTTGGTCCCAGTAAGAAAAAAAATGGAGAAATAAGGACATGTATTGATTTCATAAATCTGAACATGGTTTCTTTAAAGGATCACTATCCTCTCCCTAATATGGAGCACATTTTGCAGAGGGTAGTAGGATCCGAAAGGATCTCCACTTTGGATGGCTTCTCAAGTCACAAGATATTGGTACACCTAGAAGACTAAGAGAAAGCAACATTCACCATGCCTTGGGGCACATTTATGTATGAAAAAATTCCATTCGGTCTCATGAATGCAGGGGAAACTTTCCAACGAGCCATGGACATAAATTTTGTTTATGAAAAGGATAAGATTCTAGTCATCTATTTAGATGACATCACTATATTTTCATAGTCTAATGAGGAACATGTTTCTCACCTTCAGAGAATGTTCAGAAAATGCAAAATTTTTGGCATCACCCTGAATCCAAAGAAGTCATTCTTTGCTATGAGGGAAGGAAAGCTGCTTAGGAACGTCATTTCATACGAAGGCATCATAATAGACCCCAAGAGAGTTGAGGAAATACATAAAATTGAACTCCCTTGAAACAAGGTGGAGTTTTAGTCCTTTCTAGGGAAGGTAAATTTTCTCAGAAGATTCATTGTTGCATTTGATGAAATAGTAAGATACATAACCAACATGCTCAGAAAATATAAAAGAGATCAAGTGGACACCTTAATCCAAAAAATATTTTGAAGACATAAAAAATGGTATCTCAGAGGCGCCTGTACTTGCATTCCCTAATTTCTCTAAGGATTTCCTCATATTCTCTTTTTCTTCAGAGCACACAGTGGTAGGGGTATTGCTATAGAAGAATCATGAAGGACACGAGAAGCCTATTTATTTTTATAGAAAAACCCTAAGAGATTTTCCATTGAAATACAACATCTTGGATAAGCAGTCTTATGCTCTGGTACTAGCCTTGAAATAATTTAGAGTGTACATCCTACACTCTCACATTATTTCCCATGTTCCCACCAGTGCACTAAAGGATATCCTGACCCAACTAGATCCTGAAGGTAGGAGGGGGAAATGGATAGAAGTATTTCTTGAGTATGAATTGGATAGCAAGCCCAAAAATATGATTAAAGGCCAGGGAATGGAAAAACTAATGAAAAAATCAAACTATGATTCTCTCATCCTGCACATGATTACAAAATTATCAGTAGAAGAGAAGAATCCTCAAGGACAGCCAGACCCCCAAGTAGCTGAGAATTTCCTGTCATCCCCATGGTATAATGAGATGATATTTGTGCTACAACATCTGCAATCCCCATAAGGTATGGACAAAACAAGATCCATATTTCTCAAGAAGAAAGCATCAATGTTTTGTATCTTAGATGGAAAATTGTATTGGAAAGAAATAGGAGGGTTTCTACTGAACTGTGTCAATGAGCAGGAGGCCAAGAAGCTGATTGAATAATTTCATGCAAGAGAATGTGGGGGTCATCATTATTGGAAGGACAATGTGAACAAGATCATGAGGGTAGGGTTTTATTGGCCCACTATTTTTTCTGATACTCATAAGAAGGTCATTTCCTTCCATAAATGCTAGATATTTGAAGTGACAAGGAATCTTCTGTCATTTCCTATGAAGCCCATACATATCGAGTCTCCTTTCCAACAATGGGAATTGGATTTTATTGGATAATTAAACCCATGTTCCTTGGGATAAAATAGATGGATCCTCACTTCCACTGATTATTTCACTAAATGGATCGAATCCATCCCTAAAAGGAAAGCCACAGAGAAAGTAATTATGCAGTTTCTAGAGGAGCATCTCCTGTCGAGATTTGGGGTCCCCATGAATATAATCACTTATAATCCTCCTTCTTCCAAGTCAAATAATATGGTTGATTTTTGTTCAAAATATCACATACAATTGGGACACTTCGAAGCCTACTATCTATAGGGAAATGGGTTGTCCAAACCTTCAAACAAAAGCCTCATGAGAATCATAAAAAATTGTTGTAGGACAATAAGAAGGACTAGAACACAAAATTGACTCATTGTTTGTGGGCTAATAGAATCAGTGTAAATAATTCCATTGGCACCTCGCCATTCGATCTAGTTTATGGTTATGAGGTAATTTTTCATAGTTCCCTGAGCTTGTCAGTGATGAAATTGCTACAAGAAGAAGAAACTGAAACCCATCCAACTTAGAGGAGGATGTATCAATTAATTGAATTACAACAACAAAGGGAGAAATTGTTTGGCAGAACCCAAAAATTTCAGGAGAAAATGAAAGACATTTTTGACAGGAGGAAAAATCTCGATGATCTCTAGTTGGGGGATGTAGTTTTGTTATGGGATGCACCACATGAAGAAAAGGGGAAGCATGGTAATTTTGATCACCTGTGGAAGGGTGCTTACAAGATTTCATCTTTCAGAGGACAAAATTTCTATATACTGGAGGAGATGGAGGGTGGTCTAGTATCTGGAGCTCCTCTAAATGGGAGGCTCCTCAAGAAATATTTACTGTAAAGTAAGTTCAGTTCCCGTGCCATTGTATATACCATTTTATTTTAACATTGCATGTGTGGATAGCCCCCCTGTCAGACTTAAAGCCCAAGGTGAAGGAAGTAAGGTCTCCATAAGGGGTTGTCATTTAGTTTTCTTTTTTAGGTGGATTTGAATTTACAAGAACTTAGTCTACGTGGCTCTTTTCTACGTCGTAGGGAGGATAGCATCCCCAAGTTGGAGCCGTTGTTAGTACCTGTGATAAATTTTGAATATTTCTACATAAGGAATCTGCACTAATTCTACTTCAAAGGTCCAAACCAGTAAAAAGATGAGGGATAGGGTAAAACGATTTCATGTGTTATGACCTAGAGTTATGTAGAAGGGGGTTTGAAGTTCCTTAGGAGGCTTATTCCTAAGCCTGAATGTCAAAATAGTCAAAAAAGGCTTAAGTGTGACCTTGGAAATGAGCTTGATATGAAAAATATGATCAAGGATAGATCTTGGTGAGAACAGAAAGTGGAGATCCAACCCGCAAAGAGATTAATAGTATGGAAAAAATTCAGAAGTGATAAATGCTAGCTTTCGACTATAGAAAGTTCAAATCCTAATTTCTGATTCCTGTGATCTGAGTTCTGACGGTTCAAGACACTTCCACCCAAGATCAAGGGTCCAACAAAAATTTGGGATCTGATAAGGCAAGGTTTCAGTCATACAAAGTTTAAATCCCAATTTCTTCCTTCCTCAATCTGATATCTGATGGTCAAGGATGACTTCAAGATAGATTGGTGGCTCAAAAGAATCATAGAGGCATAAAGAAAAAATATAAGAAATTTTTCTACGAAAGGTTAGAATCCCTCTTTCCTCTAGATTGACGGTCAAGAGCGCTCCCACAAAATATCAATAAAGAGGAAGAGAGAAGAGAGGCAGAGATCAGAAATCAGAAAACATAAGAATTTTCTCATGAAAGGTTGAACTTTCACCTTATGCCATCCTCCAAATTGATGGTCCAAAGAGCTCCCACCAAATATCAATGATCAAAAAGAGAGAAGAGGGGTGGATATCAGAAAGAGGGAAACTTAAGAATTTGGTCATGAAAAATTTGAAGTCCCGCTTTTCGGGATCCGTAAGATATACAGTTCATAGAGATCCCGTGCAAATCAATGATGCGGAAATACATAAAGGGAAGAAAGTAGAAATATAATATTTCTGGGTATAAAGAATTTATTTTTCACCTTTCATGATCCATGAGATACGATGGCTAAGAACACTTCTGCGAAATATCAACGGTGTTGAAAGAAGGAGAAAGGAGGAGATCAGAAAGAGAAAATACAAAGGTTTGATTATAAAAATATTGGAATCCTACTTTCCTCTTTTCACAAGATCGATGACCGGAAGAGCTTTGGCCCAAGATCAACGGTTCAAAAAGGAGGAGAAAGGAGGAAATCAGAAACATAAGAATTTGGTTGTAAAATGCAGATATCCCACATTCCACTTTTCACCAGCGCTCATCTTTACCTCAGATCAATGGTTGGGAAGGTCTCTATCTGAGATCGACAGTGCGGAAAAGAGGAACATGTGCACACATTAAGTAGACCTCCCGATATGTGGGATTAGGTAAACCACACAGTTTTTAATGACTCAGATAAAAGTTAGAAGGAGATATACGGTGGATATTGATTTCATTGAGATACTTGCACACCCAAAGTTGTAGAATTCCTACTCAATGGAAAATGTGCATAAATGACTAGTCCTTATCCTATTGGATATCGCGCTCGAACATTAGGAGTAACAAAGTCACTTTTTGGAATGCGATGGTGCATATTTCAACAATGTTGATTAAAGGTTGAATCATATCAATGATGAATATGCATTTCATAACCAAAACAAACCGATAGTTTAGCACATAGGTGGATTGCGAAATTGGGTAAGAACTACACCATTGAACGGTCAAGATTTTTGGAAGATCAAGATCTATGGCTGGAGATTGTTTCATTGATTGAAGGTGCAAGAAATATTGAAGTTGTTACATCCTAACCAGAGATGCTTTGATCATTCATTTTCATCCACCAAGAATGAGGTCCATATTTCTAGGTTTCCCAAATTTATCCACCATGCACGTTCCAACGTGCTTTCCTGTTTTGGTTTTGTGATCATGGCAAATTCGCCAAATCAGAAGTTGTAAGGATTTTATGATCATTTGGGTTTCATCCCCATTTTTTTAACTCATTTTGTTTCTCTATTTTGAGGTTGGTATCGAGAGCCCAAAACTCTATAAATATACCCTCGAAAGAGGAAGAACGGGCTGCAACTTCCATTCAGAAGCCTTAGTGCTTGGGTTTTATAGCTCCGCTATTTTCTTGGAATCTTTAATGAAAAGTATTCTCTAAAGTTTTCTAAGATTCATTAAGTTATTTCCTATTCAGTATTTGTTTCCTGTATTTCCATTTTTATGTATGTGTTTTTTTCCAATACATTTCTAGATTGCATGCAAGGAATTCGTTTCTGCTAACGCTCCTTCCATAAAAAATTGTATTTGTTATGTGTTTATAATGGTTGTGATAGAATTCATCCACTGATAGATTCCCTGTTTCAGTTATTATCCCTTTTTATATTCTGATAGGTATAACTCCTGATTTGATTCTATTCCATTGACATATCATACATTTATACATTTCATGTGGCGGTTGAGAACCAGCCTTTTCACCTTCCTATGCAACTATTCATATTCCTATTTATTTATTTATTTACAATATAATCCCGACGGATTATATTCTAACAATCCCCCTCTTAATCCGAAGGGGTGTTCAAAAGTCTGAGCATGGTTCTGAATCTTTCAAACTTTTCTCATCCAAGTGCTTTGGTGAAGATGTCTGCAACTTGATCATTTGTGGAACAATGTCGAAGATGGACTGTATTGGCCTCTACATGATGTTGAATCAAATGATACTTTGTGTTGATGTGTTTGGTTTGATCATGGAATCTAGGATTCTTAGCCAGCTTGATTGCAGAAGTATTGTCGACCAACAATGGAGTGGAGTTCTCTTATTTTTCTTGCAAATATTCAAGTATCTTCTTGAGCCATACTATTTCTTTCGTTGCTTCAGCTGCAGCCACATATTCTGCTTCTGTTGTTGAATCTGCTGGAACTGACTGTTTGCATGATCTCCATGAGATAGCTGCTGATCCAAGACTCATAGTGTATCCAGAAGTTGATACTCCCGTCTCCTTATCGCCATCAAAATCTGAGTCTGAGTACCCAATAAGTTTGAAGTCATCTACTTTAGATTATTTGAGTCCAACGTCTTGAGTCCCCTTCAAGTATCTTAGAACCCTCTTTGCAGCTGACCAGTGTCCTTCACAAGGTTTATGCATGAACCTTGAAAGTATGCCAACACCATAAGAAATATCTGGTATAGTTGTTGTAAGGTAGATAAGACTCCCTACAAGTTGTTGATACTTGGTTGTATCCTCAAATTATTTTCCTTCGCTTGATGTGAGCTTCATTTTCTGTTCCATTGGAGTAGATATAAGGTTGCATTCTATCATGCAAAATTTGTTTAGTAGTTCTCCAACATATTTTTTCTGAGATAGGAATATGTACTTAGGATGTTGAGTGAATTTGATTCCTAAGTAATAGTGGAGATGTCCCATATCTATCATTTCAAAGATCTTTTTCAAATCTTTCTTTATGGATGATATATAGCTCTCATTGTTCCCTGTCATCAAAAGATCATCTACATACACCACAAGATACACAACAGATCTTCCAACTTTCTTTATAAATAGTGTTGCATCATCAAGATCAAAATGTTCAAAATTTAACTTCAAAAGATGCTTGGTTAAATTTTCATACCATGCGCGAGGCGCTTGTTTTAGGCCATACAAGGATTTGACAAGCTTGCATACATTTTGTTCTATTCCTTTCACAACAAATCCTTCTGGCTGAGACATGAAGACATTCTCTTTCAATTCTCCATTCAAGAAAGTAGTCTTCACATCCATTTGATGAACTTTCCACCCTTTCTGAGCAGCTAAAGAGAGTAAGGTTCAGATGGTAGCCCATTTTGCTGTAGGAGAAAATGTTTCTTCATAGTCAATTCCTTCTTTCTGTGCATAGCCTTTTTCTACAAGCCTCTCTTTGTGCTTGTCAAGTGAGCCATCTGATCTGTATTTGTTCTTGTACACCCACTTGCAGCCAATTGGTTTGGTTCCAACTGGAGGGTCAACCAGCTTCCAAGTTCCATTCTTCATGAGTGCATCATACTCATTCTGCATAGCTTCTTTCCACTCAACTCGAGTAGAAGCTTCTTCAAAAAAATTTGGTTCAAAGTTCGCAGATAAATTAAATTCACAATAAAATGATACATCATCACTTGAATTATCTGCTCCTCCTCCATCTTCATGTCTTTTCGAACTTCTTGTTCCCGTCTTTCCAACTTCATCTGGATGGACACTTTCAAGTGTCTTTGTGGCCCATTTAGGAATCTTCCGTGATGGTCCTGGTTGATCAGCTGGTGGTGCTTCATCATTGATTGAGAGTCTTTCAATTCTCTCAATCACATCATCTAGTTGAACCTCTTGTTCAAGTGAAGTAGCAGGAACTTCTTCATGCGGGGGAGTTGGTGCTTCATATGGAAATTCCAAAGGTTGATCCAGAATAGGAATCCCCCCTTCAAGGTTTGGAATTTCATATTCATTTTCAGAATATGTCTTTGGATGAGGATAACTTTCCAAATGATCAAGCTGTCTCTCAATGGACTGGTCATTTTTATTAGTCTCAAGAAAAATGACATCTCTAGAAATAACAAATTTCTTGTTTACCTCATCATACAAACGGTATGATTTGGAGTATTCTTCATACCCCAGAAAAATACATTTTCTGCTTCGAGCACCAAGATTGTTTCTTTGCTCCTTTGGAATCAAGGCATAACAGGTGGAACCAAACACTCTGAGATGCCTGACTAAAGGGATATGGCCAAACCACATTTCATGTGGAGTCTTGTTATCAAGAGCATTTGAGGGACTTCTATTTCTCAAATAGGATGCACATTTTACTGCATCACCCCAAAACATTAGTTTTACATTTTTGAAAAACATCATTGAGCGAACCATATTCATTATGGTTCTATTCATTCTTTCTGCTACACCGTTTTGTTGAGGATTGTAGGGAACGATAGTTTGATGTGCAATTCCATGTTGGTGAAGATAATTTTCAAAAGCATTTGAAGTGTATTCTTTCCCATTAAAAGTATTTGAATGTTTGAAATGCTTCTGATTTTGTCTTTAAACAGTAAATATAGCACATTCTTGAGTAGTCATCAACAAATGTCATAAAATACTTATTCCCATTTGCTGAAGGAGTTGGCATTGGGCCACATAAATCAGAATGTACTAATTCTAATTTCCTACTTTCTCTGAAATTAGATTCATGGAATGGCAACTTACTATGTTTCCCTAATATACATGCATCACATTTGTTCTTCTCTTTGGGAATGGTGGGAAAACCAAATACACCATTCTTTCTCAACAAACGAAGACTGTTATAATTTAGATGACCAAATCTTGCATGCCACAATGAACTATATGAAAAATTACCTTCTCCATGCTGAGAGGTAGGCATAGTTTTGAACTCTTGCAGATGAACCCTTTAGCTTCAGCAGCTTCCCATCTTCGTATCCAGTCATGATGACTTGGTTGTCAGAGGACTTTCTTATTTCAACGATTCCATTAAACATGTGGATGGAATGGCCTCACTGTCGAATATCCACTAAGGACAACAAGCTTCTCTGCAACTCTGGAAGATAGAGAATGTTCTTCAACAAGAAATCAGGGAATCCAGGCATCTTCAGTCGAATGGTGCCCATTCCTTTTGGCTTAAGACTTGACTTATCTGCAAAGTAAACTATGCCATCTATTGTTTCATTAAGTTCTTCAAAACAGTCTTTTCTAAATGTCATGTGTGATGTTGCACCAGTATCAAGCAGCCAACAATATTTGTAAGATGAAAGTGAAGTCATTTCATTAATTCCAAGATTACAATGTGCAACAATACAATGAGCAGAATCAGAAGATTTACTAGCATCTTGATTTTTATTGTCATCTTTCTTCTGGTTATGCTTGTCTTTGATGGAGTCCCGCGAAGCCCAACACTGATCTGATGTGTGCCCAGTCTTTCCACAATGCTTGCACTGCAGATCTGATCTTTTGCTTCTGCCCCCTCTGCCTCTGAAGTTTCTTCTTCCTCATCCTCTCTTGCTACAATCTCCCTTGGAAGGGTCTTTGGACCGATTCTTTGTTTTCTGAACAAAGTCAAGGGATTCTTCGACAGGCTCTCTTGATTTCTTGATCTTTCTAGACCATTTTGGATATGTTTCCTTGCCAGTGAGGACATCACCAACAATAGATGCTATAGATTGCATTTTTTCAACAGCTAGTGTAATTTACAATAATGAACTTAAAGAGAATGATAGAATAGTAAAACAAAAACCTTGCAGGTCTACAGCCTCTGCCAAGGTGATTTACAATCTTAATATGTTTTCAATAAGTTCATAAGCAAATTTTTGCACCAGTCAATGATCTTAGTTATATGAAAGAAGCAAGTCTAAGTCTTTGCTACTTTTTACAATACATTCCTTGTAAAATTACATATGCACTAGCTAGTATAAACAATGTCTTTGACAAGATCTATTCACTATGCAATTCTATGTCTCTGTCATAGTAATCACATTAGTCTAAGACAATTTTGCAGTAATACAATTTATATGGCCGTGTACAAACATAAAAAATAATAAGCTCTGCAACCGTTTACAACAATATTTTCATGTCACATGACATTGCTAGTTTTCAAAGGAACATATCAGAATGATTTCTTCATATGTAGGGGTTGTCTATATACTTTCACATTCCCTTGCAGCAAAAATTTCCCTTTAGATGTCGCAGCTTATATTTAAAAAAATGCACGACTCACCAAACTTTGCAGACGCACCAGACTTTGCAGCTCATATAAAGCAGAGAAATAGGCTGTTTTCATAATGGAGAATACAACTTTTCAAGAGATATCAATGTAGCATACATTATTTTCCAACATACATTATTTCAGTATTCAACACAGCAAGCACTGATAGGTCTTCAACGCAGCAAGCATTATATATCAGTCACAAGCTGAATGAGGGCGTGAACAAGCTTCATGCAATTGGTAATGGCATGAATATCTCTCTCCACTCCACACAAATGTATGAGAGCACAGCTCCACGCACAATAGCTCCGTGTTGCAGTAGTCTCCACGCAAATAGCTAGATTAGAGATTAGGGTTTTTTTATAGAAAAAATGCATTATCTATCTCCATGTGAGGCTTCATGCAGTAGTCTTCACATAGTAGTCTCCAACGCAGCAGTCTTCACGCAGCAGTCTCCAACGCAGGTAGTCTCCAATGCATACATTATATCTCGATCCTTGTATGAAGTCGCAGCACTATATTATCTCTCCAGCGCACAGTTTCAAATCGTAGCGAGAATACACTCATCGCAGCAACAATTATAAAAATACATTGGCTATTCTCAACGCAGTATCTCCTCTTTTGTTGCGAATGAAGGATGTTGTGAACAATATTTCTTCACAACGTAGTCTCAAATCCCCGCACTCTTCAAGCACAGAAATCATTTTACCTCTACGCAGCTAAATCAACAGCTTCACAGGTGATGGTGTTCAGCTTCACGCAGATGTAAAGGCATGATCCTTAACCTTCAATCATCAGTCTTCAACAGGCAGTTGAAGTTGCAGGCGCTCTCAGAATATTTGTTATCAATACGGAAGTCTCATGTCCCGGCAACGGAACCAGCAACAAGACTCATCATATTAAAGTGTACACACAATATATTGAATATTTCTTCTTCGCAGGCTGCAACACACAATATATTGGCTCTCAAACAGTACTCACATATTAACTTGCAGCTTAAATTGTGAATCTAAAAAATACGACTTCATATATTTGAGCATAAATCACAATAATTCCACAACTGACGGAGAATGTCTTAGCAGGTGGTGGAGTGGTAACAATGAAATAGTGAGAATAATCACAGCAGTAGAGTGGGAGCACGATGAGACAGTTTAGAAATTCGTAGCAGTAGGATGCATGAAACGGTGATAAAGAGAATGCATCTCCAAAATTAGGGTTTCTAGCAAAACGGAGTCTTCAACTCTCACGCACAGTAATAATATGCACTTAAAGAATATGCCAGACTGACAAATTCTAGACTACGGGCAGAAATTCTTGAAACGTCTCTTGGCAAGAGGACACAGAGGGCATATGCCAGAGCTGAGCTGGCAGAGGAAGCAGGAGAATGGTAGGCAGACTGGCAGGCATGCAGGTAGGAGTTATGGAGCTCTGATACCATTGATAGGTATAACTCCCAATTCGATTCTATTCCATTGACATATCATACATTTATACATTTCATGTGGTGGTTGAGAACCAGCCTTTTCACCTTCCTATGCAACTATTCATATTCCTATTTATTTATTTATTTACAATATAATCCCAGTGGATTATATTCTAACAATATTTATTCTAAAGGTGTTCTAAGATATTCATCAATTGATAGATGCCTCTGTTTTCACTGGGATCTTTCCTCATTTCTATCTACCATCACTTCAAGATAATTTGAATGAACATAATAGCCACATTGCCTCAGATTTCATAGGAAAATCACGATACATTATTGTTGTAATCGCCTTGAATATTTTTAGGTTGTGACTCCATTGCCCAATGGTATTTCTTGTCTGTCTTTTTTACCCTCTTCAAATCCAAAAATATCATGTTCCTATCATATACCTATCTTTTTGACTGCTTGCTTAAAGCCATATGTATATGTGAATCTTTTTGTGACATAGAGAGAGCTCTCTCTGACTATATAGGCTAGACTACAATCTAAATATCGATTGAAATGGTTACCCCTATGAATTCCTACCACAACCATAGGAAAATTACACGATGATTAGACCACCTTTGATCTTGGCCATTTAAAAGTGCAGGTCCTACCACATTCTTCCAATTTAAGAAATTTATTTCTTCTTATGTGTTAAAACAACAGAAATATTTGGGACTGTAGATCTTAATCTACCATGAATCTCATCCATCCAAAGATGCAACCTTTACCTGATTTCGTAATCGCCCATCCTAACTCGGTGAATAATAATACCTGTGATATACAAAGAAACATCATGAGAGATATACAAAGACACAATAATTTTCCAATGATACTGCAACTAATCACCATATTCTCAATTGTAAGTTTAATGATATGTGTTGATTATTAAATAGAACAAAAATAATGAATAGTGCCATGTTAGGAAATAAATTCTCCTTAATTTAAGCTTCAAGAGGAAGATTTCCCAGTTTCTCCAATGGTTCATAGTAAAAAAAACAGAGACTGAACGACTCAGATCATCTCAAAGGATGGGTCAGGTTTGATTTGATCCGTTAGATCATGCGGATCCACCAAATTTACATTCTAACTTCCAAGATTTGGTTTCCATGGCAACCTTTCCTCACCGTCAATCCTATGCTGAAATTTTCTAGATCGTTGATCTACAGAAAGCGTATTGCAGATCATGGCTTTGCAACTTTTTCTGAAGTTAAAATTCTATCTTTTCACCTCTGCCTTTTTGCTTTCACCCTTCTGGAAAGCGAAAAATGGGTTTGCTCATTTTCCAAGGTTAAACGTTAAATTTTCGCTTCCTCCCTTTCGAAATGCAGAAATTGGAAGGTGGATTTTCCAAGTTTTCAAGACCGAAAAATTTCCTTTTCTGCTTTCCACCCTTCCGATTTTGATTTTTACTGCGTGATATTTCTATACCATGGATCTATATGGAAGTGTTCTTATCCATTGATCTGAATTCTGTCGAAAGTGGAAAGCGAGAAATATAACTTTTCGCAACCATATATATGTATTTCCTCTTCTACGGGTTCCTTTCCCTTCTGGTCCAATGATATTTTTCAGATTCATCCATAGTCATCGATCTTGCGGAAAGAGGAGCACAGGATTCCAACCTTTTCAAATTTAAACTTTTATCTTTCCGCTTCTGCTTTTCCTCTTTCACTATTTCTTGATCATTGATTTGTGCGAAATCCTCCATGACCGTCGGATCACGAGCTGTGGAAAGAGGAAGTGAGGTTTACTAATTTTCATGATTGAAACTTGTCTTTTTCCACTTTTTCTCTCCCTATTTTCTATTGGCGAAAAGTATTTTTGGTCGTTGATCTTGGGCGGATACTTTCAGGATTGTCGATCTAAAATTGTGAAAAGCGAAAGTCAGGACTCTAGCTTTTTCATGACCAAACCTTGATCTTTCAGCTTCTGCTTTTTTTGGATCATTGATCTATGTCAGAGCAATTCTTAGCTGTTGATCTAAAATCTAAAGTGTACCTTTTATGTAAGGAATGTTTCGAAGGTTGTGCCTAAGGATTTTTTACCAAAATGATCCTTCAGGCTTAGGAAAAACTTATGCTCAAGCTTCTAGGAAAAACTAGGTATTCAAGGAGGGCTTATCCAAGTTGGTAAACAAGTGTAAGCATGTTTTCAAAATAAAAAATGGAAGGAGGGGCCCTAAAATGTAAAATTTTTGGGGAAGCAGTTGTAACACCACCAATTGGCGACTAGCTAGTGAATACAAATCTCTGAAAACAAACTTTCTTTGAATAACAAGAGTACCTTATGGTACTATACTGTGAATGTTCAATGATTACTTAAATGTCTTTCTTGAGACTTATTTAAACCATATTTATTCAAGGATGCAACTTTCAATCATCATATTTGATACCATTTCTTTGGGAGTAAGGTAGCCAAAAGTTTAGTGTCTCGATAACTCTCTTGGGGCCAGAAGATGAATTTCATTTTACCCCTGTCTTTAAGTTTCCACCAGATAAGACTGCACAGGATTGTAAATAATTTAATATAGATGTATTCATTTGTTCCTCATTCCCATGCTATTAGATTTCATTTGATGCTTTCTTTATGACTAAAAATATCTTCTGAGTCTTCCTTGATTGCTTCTTTCACTTTGAGAATTTTGTGCAGGCTCTTCCATCCATAATGTCCTTTTATGTGAGTGAAAATTTGTTTACATGCTCACAGATGAAGAAGAAACTTGATGATATTTGTTATTTTGACAACCCTTTTGGTCTGATGATTTATTTCTTTAGCATCATTTCTTTAATTAAAGATTGAATATTTCAGAAAATTGACTTTTTAATCTAAGCCTTTTGGATTCTTCAATTTGTAGCAATGGGATCATTTTGAGTACCATACATCTGTCAGAGCTTCTTCCTTTCCATGGTCCCATCATGATATCCTTCCTGAGACATGTATTAATGTGAGAATTGATGAAACCCCAAGATAATACTCTAGACCTCATGAGTCTTGGTTATTTCACATGGGTTATAATGATTCAATTATGGGCTTGAATATTAGCTCCACTTTCCATCGTTTGTCAACAGTTAAAGAATATCATCATGATAAAAATTTACCATTTTCTCTTTCCCATAAGTAGTTCCTGACATCCAAAGATTTTGAGTTTAAATAGATGTGTATACTTCCAAGCACCAAAAAATTGAGCTGGTTTATTAAAATAAAACAAACTAAGTCTATGAAATAAGGTAAAACAAACTAGAAAGAATCAATAAAAGCAAGTTTATTTATGTACAAAGGGTTTCTATATCCTAGGTAAAGTAATGTTTGAGACAAATGCCATTTACATGAATACCTTCTTCCTGTCCTTGTAAATCTTTCAATTTGTAATTTTCAGGGACTAACTTTTCCGTGATTATATAAGGGCCAATCCATAAATGTTGTAACTTTGTGTGTTTTCCCTTTTTTGCATGTGGATTATCCCATTTGAGAACTAGGTCCCCTACATCAAATTTTCTTGTACCATAATTTATTTTGTAGAACCATATTTTGATGATAACTTGATGTTGATTGAAATTATCTTTGGCCTTTTTCCGTAATTTCTCCAGTTTTAACAAAGTGTCAATTTGTTCTTGTAAATATTTGCTACTGGAACCCCTTGAGGCTTGAGCTAACTGTGAAGACGGGAGAAAAACGTTTGGGGGAAGAATAGCTTCTTTTCCATATACCAGAGTATAGCGATACACTCCTAAGGAATTCTTTGGAGTGACCCTGTCTTCCCATAGTGCATTTTGGAGGGCCAAGTACCGATTTCTCTAATTTTTTATAACGGTTCTCTTCAAAATTCAGATAAGGTTCTTATTTGTTGATTCTCTAAACCATTTCCCCGAGGATAATAATTGGATGAGTAATGTAACCTAAATTCCTTTTCATAAGAAAACTTAGTTGTTTTAATAGAGGAGAAATATGATGCATTATAAAAAACAATGGAAATGGGAACTCCAAACCTGGTCATAATATTCTCTTGGAGGTAGTTGATGACCGCATCATCGTTCACTTTGTGCAATGGAATACATTCCACCCATTGGGTGAAATAATCTCTAGGTGTAAGGATATACCGATGTTGTAATGAATAATTTAGATTGATTTCCTCGATAATATCTATGCCCCACTATTTGAATAGCTTTTAAATAGTAACAGGTTGTAGAGGTACCACCGCTTTTGACAGTTTTCCACCACTTCTCTAACATATATCACATTTTCTTGCATAGGCATGGGAATATTTAAACAAAGATGGCCAGTAATATTCAACTCTGAGTATCTTATGAGTTGTGGTATCCCCAGAATAATGTCCTCCCATTGGTTCGTCATGCAATTATTTGACTATTTTAGAGGCATCCTCTCTCTGTAGACATCTGAGAAAAACTCCATCATAATTTTTTTTGAAAAGCACTTAATTCATTATTTGATAGGAGGCTGAATTCAAATGAAGTGCCCTTCTATGCTTGGATTTCCAATGCTCATGTATATATCCTTATTGAATTTAGTACACCATATCTTTGTACCAATATTTTGGAGCAGTAAATATAGGACATACATCAATCAAGCTCACTTCACCTTCATTCTGACATTCAAAATCTTTATCAATATGATTTTCTGCTATCAACTTGCAAAACCATTGACCTTTGATGATGCTATATGGTTTGAATTCTAGGTCATATTCTTCTAGGTAAGTCACCCAATTACCTCTTCCCTCACCCCGTTATTTTTGCACAAAATGAGACTTAGCAATCGGGAGAGGAACTACAAATTTTGTTCTATTTTTTAAAATATAGGGTCTGAATAGTTTTGTTGCCTTGAAAATTGCATATGCTTTTTTTTCCATGGCTGGGTAATTCAATTCATCCCTTGTAATCTGGTGTTCATGAATTGTTGGTCTCTCTGGGAAGACCCAGGATTCCTTTAATGTACCAACAAAACCCCTAGCTCACTATCCCTTTCGGAGACAGACTGCAGAATGGTCTGAATTCTCACCTGAAGTGATCTTGGATGGGTTGGCTGAAGAATCAAGTGTCCTCAAACAGGTTCTATAGCATCCTGGTGGTTCACGCGACTCTTCTCAGTCAGCGGGATCTCTCTGTGATTGTGACCTTTCTTACTTACTGGTCCTGGGAGGGAGCAATCTCTTATCACATCGCCTCTTCTAGCGCGATGCGCAAACTATAATCTCCTCTGCTTGGCTCTTAACCTGCGATATCTCACACCATGGTTCCTCTGACAGTGCAATGTCGCCTTTCTATACTATGATATCCTTTACGGTAAGGCTTCAATATGACTCTCACGGTCCAAAGGCTTCCTCTCTTAGTATAATAGTTAAGCTAACAGACTCACTTAGACTCCTACAGTCTAATATGCTTAACATCAACTATGCTCAACTTGCTGAAATAATATGCAGAAATTACTTAACACTATAACTGCAACTATCACGCATCAAGTACTGATAACTCGGATACAGAAGACTTAACAAATTCAACTCATAGTTAATCTTCCACGCTACTGTAACTAGAGATAGCATACATTCACTCATTCATTAACTGGTAGTAAAGTTCATGTAATGAATAACAGATAATAGATAAATAAAGCACAGTCACATGAATAGTCGCACAACACACTGATTTTACATGGTTCACCTCCAGGGGGGAAGCTACGTCCACAGGAACTGGTTTTTATATTATATCTTGAGAGAGTAAACACAGTTCCAGTGCAACCTGATATGCAGCTTGAGATCTTCTGGGAAACTCCACGCACACCGTCGAGAGCCCTTCTCTCTTAGATCTCTTCTCTTATATTGCCTTCTCTTACAATATACTCTTCCTCTCTCTCTCTCTCTCTCTCTCAATCCTTGTAGATTGTTCAATCCCTGTGGATTGTTACATACATGCTTAAGGAGTCGGCTACTGGTTACAGTAAGATAATACAGATGGAATAACAAACCCAAAGCTCGACTCTTACAATACTGAGACACTAGAGACACTCATCTAGATAAAATTACTCAATGGCTAGCTCAACTGACCTACTAGCTAACTGTCTAACCTTTTACAATAAAAAATACATCCTTATATAGGCGGCTCGAAGGTATCTCAATTAAAAAATGGTGGGACTTTCCCAACAGTAACCCAAAAACCCTAACTGTGAAAGTCGGCCTATCTGTACTTGAACTGCCGCTTTCCGTCACACCACAGCTTTCTGTAGTCTTCCACGCTTCCCGGCGCTGATCATGGGTATGGGTGCCGCTTCCTCGGTCGCTCCACTTCTGTCCTTCATCTTCAATGCCTCGACCCATTGCTCCTTTTCCTTTATGAGGGTAGCTGAGCCCTCCTGTCTTCCCTGCTGCCTTAAGTGCAATGGTTGAGCTCTCTCTTCTCAGTCGCTCAGGTACTATCTTCTTTGACTTCCCTGTCCCGATGTAGTAGCTTTTCCTTTAGCCGTGGGACCCTGTTCCAACAGTCCCCTAACACTTACTTGTGGCTCGTCCCTGAGCCACTAACAGCTGGCTTCTCCTACTGTAGCTTCTCCTTGGCTTCCTGCGAAGTCCTTGTGAATCTCTCTCGAAGTCCTGCGACTTTTTTGTTCATATCTTCGACACACTCTTGTGTCGTTTCTGTAAAATTAGTTCATAGGTATATCTTACCTTTCTTTCCCTTATTGTCATTCTCTCGCTCTCGTCACTTGCAAGACCTACCATCCATTTTTTTCTACCATAAGGATTCAAATCCCTAGTATCATGAGAACTCCTCTCTAGCTAGGTTAGAACTCGCATCCCAAAGAAAATATAAATCTGTATCTTCCAGCCTTCTTAAACATTTCACTCGGTTTGGATCCTTTCATATGAAAACTATACGAACCATGAATTCCATTTCGAGAACAAGCCTTTGTCTGCATTCTGAAGTTCTGCTTGTTGGGTTTCTTTCCCCTTTCACTTTTCTTCTCAGCAAATTGCTCCAGGTTTCCATGTTGCCTATGATCTTCATAGTTTTGTTTCTTTGCCTCTGCAATCTCTTGTTCTTCTCTTAGATGATGAGATAGGTCAGCTTCCTTCTCCCGTTGCCTTCTTTTTCTCATTTTTACTTTATTACTGGCTTTGGATTTCTTCTCATCATTCTTTTGCTCTGTTTTCTTATCTTTAGTGATCTTCTCATCTTTCTGCTTCTCTGCAGCAAATACTTTTTATGACATCTTCTACATCCTACGCTTGAATCCTCATCCTTGGCAGATGTTTGACCTGTGATGTACCTAATTTCACAACCTTGGGCGATGTCATCATAGCGGACACAAGGCCACCATGCTGGAACCTCTGCACAATGTCCTCTAAAGGCTCTGTCTCGGAAAGAACCCACTCGGTGCAATACTCTGGACTGGCAATGGCTGGGAAATTGGGGAAACTAGCACTCTGTAATTGGGTTATCTCTTCACAGGGAAAACTCTTCAAATTGCTCTATAACTATCAGAAATCACAAAAATAACCCTTCTGTCTGAATGATCTTCGAATTTATAACCAAAGTGATAATCTCTGTAGCAACGGTCATCTAGGCTGGAACCGTCGGTGGTATTAATTGCATGGACAAGACAATACCCGTTGTTTCGATCCTCATTAATTGTTGAAATCTGATCAAATTTCCCTCAAAACTTGTGTGCAGGCGCCAGTCTCGTCGAAGATTTACCAAATCTGGAAAAATCATTATACTGCTGCCAAATCGTATACCGGTCATTTTTACATTAACTGCTTGTCAGAAGGCGAAGTGACTGGCCCTCTATCTCTTTTCAAAATGGTCTATGTGGCATGGGGAACATCACATTGATGCGATTTCACACAGCATCATCTCAAACCAAAGTGTTGGCATGAACTCCGCAAGTGTCCTATGACTTGCGTAACATAAATTTTCTGATGCGATTCCTCATACTTGGATTTTTTATTTATTTATTTATTTATTTATTTTCCCCGTGTAGACTCATTCCCGGTGCGATGCCTCCTTTCAACTACACTGGACATCTGCACTGCTTAAACTATCTATCATAAGTGGCCATGTGATGGTTCCTCTGTGCAACTCGGTCTCAGTGTACCAGTTCCTTGGAACTGTGTCTAAAGTGTGAATGAATAGGTGAACCCATTCATCCTCTAGAATTTCTGACCAGTTCTGTTCACAAATATGAATATGTGACCTGGGGTCACTTTCTCCTGTATATTTATGTGGTAAGGGCTCCTTGTCATTAGAGAACTTGATCACCATCAATCTCTTAAAGTCATTCCATGATGCGATATGTTCTTTATGTGCATGCCACCATCTTGCAGGTGTGGCTTTTACTGCAAGGTCAATAGTTGTCATCCTCTGCTCCTGAGCAATTTCCTGCTCAAACTATTGTAAGAAGTCATTGACATCCACTAAGCCATGAAAGGATAGAATATCAATAATGTCTGTGCCAATCCATCATAGTGACTTAGTCATAAATGCACATCTGTGCGCTGAGACTTCGTAAAGTCTGTCCTGCCAGTTTTCTAGACCAACCTCTGAATCTGATGCGCATGAGCTGTTGCATCGCCAATTGATGTTTCCTTCTGCGGTCGGATTGATGTAATCACTCTGATTAGCTATCATATGATAGAGACTCTCCATATTACGCACCTCTTCCTCTGCTCGGATAGGTTCAATATACCTGGGACCCTGAAAAGGATCCAATGGTGCGATGACCCAGATCTGACTATCCTCAAAGGTCATTTGTCTTTTATTTAAATCTATAATAGCCATGTTATCAATTACCCAATCAATACCTAGTAGAGATGGATATGGTCTACTATCGCCAATGATCTCTATAACTTCAAAGTCTGCAAAGCTGCGGACTCCGTCAATATCAACTAGTACCTGCGGTAATCGACCCAGTGGTGATACCCGCTGCTAGTTGGCTAGTCGCAAATGGATAGGCGATCTAGCTAACTTAGGGCTACCCATCTGTTCCCATGTCTGCATAGTCAGAACATTTACCTCTAATCCTAAGTACCTCATCCATTTCAAATTCTCCAACTTGTGCTGTGAGTCTCATCTCTTTTCCTGTTCTGGTATGGCCCATAATATTATGAACATCACACTGCGCACTGCTCATAGAAGAAGATGACTGACACTGATCTATGATGCGCTGAAGCTCTCTGATATCTTTCTCATTTCTAACGAGTTTTAAGCAACTCCATAGGAAGGATTTTACACTTCCTGTCGACTCATCCTCTTCGCACCTTCCTGATGTGGTAGCCTGCACTATCTGCACAGGATTAATGCCACAAGGTGTTTGCTGCTGCGATATGCCCCTGCATAGTAGTACCTACGATCCTGATGATGTAGGGTCATCAAAGAAAGGTTGATCTTCCTGAAACATTTCTTTGTTCTTCTGCATGTCGAGTGGTGTTAATTTAGTAATGGCTTTGCGCACCCACTCTGGACCTGTGTTCTTTTTTGCATCCTGCGATGTTGGACTAGTAGAAGCACCACTGTGAGTCACAATGTTGACTCTTGGTTCTGGCTCTTTCTGCTTAGTAGCGATAAGTTGGATGTTCTGGTGTACTGTTGGCTTAGGGTCTCTAATCTTAGCTATCAAGGTCAGACACTCTTCTATAGTGTGATCATAGGACTTGCAATAGTTACATGTTGTAGTAGGGTTCTGACGATCCCTAGCATAATGTCCTACGATTCCACAATTGTAACAAGTAATAGGTCCATGGCCACAGCCAAATCCTTCACCAAGGCCAAAGCCTCCTCCACGGCCAAAGCCTCCTCCATGGACAAATCCTTCTCCATGGCCTCGTCCTCTAAATCCTCCTCCATGGCCATCACAATCTGGTTCATGCTGTGGCCCTGCTATTGGACCAGGTGTTTCTAACTGGACTCTGTACAAGTCATGCTTTCTCTCGACCATGAGATCATAAGCTTGGCAATTATTTTTGTCATGACCTACTGACTTGCAGAAGTTACAGTATAAGTTCTTAGGGGTCTGTACATACTTCTGAAGTAAAGGACATTCTGGTGGTCGATGTCCTCTTGTTCTGCAGAGTTCACACCACAGCCCTTGAGTCTGTAATAAGGGTTTAGGAGCCCCACTTGCTAAATACTCTACAAATACTGGACAGTTATCCTTAGTATGGCCCTATCCTTTACACTCGGTACACCATAGCTCTTGTGCAATCTCTTTCCCTTTCGTAATCGCATGCAACTGTAAGGTGAGATTAGCTAACTGGTTTTGTAGGTTTGTCATACCTGTACTAGTCTTATCTAGAGGTGAGGCCTCTAGTTTCATTGCCATCTCCAATGCTTCATCCTACGTACGGAGTCTCTGTTGCATTAATGGAAGTCTGATGTGAGGGAGCAGTGCTGCGATGAACCATTCCTTATGCTGATCCGGTGTAAACTCAAAGCTGACTTGGTCTATGAGGGCTTTGAATTTCTATTCAAAGTCCCATACTGACTCTATAGGTAGCTGTTTGATGTCTTTAAGCTCTGTAATGCATTGTGACTTAGACTTAGGTTTCTTAAATTCTTTAATCATTGCGGTCTTGACCTATACAAGTGTTCTGGCTGGTGCTATTGTATACTTCATATACCATGTTAAGGCTCTGTCTCTAAGTGTAGTGACCAACTGGACAAGTTTAATATTATCATCTTGAATCCCTTTAATGGTCCATATGGCTTCACATAAGAACCAATGATGTTCCAGGTCTTCTGCCCCTATACCCTTGAAGGTAGGTAGTTTCATGTCTTCCCCCATTCTGTTTCTAAGTGATGGATGTCGATTTGTTGTATTACTACCACTCAGCGGTGTAGGTGTAAATGATGTAGCGGTAGTATGTACTGTATGTGAACTACTAGATGTAGTTTCTATAGGATTATTCTGAGTCTCGGTCGTTTTCTGTGGGGTATAAGGGTGGTAAGGGATACCCCCTACTATTCTCTCTATATTACTTGGACTCTATTCTCCAGTAGTGTCTGAACTATTTTCAAAGAGAGGAGATCTGAAATCTACTTTATATTTCTTACCACTACATGTACATCCAATTTCATCAAAGTCACTCTCAAACTCTTGTGACATTACACTTATTTACTTATTCATCTGAGACTATATCCATTACTCCTTTTTCATGTAATAACATCTTAATGGACAAGTTTAAAGAGCTTAGGTACTTACCGCGATATCCTTTGAAGAAGTATGTCTCTGCTTCACTGAAGATCTTTCTTTAATCGGCTGTGAACTCTGTAACGAAGCCTTCCAGCAAACTCGCAAGCCAAAAGTCTACCACCCACGAAGTGGGATTATAAACGCTCTTCACGATATGAATTAGCTCCGGTGTCCAGACAATGTTTCTTTTCTTCTTGAATATATTATTATCAGTCAAATTTGATAACCAGTCCTACAACTCATTTGCATAGGTTGCAAAAAATATCGTATGTAGGTCAGTGAAGATATGTTTTTGTAACCAGTCCTCTGTACTCAGTCTAGGACTCTTGTTTTCTTTTTCAGCAAATTTTTTCTCCTTACACTCAACCCAGTGGTTAAGTTCTTCTTTAGTAGGATGCCAACAAAACATTAGCTCATCAGTTTGTTCAAAACCGACAATGGAACCATTTGTTGGTCTCTCTGGGCAGATCCAGGTTTCCTTTAATGTACCAACAAAACCCCTAGCTCATTGGCCCTTTTGGCGACAGACCGTAGAACGATCTGAAGTCTCACCCAAAGTGATCTTGGATGGGTTGGCTGAAGACTCAAGTGTCCTCAACCAGGTTCTGTAGCATCCTGGTGGTTCGTGCGACTCTTCTCAGTCAGCGGGATCTCTCTGTGATGGTGACCTTTCTTACTTGCTGGTCCTGGGAGGGAGTGATCTCTTATCGCATCGCCACTTCTAGCGCGATGCGCAAACTATCTTCTCTACTCATCTCTTAACCTGCGATATCTCACACCGCAGTTCCTTCGACAGTGTGATATCACCTTTCTATACTGTGATATCCTTTATGGTAAGACTTCAATATGACTCTCATGGTCCAAAGGCTTCCTCTCTTAGTATAATAGTTAAGCTAACAGCCTCACTTAGACTCCTACAGTCTAATATGCTTAACATCAACTATGCTCAACTTGTTGAACTAATATGCAGAAATTACTTAACACTGTAACTGCAACTATTGCGCATCAAGTACTGATAACTCAGATACAAAAGACTTAAAAAATTCAACTCATAGTTAATCTTCCATGCTACTGTAACTAAAGATAGCATACATTCACTCATTCATTAACTAGTAGTAAAGTTCATGTAATGAATAACAGATAACAGATAAATAAAGCATAGTCACATGAACAGTAGCACGACACACTGATTTTACGTGGTTCACCTCCAGGGGGGAAGCTACGTCCACAGGAACTAGTTTTTATATTATATCTTGAGAGAGTAAACACATTTATGCTGCAACCTGATATGCAGCTTGAGATCTTCTGGGAAACTCCGTGCACACCACCGAGAGCCCTTCTCTCTTAGATCTCTTCTCTTATATTACCTTCTCTTACAATATACTCTTCCTCTCTCTCTCTCTCTCAATCCCTACGGATTGTCCAATCCCTGTGTATTGTTACATACATGCTCAAGGATTCATCTACTGGTTACAGTAAGATAATACAGATGGAATAACAAACCCAGAGTTTGAATCTTACAATACTGAGACACTAGAGACACTCAGCTAGCTAAAATGACTCAATGGCTAGCTCAAATGACCTACTAGCTAACTGTCTAACCTTTTACAATACAAAATACATCCTTATACAGGCGGCCTGAAGGTCTCTCCATTACAAAACTGTGGGCCTTTCCCAACAGTAACCCAAAAACCCTAACTGTGAAAGTCAGCCTATCTGTACTTGAACTGCCGCTTTCCATCACACCACAGCTTTCTGCAGTCTTCCTTGCTTCCTGGCGATGATCGTGGGTATGGACGCCGCTTCCTTGATCGCTCCACTTCTATCCTTCATCTTCAATGCCTTGGCCCGTTGCTCCTTTTCCTTTATGAGGGTAGTTGAGCCCTCATGTCTTCATCGCTTCCTTAAGTGCAGTGGTTGAGCTCTCTCTTCTCAGCCGCTCAGGTACTGTCTTCTTTGACTTCCCTGTCCTGATTTAGCAGCTTTTCCTGTAGCTACAGGACCCTGCTCCAACATGAATGATATTGGGTATTCGTCTCCCGATTCTCCTTTCAACGTAAGCACCGCTACGAGAGAGTTGTCTAAATCAAAGGTATATAAAATAAAGTACTTTTCAAAGTCTGGAATCCTCAACGAAGGTGCATGATCTATCGTTGTTTTGAGACCTTTAAAGGAATATTTATCAATGTCAGTCCATTTGAATTATACACTTTTCTTCACCATTTGTTGCATAGTTTTCATTGTTTGAGCAAAATAAAGGACAAACCTTCGAACAAAATTTATTGTGCCCATAAGTGATTGCATGGATTTCTTATTATGGGGCATGGGAATCTGAGTTATAACCTCAAATCTCTCTGGATCTATTGATATTCCCTTCTTTGAGATGATGTGTCGCAACAATTTTCCTTCAAGAACTACGAAGATTCTCTTCTTTGGGTCCAGATATATACCATATTTTCTACAGCGGTCAAAAATATGTTTTAAGTGAAAAACATGTTCTTATCTTCTCTTGGAGAAAACTGTTACATCATCTAAGTACACTACCACACAGTGGCCACTTAAACCTCTAAATGAAACGTCCATGGCCCTCTAAAATGTGGCTCTGGATTTCATGAGGCCAAAATGCATTCTTCTATAAGCGAATGTTCCCCACTTTGTACGAAATTTTGTCTTTAATCGACCTTGTTTGGCCACTAATACTTGATTATAACCTGAAAATCTATCTAATAGAGAGAACATTTCTGATCCTGAACCATTTGTAAAACATGTTCCATTGGTGGAACCAGACAGTTATGTTTATTTGATGCTATGTTTAAGTTCCTGAAGTCAACACACAATCTTATCTCTCCTGACTTTTTTTTCACTGGGACTAGATTGACCACCCATTCAGAATGTCAAACCTTGAAGATGATCTTTGCATCCAGTAACTTCTTTACTTCATTCTGAATCAGAGGTTATAACTTTGGGTGCATCTTTCTAAGTTGTTTCTGAAACAGTTTTGCTCCTGTTTTGATGGGAATCACATGCTGGATGATGCGAGTGTCATAAGTCTTCAGATATTCATATGTCCAGGTGAAGATGTCTTTATATTTTTGAAACAACTAGATGAACTTACATCTTTCTCCAAGTGAGCAACATTTTCCCAAATTGAAATATTTGGGTTCAGCTTCTAATCCTAGATTTACAAGCTCATATTGCATTGATGAACTATTTGTCTTCACATTAGCTGGTTTCTGGAATTTACTCTACAAATCAAACATCCCTTCGAGGGTTCTTACTTCTTTAGGCATGAAATTTCCCTAAACTGCATCTTCATTTTGTAAACCTGACAAATGTTCTTCTTCATCAATTATTGGTTCTTTAAATGATTCTTCATTCGTCAAAAAATTAATAATCTGCTCATCATCATTGAATACCCTCATATTTGTAACATTGCTAGGTACTAATGGCCTGAAAATCAATTCAATAGAACACTTGTTATTAGTTGGTACTAATCTAGACGCAAAAATAGCTAAGAAATCAGATACAACATTTTGTAATCTAGGTAATGCATTTATATTGAAAGAATTGAAGTGCATAATCCAATTCCATACCTCAAACTGGTATCCTTTAAGATGCAGAGATAAACAATGAATGGTGTTTCTTACTTGTCTAACAACTATCTCAAAATCACCAAAAACTTTCAAATTTTTTACTTCTAACCCAATGGCTTTCTTCATACCTAGAACTAGAGATTCATACTCAACAATATTATTTGTGCATTTGAACTCTAGTCTACAAGAGAGAAAGTGTTTATTCTTATATGGATCAATCAAGATGCAAAATGCCCTTGATCCCTCTTAGGTTTTAGAACCAACAAAATATAGAAACTGAAATCTATCTTCTAACTCTACCTAGTTAGTATCATATCTTACGTTAGTCACTAGGTTTACTATATTAAAATCAATATCATCATCCCATGAGAATTGAAGGAGATCCGACTGTGTCTGATTCATAACTGGCTTCTTCATCCTGGTAGTTCCTTGGTTTGCGTTCCAAAATATAGTTTCCCAAAACTGAATATGACAAGTTCAGATGTTCATTCTTCCCTTCTAACTGCGTTACGTTATACTTCATATGTGGTTCCCTTAATATTTAAATTTTGTTTTGACTATTGTTGTATGGGAGCCACATATGAGACCAATCAGTTGCAAAGTAACCATTTAGTTTTGTTGACCAGCCCCTACATAAAATTAATCCATATGCTTCTCGTATATCCACTACCATAACATCTATAAATTGACAAACTTTTGGATCTCTAGACAAACGAATCAAAACATCTTTCATTTCCCCAATGAATTTAACAATAGATCTATCCAGTTGAATTATCCGAGATGGATATGGTATGGGTTAGCCATTAATATTCTTACAAATTGAAAGTGGCATGAAATTTGATGAAGTCCCATAATCTACCAAATAATTATGCACATTATGATTAAAAATTTTAAATTACAGCAGAAGAGGAAATGTCTGAGATTTAGACTTTCCTCCAATGGTTTCTTCATTTACTTCATCATCATATTCCATGGATTCTGGGATACTGCTGGGATATGGATCAAAAGCTTCAGTTTCCTCCTTTGCTGAGGAAAATTACATAGTTCAAATAGAGAAATATTTTCTTTTGTTTTCTTAATATACTCTACAATATCATACCTCATATCGTGTTCTACCAAACCTTTTCTAGTACCTTCTTATTTATCTATCACTGTCTTCATTGGTTTGTTAACTATTGGGATTGCCTCTTTTATATTTATCGGATTAGTCTTAGGTGTTATTTGGGTAGTACTAAGAATTTTCTTCATGTTTTCTTTCAACTTATTTATTTTGGGCAGTATTAAACTTTCATTTGCTAGCGGCCCTTTACTTCTAGTCATAACATTAACTGATGACACTTGAATTTCCTCAGTAGGTTCATCTTCACTAAGCCCCAAAGTAGGTTCCCAATCCCATAATATCACAGTGGTTTCTTCATTTATTTGTTCTGGATCATTAGTTTGGGATTGCGCTTCTTCAGGATCTTCCAGCTGGGTATCTAACAATTGATTCACAACCAGAGTCATTGAATTAATCCACTCTGGACAACTCTTTTCAAAACGATGTTATTGTTGAAAAGTACAGAAGTGATCCATGCCTACTTCATTAAAACTTAAAATAGTAGAATTATGCACAGGTGGTTGGGGTTTTCCACTCTCTTCATTTTTTTTAATAAGGGTTGAATGGATTTCTATAAGAACTAGCTCCTTTATCCTTTTCAATGTCCACTATTTTGTTTGACAATTTCTTGACCATTTTCACCACATCTTCTAGCTCATTAGAGTGTTCTTATTTGGGATTATTTAACAAAAAAGGCCTTTTGATTGTGGTATGTTTCAACTCAGGTTCTAGAGTATGATTTTCTATACTATCCAGATCTTCCTCTACTTCCTTGGCTTCTTCATAGTTTTCTACCAATGTAACTTTACCATCCCTTTTTATAAACATTTCTATTGGTGGATCAAGTGTTGTAGTATAATATTCTATTAGAGACTCATTAGTTGGTTTTGTTGTAGCACTCAAGCTATTCAACAAAGTGGTGAATCTCTGATTAAATTCTTGGACCTTTTCTTTCTTTTCCATCCTCATAGACAATAATTCTTTCATGAGAGTGGCTACAGTTTTATGGTTGCCAAATTTCCCTAAGAATTCCTTTTCAAAACCATCCCAATTTACTATTGAATTAGCTTGCAAACTAAAGTACCATGAAGATGATTTAGGTTCAAAAGTATATGGACAAATTATGCAAACAATATCTTCATGGTCAACATTTAAAGATTCAAATTCATATCAAAACTTTTTAAGTGATCTTCAACAGAAACACCCTTTACCTAATCAAATTTTGGTAAGACTCTTTCTGGGTGCTTAGGTAAATCATGCAATGGAGCATCCAGGTTGAGTGGCGTTCTTACTCTCCATGTGGGTTTATTAACATTAGCCATGATTCGAGGTGGATACTATGGTGGATATTGACTGAATAAAGAAGCTACATGGGATTTTGTATCTAATAGAACAAGAGGCTGAACAATTTCTTGGATGGATAGATCTACTAGTTCTTCCAAATTTTCCACAAGAATTGAATCCTTAGTGTATGAGGGTACTTTCTTGGAAGTGTTCCTTCTAGGTAACGCAGGAATAACTTTCAACCCCCCAATTTTCTTGAAGTAGGATCTTGTATGTCTCCTAAACTGATCTACTTCCTCAAATGGGACAACGTACAAACGTTCTAATTCTTCTTCCTATGAACTAGTCTATTCTTCTTCTTGTTCAAATTCAAGAATAAATTGTTTAGGAAAAATTTTTTAAGATGTTGTTCCAATGTAAACTTCTATAGAAAATGGATTTCCTCTACCAACCATTCACTGGTGACCCTCCTTCTAGTGCCAAAATTGTTGATGCATGGAAAAATGCTAGGTACTGGCAATAGGGATTCTCCCTAGTGAACAATCCCAATTAGATCATACACCGTTTCATGTGGGGAATCTATCTGGTTCATGATTCTGGCTACTGTATATTAATTTTTTAAATATTTTATTGGTTACGGCCTATTCCACCATTTATGTGATTTTCTTGTTTAAAGGATGAAATGCAGGTGCCTAAGCTAAATTCGGATCTATTCTAAATCTAAAACTAGTATATTCTATCCCTGTAGGGATAAAATTTAGAGTTCAGAGTAATATACAGCAAAACTAATATATTCTATCCTTTTTCCAAGGTTAAACGTTACCTTTCCACTTATGCATTTCTGCTTCCACCCTTCTGGAACGCGAAAATCAGAAGCCATATTTTCCAACTTTACATGACCGAAAATTTTCTCTTTCCACTTTTCACCCTTCCAATTTTGCATTTTCCTGCAGGATCTTTCTGGACCATTGATCTTTATGGAAGTGTTTCAATCAATTCATTTGAATTCTATGGAAAGAGAAAAGAGGGAACTCTAACTTTTTGCAACCATATATATGTATTTCCTCTTCCGCCTTCTCCTTTCCCTTTCGAGCCATTGATCTTTTTAGATTCATCCCTAGCCTTCGATATTTGGGAAAGCGTAACCTGATATTCCGACCTTTTCAAAGTTAAACTTTGATCTTTCTACTTCCACTTTCCCTCTTCCACTATTTATTTATTGTTTATTTGTGCGGAATACTCCATGACCTTTGGATATTGACCTGTGAAAAGTGGAAGTCAGGTTTACCAATTTTCACAACCGAAACTTATCTTTTCCACTTTTTCGCTCCCAATTTTCCATTCGCGGAAAGTATTTGCAGCCGTCGATCTTGGGCAGAGACTTTCAAGACCATCAATCTAAAATTGTGGAAAGCAAAAGTCGGGAGTCTAAATTTTTCACGACCAAACCTTGATCTTTCTGCTTCCTTTTTATGGATCGTTGATCTATGTTGGAGCGATTCTCAGCTGTTGATCTGAAATAGAAAGCGGACCTTTAATGTAAGGCATGTTTCCAAGGTCGCACCTAAGGATTTTTTTACCAAAATAACCCTTCAGGATTACGAAAAACTTTTGCTCAAGCTTCTAGGAAAAACTAGGTATGCAGGGAGGGCTTATCTGAGTTGGGAAACAAGTGTAAGCGTGCTTTCAAAATAAAAAAATGGAAGGAGGGGCCCTAAAACATAAAATTTTGGGGGAAGGAGTTGTAGCAGCAACATAATGCAAAAAGAATTCTACTAGTTCACCCTTCTCGTTATCCATTCCTAAAAGTTCCATGACATTATTCATAACCTCAAGTTTCTATGTTTGATTAGAAACCCTTAATCTTTGTTTCAAAAAATCAAATGAGGCAAAGCACAATGGTAAAAAACTACCTTCCTTCCGTTGATTGTAATATTCATAAAAATAAGGATTGAAATGCAAAACAGACTTTAGTTGTTTATCCTTCTCATCTTCCACCAATAGGGAAGGTTTTGTATGTTCATGTGAATATTTAGGTGAATTTTGAGTTTGAAAAACACACAAAGGTCCTTCTTCAACCATTAACTCTGAATTTGATTCCTCTTTTAATTCAAACTGCAAAAGAACTTCAGGAATTCTTTGATTCCTTAGAGGAGGAAGGGGTCTTCTGAAACTATGGTTCCTATTTTGTTGCTCTTGATTTTCCTTGGGAGGTGGCCTATTTCCCATAGTGAGCCTCTCCATCAACATTTCCATGGATTCAATAATTGTGTCTATTCTAGCCTCTTGTGAGTTAGAGGAGGAGGGTTGTTCCGACTCCCTATAATTCCTTCTTCCTTCCTCTTCCCTCCTTTTATCTCTAGAAGTAGTCACGCTTATCTCTATTTCTATGGAATCATTCATCATATCGGCTAGGGATAAAAATATTCTTTCACTCAACCACAAGGTGAATTCATTATCAAAGGCTTCATCATATTGGATTTGGGCAGAACCAAAGGGAGGCTTGAACTGGGAAGGGATGGCATGATATATTTTCATAAACCTATCCAAAAAATCATGGAAAGATTCACTCTCCCTCCTCTTCATGGAGTGGAATTTGGAAAAACACTTCCCAGGGTCTTCCTTTTCTGCCCATTTTTTCTTGAAAGAATCTTCAAAATATTGATAGCTCATAATGGAGTTGTCCAGAAGACTTGTGAACCATTTTCTTGCTTTTCCAAGAATAATTTGGGCAAATAGTCTGACTTTAATATCCTCATGGTCTACTTCTTCCAGTTTTGTCCAGTCTAAAAACCATCCCAAGTGTTATTCAGCTGAATACCCCTCCATTAAATTGTTTGAGTTTTTGGGTCTACCCCTAGGGGAGGTCATGAAGAGCAGTAGGGAGAAGTAGAGGGGTAAATGTTTTAGCCTTTGATGGGTTATAGCAAGGTTTCCTACAGGAATTGAAGCATGCATGATACATAGAATCAATCTGCTATGAGGAACTATAGAGACATGAGGGACTGTTAAACTGAATGATGAAGGTTGCTTAAGCTTCAAAGAGGTGGAAAATAAGGTATGGTAGTAGACTGCTCTATGGAAGAGGAGTTTAATGAGGCTAATTTAGAAGGAAGTAGGTGGAAGCATTGATTAGATGAGGTTTGTATATCCTTACCTAGAGACTTATAAAATGATGTATTATCAACTGTAGCATCATGAGTTTTACAGGGATGATTATAATTTTTATGTGGCTCAACTGTAGGATCTTGGTCAAAATCATATGTACAAGAGAAAGGGATACTATCATACCTAAATCATGTTACCAACATGTGATGAGATCCTTAACCCCTATGTTTTCCCTTAATCCCAAAACTTGGAGTGGAAACTTGCTCTAGATATCAATTCTACTTGAAAAAACCTAGCACCGTGCTTTTCCTTTGGCTAATGAGCAGTACCTTGTTCAGCATCACCTATGTCCTGTTATAGAGAAGTGATGCCACTGTGGAGGTGCTTTGTCTTTGAAGCGGTTCTCACCTAAACAACTTTGTCATAAGGGAACAAAAGCGGTACCCTTGGTAAAATGGGAAAAAGAGAAGTTTCTCAAGGCTTCTAGATCATGAGCCTCATGTCCTCCCTTATCCCTATCAATATGGGTTAGTTTGAGCTCGAGACCCCTCTTGGTAGGATCTTAGAACCACCTCACCCATAATTATCTCAACTATCCCTATCCATTGAGCCTTATAAATACAAGCTCATATCCATAGTTGAGGGGGAGAACTGAATGGTATTGTTATGTTGTTGAATTGATTACCTAGTCCAATCCATTGGAGAGCACAAGAGTGCAAGTTGGAGCTTTTGGGGATGAAGTGTTTGTCTTGTGGAGGATTTTTTCAACACTAAGGCAATGGTTGTAAGATTCTTCATTCATTCTTAATGCAAAGATGATTTTCATCCCACATATCTATTGTTTTTATTTCACATGTATATGTTATTGGATTCCTTAGTCACTAGTATGGATGTGTAGATGATTTTCTGGTAGCTTTGATGTTATTGTTTGTTTGACATGTTTGTGGGTACACAGGTTCATGATTAAAGTAGTATTCCAGGTGTTTACAACATTCAGGGAAGGTCTTCATTATTTGTCGTTCACTCATTTGTTTTAGATTTGAACCATTAAGACCAGAGGAACAACTTCTGTCCACAGAAGGTGCAATATTCCTGATTACAAATCTAGTGACTCCGCTGGGGAGCAAAGCAAATTTCAGTTGATTTGATCTTATTGAATTTTTGTTTGAAACTTTTAGATCTGTTCAGATCTGAACTATTTTGACTTTATATGCTCTTTTTTATTGTCAATTCATTAATATTTACCTTGATTTGATCAATTTTTAACTTGAATTCTTGTTCTCCTTGTGTTTTGGATCTATTCACGAAATCGCACATGTGCTGTTGGCAACAAGCGATGCCACAACCTGAATGCTATTAGCCATAAACGGTGCCACCACCTGAACCTCGTTAGCCAAAAGCAGTGCTCATCTAGAACCGCTCTATCAAGACCCCTCCAATGAGGTGCCAGGTAGGCCTTGTTCCAAAACTAGTTTTTTGTCATTTTTTGCAAAAAGTTGGATTTTGCTTGCTTTCATCCCTGCACTATCAGGCTTGTGTGTTTGAATCTGTATGTTCATGGTTGAAAATTTTGTGGTAAAATTGGTTTGATTGAAGAATTCAAAATCTAGATTTGGCTTGTTGATTGTTTGCTTGCTTTCATGCTTGTTGGTTGTGATTTTGAAAGGAATTTTTGAAATCTTAGGTTTTAGTTAGATCTCTTTTCGTTTATTTTATAAATACTGAAAGAAAAACCATTTGCTTATCACGTTAATTTCATTTTTTCCATAGAGGACTTCTTTTTTCTTTTAAAAAGATTTTTTTTTAGTGAGATTAGGTCATTATTATTACTGAGCATAGGGCATTGGATCTCTGATTAGCCTCACAAGCTTTCAGGTTCTCTTTGTTCTTTTGTCTCTCTTGCATTAGTACTATCTCATCAAAAGTAAAAATAGTGTAGTTTTAAGTTAGATCTATCTATATTTTAAGAAAAATAAAAAAAATAGAGTGCATATGCATGTAGAGTGCTTGTTGTTTTTCTCTTAGGAAAAGAGACTCTTACCCCTTTGATTTCTTTCAAAAAGAAAAATGAGTTTGGCATGTGTTGCTTGTCTTTGGATTTGATTTTTTCAAAGTAGTTGTTTGGGAATTTTTGGTTTTCAAAAAGAAAAGAAAATACTCTGTTTCCCTCTCATAAGTAGGCATACCTCAAATGGTAAAGTGAAATATTTGCATCTACATATCTGCTAGTTATAGGCTTAAAATTTACATAGAAATTTGAGTGATAGGATAGAGATGTGTTCAAGCATCGTTAAGCATAGGAGATGTCATTACTCATCCGCATTACATCCTGAAACTCGTGCGATTCTTCCACTTACCGTTGTTATATCGAACGGCCTTTCACCTACACTTGAGGTATATAGAAAGGTACTTAATGTACTCGATTTTATATAGGAAGGACCCTTGTGAATGGTTATGCATTAGACAACACTACTACCAATTTGAGATCCCACGTACCTTACGTATGTTGGGAGACCCCACTAGGATACCTTATCTATCTAAGAAAATCCCTTTGTATTTCTTGCTTGGAGCCATACACCGAAAACAACATTCAAGTAGATTACTACATATGTACCCTTGAGGTATATCGTGAGTGGCACTATTGAGGCTCGACCCTCAAGGTCCTCTATTTTGGTAACTCTACGGTTTTTGTGAAAACTTATAAGCGGAGTTGTGACGCAAAATAGTCTTAGGGGTGTCGCGGTTGGGTTGAAGCCCCTCTTTTTGTAAATGCCCATGGTTTAAACCCAGGGTTATGGTTTCTGGGTGCCCATGGTTTAAGTCCATGGTTTTGTAATAGTGCACTTGTATAAATAGGCACTTATGTAAAGGAGTGAGGTTAGGCCTTTGATGATTATCTTATGATGCTAATGTGATGCAAAGATAAGAGATATTCTTAAGGGTTTAAGGTTAAGTCCTAGCTGTGTGCATGGACAACCTCTGTAGCTGTGTGCGTAGAGGGTTTTTGTAAGAAGGTTAAGTCCCAGCTGTGTGCGTGGATGACCTCTGTAGCTATGTGTGCATAGGGTTTTTGTAAGAAGGGTTCTGCAGCTGAGTGCGTAGATCTGCAGCTAAGTGTGCAGCTTATGGAAGACGGAGAAGATATGAAGCTGAATGCGTAGATCAGAACTGTGGTTTTTGTAAAGAGTTGAATATAAACACAGTTCTGTGGACGTAGCCCCTACACTGGGGGTGAACCACGTATATCATGTGTTGTGGTGGTTCTGTTGTTTTGTGCTGTTATGTTTTATGCATTTGATAAGTAGGTGAATGCTAAATTAAGAGAACTGTTAAATATTAACTTCGCTGTGAATTCCCAGTTAAGGGTTAAGAAAGGAACGTTCTTATCTAAAATGTGAAGCTAATTAAGTGAATGTCTAAGCTTTATTTTGTATACATATTTGTTGATTAAGGCTAAAGGTACAGTAATATCCCTCTTCTACTTGCAGAAACCTGATTCTGCGGCACCCCATAGCTGTTTCGGGTGAGACTGCAACCTGTTCACAGGTTGTTGCCAAAAGGGCCAACACTGTGGGTATTTTGTTGGTGCAAAGATAAAAGGTATAAAACCCGGGTCTGCCCATAGCCCAACAAATTGGTTCCATTGCTGTTTGAACTCAGTATCTGCTCAAGAGGGATCTACGTCGTACCTAGAGGGTTATGTTCTGGAGACCCTCAGTGAAAGAAATCGGTGACTAGATTGAAGATACCTATTTGAAATTTGCTGAACAAGAGAATAAGGATCCTCATCGTAGCTCAGATGACTTCTTGCAAAGGTATGTTTTTTCTGATGTTTATGGAATTTTCTTTGGTAATATCCACATAGAATTGCACCAGTGGCTATCCAGGTTGACAGAGAGAAGGATGAACTTCCAAGAAGATCATTTTCTTGACTAGACCCCAACAAGAATTAATATATTGAAAAGGGTGAACAACGCGATATCGCGAGCTGTTGATTTCTGGACAAAGCGAACCCTTGAAGCATTTGTGACAGAGTTTGCCATCGACATGAGTACTTCCTTCAGTGAAGCTGAATGACAGTTTTTCAAAGGACCAAGGGGTAAGTACTTAAATTCATTTAGTTTGAAAATTAAAATGCTCTTGGCTGAAAAAGGCATATTGCTTATAGAATCAGATTGCTAGATCTAGTGTTACTAACCTATGTTTGGAAGTGAAAGTGACTTCAACGAGCAAAGTGGTTTGCTGTGAAGTGGTAAAAGATACAAGAGAAATCTTGGATCCTATACCCTAGGCCAGAGTACTGAGTATACCCCATTAAGTCCAGACGACTCTGAGTCCAAAGAAACCCCTTCTGTTAGAAACCCTCCTATAACCCCATAGCATAGATATGTTATCCCCAAGAACCTGTCGCAGTCTGAAAGTAACCCTAGCTCGACTATTCCTGTCGCAGGTCAGTATACCGCAGTGAGTTCCCCCCCTCCTCCCCCTCCGCCCCCCCTAGATCCAATATGGCCCATTTAAATGATGACATCAAACTACCAGTCTTTAGAGGAACTGCATCAGAGGATCCAGAACAGTTTTGGTTCTTATGCAAAGCTGTGTGGACTACTAAGAATATCATGGACCAAGATATAAAAAGAGCGCAGCTGGTCACTTCTTTTAGAGACCAGGCTTTGACCTGGTTCATGAAGTTCTCCAGTACTCAGAACCATGTCTTGGCTGATATTAAAACAACCATGATTAAAGATTTCAAGAATCCCAAATCAGAGTCACAGTGTATAACGGAGCTAAAAGAAATTCAGCAAAGGCGAGGTGAATCATTTTGGGACTTTGATCAGAGGTTCAAAGTTCTGCTAGATCAAGTTAGCTTCACTATTGGACCAGAAAAACATAAGGAATGGTTCATTGCAGCATTATTACCTCATATCAGAACTCCACTCATGCAACAGAAGGTTGTTGATCAGCAAGAGGCTTTGGAGATTGCCATGAAGCTTGAAACAACTCTTATCAAAGATAATTCTGGTATAGCCCAGAGATCTAGGCATAGCTGGTAGAAATGGCTTTGGAGCTTCGCAACATGAAGAAAGGGAAAGCTTTTCACGAAGAGGTTTGGTGTACATGATGCAAGATAGAAGGTCATGACAAAGAACAGTGCCCTGCACTAAGAAATTACCTAACTACTGGTGCACCAAACCCATTTAAGCCTACTGTTCTATACTATGAGATCTGTAGAACAACTGGCCAGCATCATCCTGAAGATTGCTACCTACTTCAGAGATATGTTCAAGTACCTAAGAATCCTTACTGTAAGTTTTGTAAGTTAGTAGGACACAATGAAGATGAATGTCGCAACTTTGACCTTATGAGAGAATGAACCTATGATACTTATAGAGTACAAAACGATGCACAAGGCAATGATGGATATGGCTACCATGGTGGTAACTCAGGTCAAGGTACTTTCAAAGGACGTGGTCGTGATGGTATGCCTGGAAGAGGCCAAGTTATTTGCTACAACTGTAATCAGGCAGGCCATCTAGCTAGAGACTGTCAGAACCCAACTACGACATGTCGATATTGCAGAACAGTCGATCACATGATTGAGCAATGTCCACAGCTGATAGCCAAGATACAAGAAAGGAATAGCGCTCCTACTCAGAATATTCATATGATTGCTGTAGATCAAAGACCTGTACCAACCATCAATGTTGTTACAAGGTGTGGAGCTATGACACAAGTGCAGACTATGGAGAAACAGCCTAATGAGGCTTGGGTCCGCAAGACTCCAGAGAAAATCCCAGCCTTCGATGTTGGAAGAGAGAAAGAAAAAATTTTGGAAGCCAAAAGAGACTTTGTTGATTCAAGCACCTTAGTAGCAATGACACAACATCACCAACAGTAGTCGCAGTTACAAGAAGCCTCGCCAGATCAAGTAAGTACATTAACATCCTTTTTACAGAGTTGCATGAAGCTATTAAGAAATTGGACTGCTTTGAATGAGTTACAGAAAGTTCGTCAGTCTTGCGAATCTTAGCGAAGCTCTGATAAAGGAAAAAAATTTAATAGAGTTAGAAGGACTGGAAGAGAAATGAGGCTGAATGCTTAGATAGGAGAGTATGATATGACCGATATCATTTTAGACCTGGGCTCAGAAGTGAATGTCTTAACTAAGCAAAAATGGGAACAAATGGGAAAACCTAAGCTTGAATGGTCCCCTATACAGTTGAGATTAGCCAATCAGCAAAAGATTGTGCCCTTGGGAAGATTCCTGAGTGTACCAGTAGATATTGATGGAGTCAGCACCCTAGCAGATTTTGAATTCATTGAGATAATTGATAATAGTAACCCATATCCAGCCTTTCTAGGAATTGAATGGGAAATAGACAATGATGCAGTAATCAACCTTAAGAAGAGGCAGATGACTTTCGAAGGAAAATGACTGAGAGTCATAGTACCATTGGACCCTTCTCAAGGAGAAAGGTATACAGAGCCAGTTAAACATGAAGAGCAGGATGTCTTAGATCATATTTATAACATCACATCCAAAGAAGAAGACTATGTTAACCCTACTACTGAAGGCATAATGGAGTGGTAGTGTGACAGTTCTTGCATGACTGATTCAGATGATGGCCTAGAAAACTGGCAGAATAGACTGTATGAGCTACATGGGAATCGATGTGCAAGAATTACCAAGTCTCTCAGATGGCTTAGCTCACAGACAAGCACCTTACCTATTTTTGATGGCTTGACAGACCTAGAATATTTTATTGTGTAATTTTTAGAGCAGGTACCAGATTCACAGAAAATGGAGACTCTAGATTCAGTCTTCAGAGCCATAGCAGCCAGATGGTGGAATGGTCATAAAAAGTACATTCACAGGTGGGAAGCTTGTCAGAAGTTTCTTCGACTGAGATTCATGGATCAACCTCAGGAGGTGCGAAGCAGGTTTAATGGTCAGACCAGCCCTCAGGATCATTTGGAGCATTGTTATGAAGCATGGAAGAATGTACATCATGAAGAATGGGTACATAGGTTTGTGCACACCCTGGAACCTGTCGCGAAGAATTGGTATGTAGAGGTGGAGCTTCTCCATGGTACTGCAAGTTGGGATAGTCTTGTTGATATTTTTGTGCTTACATTTTCTATTAATGAGGTTTTCCCTGCTTTGGACACAGTTGTTAGGCTGATCAATACTAAGGTGTTTGATGGTAAAAAAATAGCCGAGTACCAACCTGATTGGAAAGAAAAAGAAGCCAATGCAGTAGAATGCTATAACCTCACAATTGACAAGGATGATGACCCATGCAACATCAATATTCCTGAGTCAGAAGGATATTGCGAAGTACATGGCCCAGCACTTGAAGCTCCTGAAGTAACTCAGCCCTTGAAGACAAGAAAAATCAACATTGGATCAGAATAAATACCTAAGTATGCCACCATTGAAGACTATTGGGACGAAGAAATGGATGTGGTGAAGGCCTGGATTGTGTCAAAGACCCTTATTGTGGCACAGCCAAAGTTACTGGTTGTGCCGAAGAGGAAAGGTGTGTCAGAGCTTAAAATGTGACCGTTGGGAAAAAGCAGATTTGGTGGCGCCAGTACGTTAACTGCATTAACTACTTGTAATGATGAGATTTTGGGGAATCTGGCACCGTTTAGACAAGATATATGTCAGATATAGTTTCATCAATGCAAAATGATGGCAGATTTGGTCATTGGATTCTATAAGAAGATACCCAGGCCTACGAAGTGTGCATTGCACATTTTCTGAGTTTCACAATTGAACCCATGTCAGTTGATCGTGAAGACCAGCACATATTAAGAGAATCCTAAGAGAGGGGTCTGTAGAACCTTATGAGCAACCCATCTATAGCTGCTCCCCCAACACCAAGTCAACCAAGGCAGACATGATCTACCAAAAAGAAGTTTAAGGTAGAAATTTGCTCTAAGCGAAATGAAGAAAGATACAAGAACACAAGCATTCTGCTAAGGATGAAAGGATGGAAGATAGAGAAAGCCATGGCAGTGGTAGAAGTAGTAGAAGGAATGGCGATGATGATAGGCATATAAGGAAGAAAGATAGCAGGAGGATTAAAGATGTTACTTACAGAGATGCAGACGAATACAGAGCTCGATAGAGTGCAAAAGGAGATAATAAAGAAGGAGCCAGCCGCTGAAGATATCATGTGCAGCCTTAGCAAGCAATGTACTATCTGTGCCAATAATATTTGTCCACCAGAAAAGTAGCAAAGTGTCCTAGGACGGGCCACTAGTGAGTCTTAGGGGCCTGTTGGGGCTCGAACCTCAAGGTCCTCTATTTTGGTAACTCCGCGGTTTTTGTGGAAACTTGTAAGCGGAGTTGCAACGCAAAATAGTCTTAGGGGTGTGGAGGTTGGGTCAAAGCCCCTCTTTTTGTAAATGACCCATGGTTTAAACCCAAGGTTATGGTTTCTGGGTGCCCATGGTTTAAGTCCATGGTTTTGTAATAGTGCACTTGTATAGATAGGCACTTATGTAAAGGAGTGAGGTTAGGCCTTTGATGATTATCTTATGATGCTAATGTGATGCGAAGCTAAGAGCTATTCTTAAGGGTTTAAGGTTAAGTCCTAGTTGTGTGCATGGACGACCTCTGCAGTTGTGTGCACAGAGGGTTTTTGTAAGAAGGTTAAGTCCTAGCTGTGTGCATGGACGACCTCTGCAGCTGTGTGCACAGAGGGTTTTTGTAAGAAGGGTTCTGTAGATGAGTGTGTAGATCTGTAGCTAAGTGCGCAGCTTATGGAATACTGAGAAGATATGCAGCTGAGTGCGCAGATCAGAACTATGGTTTTTGTAAAGAGTTGAATATAAACACAGTTCTGTGGACGTAGCCCCTACATTGGGGGTGAACCACGTATATCGTGTGTTGTGGTGGTTCTGTTGTTTTGTGTTGTTATGTTTTATGCTTTTGATAAGTAGGTGAATGCTAAATTAAGAGAACTGTTAAATATTAACTTCACTGTGAATTCTCAGTTAAGGGTTAAGCAAGGAATGTTCTTATCTAAATTGTGAAGCTAATTAAGTGAATGTCTAAGCTTTATTTTGTATACATATTTGTTGATTAAGGCTAAAGGTACAGTAATATCCCTCTTCTGCTTGCAGAAACCTGATTCTGCGGCACCCCATAGCTTTTTCGGGTGAGACTGCAACCTATTCGTAGGTTGTTGCTGAAAGGGCCAACACTGTGGGTATTTTGTTGGTGTGAAGATAAAAGGTATAAAACCCAAGTCTTCCCATAACCCAACAGGCACCTTCTTGAAAATCCTGGTGAGAGACCCGACTATCTGAACTCCTCCTGTCATTTAAGTTTGCTTGTTTGTCCTATAGCTTGAGTAGGGAAATTTTTGGTGTGTTTTCTAGTTTTGAGACCCTAGGTTAGATAAGAACTATACGAAATGGATTAATTAAGACACTCCAGAAGAGTACGAAGATTGCCACCTAATTTTATTCCTATTTTAGGAGAAAATCCTATGGAAGCTATCAACCATGGAGCTGCTACCAACTCCCAAGTGGGAGAAAATGTGGTTGCAGAAAGTAGAGATCCATATCATTCGTAAGGTCCTCCCTTGGTCCAACAACCTTCTAGGGGAAATATTTTGTTCCATTCTCCCATGGAAGGTCATGTTGATGATACTACCCATCCAGATTATGGTCCCACTACTCCATTTCAGGATACCTCTATGGGACATGTCATTGCTTTGTTTGGCACCCATCCAACCTCTTATGAATATATTTCACCAAATGAAGAAGAACGTAGACAATACAAGGCATATATTCTCCATGCAAGAGAACTAGACAAGGAAATAGATAGCATATTGGGTATACCACCACCTCGTTCAACACTTTTTCCTCGTAATATGGACCCTTGTCCTATGGGATATCGCTTGCTTGTTGATTCTATGAAACCCATTGAACTTATTGTAGATCGCAATGTGACTCCACATAATCCAAGTCAAACTACCAACCCCACCACCTCCAATATTATGTTTTTTTCCAAATCCTCCTGGGTCTTCCGCACCTAGGGTACAACATTCAATTCCTGTTCCATCAATACCTTCTAGTGCCGGGGGGAAACCCCCAGCATGACATACGTTACTTGTCACTGGAATTGTAGCTATTCATGGACAGACCTCTAGTATAGAGAAATCTACAATTTATGTCCCTCCTACCCACACGAATGTGGTTAACCCCCCATCTAGTTCAGGTCAGGCCTTGGGGGCACAACCTGTAACCAATCAAACCTATTGGGGGTATGGTTACACAAAAAATCAAGTACCTATAGGAAATATTAATTACCAACCTAATCCTACAGGAATTCCTTGTGTTGGAATTCCATATCCTAGTAATACTTTCATGCCATGGGGGAAACCTAGCTGGTCCTACATGCCAGCTATGGGAGGGATACCTATACATACTACGGGAGGTGTTGGAGTGCCAATTTATGGAGTTCCTCCCCCTAGAGGGCCTAATGGTCCTAGAGGGCCTGGTGTATTTCCTCCTTATGATCCTGGTAGTCCTGGGGGTCTGGTGGCTTCCCTCCCAATGGTCCTGGAGGGTTTGGTGGCCCTCCTCCTAGGGGTTCTAGAGGCTCTATAGGTTTACCTCCTAGGGGTCCTATAGGGTCAGGTGGTCCTCCTCCTGGTGGTCTAGGTTGTCTTGGTGGTCCTCCTCAAGGAGGCTCTGGTGGTCCTAATGGTCTTGATCCTGAAAATCAACCCCCTGTGGGTGGATCTTTTGGTTGTTCTTCATCACAAAAACCTGTTTATCAGTATACTTATGGTCCTACTAGTACTTATATGCCATATCAATACTACTAGTACATGCTACCTAATCAATAGTTACCTTTTCTAGCAACTTTGGACTTGCCTAATTTGTCCAAGTTGATTAATGATCCCATTTGACATAACCCCTCATGGCCTCCCATTCCGTTAAAGTTACCATCAGACATCCCAAAGTTCGATGGGAAGTAGGGAGATGATCCAAAAAACCATGTAATGACATTCCATTTGTGGTGTTCCTTGAACACCCTAATGGATGATTCAGTTCATTTAAGACTCTTACAGTGAAATTTGATCGGTACCACCGTGAAATGGTACATTGAACTTCTGCAACATTCGTTTGTGGATTTTGGTTCTTTGGCAACTGTCTTTCTTACACACTTTCAGCTTCCTATACATTATGAAACAGGTATATATCTCTTAAATTATCTATGGTAGAACACCTCCACCCACATATCTGATCATATCCATGAGTGGAGAAGGAGGAGAAGACTTATTAAGGCTCCTATCTCGGATCAATTGTTAGCTGATTGGTTTACTAAATCTTTGTTGCCTCTAATCACCCGAGATGTGGCTATGGGTGGTGCCGTTACTGAAGAGTAAGCCATTAGTCAAGCCCAATATATGGACTTAGTATATTCCTAGTCCAAAACATTTGTATGACTTGATCCCTCAAGTTTATCGCCCAAGCACCGATCCTACCAAGCCACTAGTAGAAACCCCTGTTGATGGGATTGTTGGTTCAATACAATCCCCATAGATAGTAAAAACTACCAAGCAACCCCAAACTTCCACCCCTACTCCTTCAACTCCCAAGGTATCCACTGAGGTAAATTCCATTTAGAGTACTCAAAATCCCAGCAACAATAAAAAGAAAGGTAAAGCTAAAAATAAAAAACTTGGAAACTAGCCGAAGAATCCAAAACCAACTATCAACGAGAAGGATAAAGGGAAAAGAAATGAGAAATATCCATGTCTGTTATGTGAAGGTGACCATTTCATGAAAGAGTGTCCTTGTCATGAAGAAATCACTCAATTTCTAAAAACTAATCCCGCTCCCGCAGTTCTCACGGATCCTTTTCCCTCTCAACAACAGCTGATAGACCACATGTCTAATCAAGGAAATTCTAGTTCTTTAGAGGAAATTCACATGATTTCCTTGGACACTATTAGTTTTCAAACTCAAAGTCAGAGTTATGAAAAACCCACAGACACAAAAGAAGACAATTCTTCTTCAGGAAAATCTCCTTCTACTGGTTCTCTCGAGTCCTCATCTACTATTCCCCTAACCATCAAGAAACCTAATATCGACATGGTTTTGCATCCACCCAAGAGTACTCTTAGGAAGGTTGTTTTTAATCCTAATTCCTGAGCTACCCAGTTTTATAATGTAGTTGAAGATCTTACTCAGGAACCATGTGCAATGTATAACTTGGAAGTACTCCAAAGTTGTCCTACATAATGCAAAAACTTGTTAACTGTGTTAGGAGATTTAGACTCGGACAACACTAATTTGATTCATTTCAATGTCGAGAACTATAATTCTAGACTACCTCACAAAATTTCTTTCCAAATCATAACAAAAGTATTCAGCAAGAAGGTATTTAGAACTGTCTTACATGAAGGAGCTTCAACTTCAGTTTTGTCCTTGTCTTGTTGGAAAGCTATTGCCTCTCTCGAGCTTCTAACATCACCAAAAACTATGAAAGCCTTTGATGGACAAGGTTTCCAGCCCCATGGTTTCATACCAACCCTTTCAATCGAGCTTAGGGGAAAATATGATTCTATTCAAGTGGAAGTAGTAGATGCCCTATTAGACTACATCCTCCTTTTAGGAATAAATTAGTTTTACACCATGACTATTGTCGCTTTGATGGTATTTTGAACTGTCCAATTTCCACATCTAGGGAGGATTGTCACCATTGACCAGCTAAATTTTTGTACGTTGGATGTTACTACCTCTATGGGTAATAACATCCCTATGTTAGTCCAGTCCCCTCCTCCTTACCAGTCGATTGGGGTAGGCATGTTAAAGGATTCATCCCTTATGGGGATTTTTCCATCAACTCCTCCTAACATAGACATGGCGAAAGTAAATATGTTTTCATCTTTTTATTATGATCCAAAGGGAAAAAAAATTGTTGAGTCCACCTCATTGAATCTAAATGAAATAATGTACAACATTATCCAAACCCTTTCCGATGACCACACTAATGAGCTTCATTTGCTGGATTCAGACCCTTACCACCTTCCCTACGGGTTAGAACCCTCTCTTCCTATTCTGGATTATCTCTCCTAGACTTTTCCTGCCGATGATTCTGTTATGGAGATCATGAGTATGAGTGAGCCTATATGGGAGGCTCATCATCATAGATCCTTGTTCCTCCTCAATACCAGTTCGGTAGACCATGATTTTGCATCCCTTTTTTCCACTAATATTGTCAACACACCTAAAACTCCTATATTATTGTAGAACATAGATTCTGAAGGAAACCTATGAAACATTACTCAAACAAATCCAATTGACATATCATCTAAGCCTGACACCCTTGAGCATGTTCATATTGGGCAGAACTGCTCAACAAAAGAATTTTAAGCATACAAAGAACTTTTCAAATAATTCTATGATGTTTTTTCCTGGTATTACAAAGAAATGCTAGGGATAGACCCATCCATTGTGGTTCATGAAATAAAAACCTATCCCACTGCAAAACCTGTCAAGCAAGTCCATCCACTGAAAGCTGCAGCTATCAAAGATGAAATAGAAAAACTTCTAAAAGTAGGTTTTATTTATCCTGTACCCCTGATGAAATGGATATTGAATGTTGTCCCTGTCAATAAAAATCAGGGCACCATTAGAGTCTACATCGATTTCAAATATTTGAACAAAGCTTGTCCCAAAGACAACTTTCCCACTCCGCATATCGACCAGATTATTGACAACTCTGCCGAAACTGTCATCTTCTCATTTATAGATGGTTTTTTGGGTTATAATCAGATTGATATTTTACCCACCGATCAACATAAGACAACATTCATTTTCCCATGGGGAACCTTTGCATACAGGAAGTTACCATTTGGCTTGAAAAATGTTGGAGCCACTTTCCATCATGCAGTGTCCTATGCGTTTCATGATATAAAACATATTGTAGAATTGTACCTTGACGACCTCCCAGCTCATTCACAGTGATGAGAGGACCACCCTGGTCATCTTAGAGACATTTTCCTGAGATGTCATCATTATAACATACGGCTCAATCCTCATAAATGTGTTTTTTGCGTTGAGACGAGACACCTGTTAGGATTTGTGTTTATTAAGGATGTCATCTGGATAGATCCATTGAAAATTGTCGCTATTCTAGCTCTACTAGCCCCAACCAACCTTCTATAACTCCAAAGTTTGCAAGGGAAGGAAAACTTCCTCCACCATTTCATTTGCAATTTTGCAGAGAAAACACACGGTTATATGTGTCTCCTTAAGAATGACACTCCATTCTTTTGGGATGATGAAGCCCAACATGCCTTTGATCTTCTCAAACATGTTCTGAATCATTCACTCATGATACACCCTGCAGATCATTCAAAGGATTTTCTCTTATACATTGTTGCCCCCACTACTACCATCGTTATGGTTTTGGTGCAAGAGAATCCCGACGGTCAATAGCACGTGATCTACCATGATAGTAAGAATCTCATTGATTTTGAAACTCGATACTCATGTGTGGAGAAATTGGCCTTGGCCATGATCATTGTTGTTCAGAAATTTTATCACTACATTTTTCTCTGCACAACCACCGTATTGGCAGATCAAAACCCTATGTATTACATTCTGACTCATCAGGTGTTTGGGGGCAAGTATTCCTGATGGATAGTCATCCTATAAGAGTTTTATTTGGAATTTTGCCAAAGCTACATTAAAGAAATCCTTGGTCTTTGCTGAGCTCATGTGTGATCTTCCCTGTGCTTCGATAGAATCTGAGCCCAGTGATTCATTCCCAGATGAATTCCTATTCCTAATAAGCACTAGTGACCCATGGTATGGAGATTTTCTCATTTATCTACAGACACAAATATTTCATACCACTCTATCCCGTGACGATCGCCACCATATCCATCACCACACAAAATACTACCTCATCTTGAATGACACTTTGTATCGACATGGTATCGATTCTATTCTCCAGCGATGCCTTACCCACAAGGAAGTTGAATAAGTTTTGAATGATTTCCAGTCTGAAGCATGTGGCATCCATCTATCTAGGATGTCTATAGCCCAGAAAATCCTTCGTACTAGCTATTTCTGGACTTCAATCTTTAAATATTGTCACAAGGCTGTTAAGAAATTCCCACTCTGTCAACATTTTTATCCAGAAAAGGGCACTCGTCCTGCTCCGTTACACCCCATCATTTCCATTGGCCCTTTCGCCAAATGGGGGATCGATTATATGCATTGTAAGCCTACCTCAGCTGAGGGGGCATGGTTACATCATCGTAGCCGCTAACTATTTTATGAAATGGGCTGAGGCCATGCCTACATATGCAGAGGATGGTAATACTGCCACTCTCTTCCTGTTCAATCATGTGATAGCAAGATTCAGAGTCCCGCAGTCCATAGTTACTGATCACGGATCACATTTCTGTAATCAAATGATGCAGGAACTAAGTGCCAAGCTAGGTTTTTGTCATGAAAACTCTACTCCCTATTACCTGAAAGATAATGTTCACGTTGAGACCATTAACAAAGTTTTTAAAACAATGCTACATCGGATGGTTGGAGACCATAAATCCAACTGGCACCATATCCTTTTATCCGCTCTTTGGGCTTACAAGACTTTGGTGAAAATAGCTACTGGTTTCACACCTTTCCAACTTGTCTATAGACTAGAAGCTATCTTGCTGATTCAATGTCAGATTACATCCTTGAAACTTACCATTGAGCTTCTCCCAGACACTTCCACAGAGGAAGAGAGATTTCTATACTTGAATAACCTTGACAAAACTAGAAGAGATGCTTCCTTAGCTAATGAGGCACACAAGAAACGTGTCAAGGCACAGTATGACAAGTTTTTCCAACCTCATTTCTTTAATGAGGGTGACCTTGTTTTGACCTATGATCATAGATATGACAAAATAGGGAAAGGGAAGTTCGAATCCATGTGGTACAGTCCTTTCATTATTTCCATAGTTTTAGAGAAAGGGGCCTACAAGCTCATGGACTATGATGGAATCCCCTTAGGACAACCTCGGAATGGGTTGTACCTAAAGAGGTACTATGCCTAGACCTCTCTTGGATAGTATCTTATATATATGTGTATTACTTGAATTTTAGTGTGCTTAAGTATTTTCAATATGGTTTTGAGTTTAGTGTCCATGTCTGTTTATACCATGTTTTGGTCATGCAGAGTAGATGGCTTTCTATGGCTTCGCTGATGCTGCTTTCTGCCACACCTTGAATATTGCCTCAGATGCTTGGGTTCTCTATTCCCTAGCTTACAATTTGGTCAATTAAAGAGCAGTTTGTATTGGTCCTACTACCAACAATATCATCGAGTATCAAGTAGTCATAGGCTGCCTCCCAAGATGTTCGCAACTTGGTAATCTTGATGGAATCACAACTAGTGGTTTGTCACTTAAACCATGTCTATACCATTAGGAATCATGTGCTTCTCTGTATCATTCAGAGGGTACATTTATTAGAAAGGTCATTTGAAACTATCACCTATAGGCATATCCCTAGGGAACATAATGCGGTTGCCGACTCATTGGAAAATTATATCCTAGACTGGCATATTTCCCATTCATGACATGAAAATAAAACATGGTTCACTATAAATAAACTGTAAATGACACATAAAAATCATGTAAAACACATCACCATTTGAGACATATAAACACCAAGGTAGAAGTCTATATATATATATATATATATATATATATATATATAAACATGTTTTACAAAAACTAGGTCACGAGACCTCATCTGAAGCGCTCAGGATTTCAGGTAAAAAATCATTATACAAAATTCATGAATCTATCTATCAGCTTTTAGTGAATACGTCATGTACCCTATCATCTAGTGATGCTCGTGGTAACACATAATCGCCCAGCCTACTCGACATAGCAGTCTACTGAAATGACCTAGTACTCCTACAGTAGGCCTCTGGTACCTTAGTGGGAGGTCATCAATCGAGGCATCCGGGATGTCTAGAGTCAACCTCTCAAGGTTCTCCTCTATATCCCCTATCACATCATCACCCTGTGGTACAAAATAGGATGCATCTCTCCTATGTAGTGGGGAGGCTCCCCTAGGTCATGCTTCTCCGACATCTACATGAAAACATTCAAGTCTCGTTACTAAGCATAAAAAATATAAAACATAAAAACACTATTTCCATTTTAGGGTTTTTGTTTCTTACCAATATCACCCCACTGTCCTCTAGGTGGGAACGATAGGTCAGGGTCACCACTGAAGTTAGTGCCTACATATGCATAGTCCTCCACCATGAGGAGCTGATATCTCAACCATCGGAAGAATGGGTAACCGAACTTCACCTTCCCTCTACCCACTCTAATACGGGCCATGATACAGACCCATATTATCAGGTGAGGGTCTCATCTCCTCAACTCTGTAAAAACCACTTGGGGTCTCATCTAGGGAACCCACTCAAAAAAGAAACATGCTAGAATGGAACCGAAACTGAACTGCTTCAGCTTCCCTTACCGACACTTGGTCAGCTGATCCTTGAAGATCAGAAGTAGAGATTCTACCCAGTTGAAAATTGTGGGTGCCATGGCCTCTATGGTGTAGAGCATATGCACTCTAGATGCCTGGTGTACCCCATCGCTTCTCGCAACTCTCTGCATGGTAAATAAAATTTTCCATAGAGGGCCATCCACCACTACTTTTATGGGAATTTTCTTCCCCGATGTCCTGGTCCTAGGAATACAACTCCTGAGTAGTAATGTCCCCTCCAAGGGAACCAGTCAAAGATATGGGAGCACCCCATTTCAATAGGCCTGTCAGGAAGTAGATGTACTCTGCTTCAATTGTCAATATATGAGCACCAACCTCCAAATATTTTTGCTCTGGATTCCACATCCGGTGTATATGTTCTAATAGGTGCTCATGTGATACCATGTTGGATATGTGGAAAAAATTTAGAATACCATAGTCTCTCAATGTAGCTATACAACCCACGTTTCATTCAGTAAATGCATCATCATTGTCATGTTGCCTCTCTTTCCAAATGACCATTTTTTATCAATGGGAACCTATCAAAAACCATCACATGACCAATTAGAAACATTCTCAATCATTGAAATCATCAAATTTGAGCTAGTTTTCCTTGTGCATGCATTTTTATTTACCCATGGTCGACATCACCTGTGCCCAGTGTTTTAGGTGTGGTTTTAGCGAGGTACCACTTATCCTGCAAGGGATAAGAGTGGTGCCCACTTTCATGGTTTTAGGGCTCACCCAATAGGCCCAAGACACCCCCAAAATTCAAAAATAAAAGGATGAAATGAAAGAATAGGGCTTAAGCTATTACCTGGAATGGACGATGCATAAATCCGACGGTAGATGATCCTAGAATCAGCAGTTGAAAATATGGCTAAGAAAATGCTCCAAAAGCTCTCCATTATGGGTAAATGGTTAAATGTTTTGATTTTTTACTATTTACACACCTTTTATACGCATTCTAGGTTTTTACATGTCATAGTTTGGTTTTTAAAATCATTTATTACAAGAAATATATCAGCCATGATCCTTTAATGTCATTTATTGGAGAGCTTAAGTATCATTTTTCAAGTCATTGCAAGATGGAGAGCGGTAGCAGTAAACATTTTTGGGAGTTTGTTTTTTACTATTTTGCACTACCATAAAATGAAAAAAGTCTTTGAGCATTTATTGTGACACTTTCGTCATGCTCTCGAAACTTAGCATCAAAGGTCTGAGTCCTTTTTCAATTCTTTTCAGACTCGTAAAATCCCTCATTATGAAAAGAGACCTAGTGGAGTCTTATTTAAACTCTTTTTGGGCTCCTTAAATATGAAAATATTGTTGAGTGATCTTGTCTTCTTCATGCTCACTAAAGCACTTGAAGAGTCATTTATCTGACGGTAGGTTATCATTTTTTTGGTTTAGATGAACTATTTTTATGAAAAGGATCCTGTGGAGTCTTCTTCCATGGAAGTTCAGACTCTCTAAACATGAACGATACCAAGTTAGCTTTTATTGGACTCGTTAAATTAAACATTGAGAGACCCTCTTTTGGGAATGAACCCCTCCTCTCTCAGGTTTGTAAAACATATGAATTTGGACTTGTCTTCGGATGAGTTATAAAGAGTGTTTGTTACCCTCTTTGAACTCATAAAAATAAAAAATAGGCACTCATCAACCATGATGGGGAAAATGGGAAGGGGATCATTTTGCAAATAAATGGCAGTAGTTTGTCGTTACCTTTGAACATGGCATTTGTCTGCATATCATATCAGTCTGTTGGCTATTCAACTAATTTCCATGGCAATCCACTTTCATGAGTCATGTCACTCATTTGAGTATTTCAAAAGAATGCATTGTCCACCATTGTACTATGTGTTTGTCTTGTCTAGTCATGCTGCCAAGTCTTTTGTCATGCTGCCCAATGTTCAAAGGGAAGTTGAAGAAGTTTACCTCTACAGTCAAAACAGTCTCTGTGTCAGTAATTTTGAGTCAATATTATGGTTACCTCATTTACATCATTCCATAACTTTGTTCCAAGTTTCATGTCATCGATGTGGGACTCATCATGGCCCTCCTTCAATGAGACTATTCTTGTCGACATCAGCTCATCATCCATGAAATAGTTGTTATACCAAAATCCTATCACCATCATGTGATAAGAACTTTGACATACCTACTTGCCCTGAATCCTAGCTCTTGGAGTGGAAACTCATGGTTATTATCAATCTTTCATGGAAATTCCCAGCACTGCTCTTCCTCTATTGTCCAAGAGCGGTACCTTGTTTGCACTGTTTATCTTCTATTTCCCACAAGCAGTGCCACTACTTATGGCCCGTTGTCCATAAGCGTTTCTTACCAGAACCGCTCTGTCATTGAAGGAGAAATGCGGTACCCTGGGTAAAAAGGGAAAACGAGAAGTTTCTCAAGGCTTTTAGATGATAAGTCTTGTGTTCTCCCTTATCCCTACTATTGTGGGTCAGTTGAGCTTGAGATCCCTCATCCCAGGATATTGGAGGCCACCTCACCCACTAATCTCTCAACCTACCCTATCCATTAAGCCTTATAAATATGAGCTCATAGCCATGGTTGAGGGGAGAAATCTTAAGGTATTGTTATGCTGTTAGATTGATTACTTGGCCCAAGACCGTTTGGGAGAGCATAGAGAGCTAGAGCCAAATCTTTTGGGGATGAGAATGCTTGGTTTCATGGAGATGCATGTCAACACTAAGGATTGGTTGTAAACTTATTCATATTTATATATTAATGCAAGTTGATTTCTCTCCCACATATATTATTGTTGTTTGATTTCACATGTGTGTTGTTAGATTCCTTAGTCACTAACATAGATTAGTAGATTATATTCTGGTAGTTTCAATATGTTTGCTTGTTGAAGCTTATTGCAGGTACACAGGGTAATGATCAAAGCATTACATTCAAGGTATCTAAGGTGTCTAGGGAGAGTCTTCAACCTCTGTCCTCTATTTGTTCTGGATCTGAACCATTCAGACCAGTGGAACACCTTGCTTTCTGCAGGAGGTGAAATATTCCAGCTAACAAATCTGGAGACTCCGTTGAGGATTAGATGTATCAATTGTTCTGATCTTCCTCAGTCTGCAACTCTTGTCTGAATCCAGGCTCCTTATTCAACTCTCTTCAGTCAGATCTACTTTCTGACTTAGTCTATTTGGGTTTGAAACTTCCAGATCTGTTCAGATCTGAGTCATTTTGATATTTTATGCTCTATTTTCATACTCAATCTAGCAGTATTCACCTTGATCTAGTATTTTTCTGACTTGATCCATCATTCTCTTTGTGTTTTGGTCATCTACAGGGAACCACACCTATGCTGTGTAGGAGGAACGGTGCCACTGCCTGAACAAAGTGAGTAGTACATGGTGCCACCTCATGTAGCCCATTGTTGAGAAGCGGCACTGTGTTAGAAACACTCTGTTAACACCTAAGAAGCGCGATGCTAGGTAGGAATCATTCCAAAGCCCTTTTTCTTCATTTTTTTTGTAAAAATTTGAGTTTTGTTGCTTTCAGTTCTGCTTATCAGACTTTTGTTATATATTTTGATGTTTGTGGATTGATAATTTCATGGTTTAAGATTGATTTGAGTGGAAATTCAAAAGCTTGATTAGGTCTTTTGATTTTTCATCCACTTCTATGCTTGTTGGTTGTGTTTGCGAAAGGATTTCTTGTTTTCTGAAAGCTTAGGGTATTAGTAAGATCTACTTTGTTTCGGTTATATAGACTAAAGTAATAACACTAGATTAACTTCTAGGTTTCATATTTGATTTTCATAGTAAAATTCTTTTTCCTTCCTTTAAAAAATATTATTTTTTACTAAGACTAGGGTATCATCATTGAGCGTTGAACATTGGTTTTCTGATTGGATTTACAAGCTTTCAGGATCTTCATGTTCTTTCATCTCTTGTGCATTTAGAACTATCTCAATCAAAAATAAAAATAAAAAATGGTAGTTTTAAGTTAGATTTGCTTATGTTTTGAGAAAATTGAAAAAATAGAGTGGATTTGCATATAGGTGTGCTTCTTGTTTTTCTTTTAGGAAAAGAGATTCTTCCCCTTCTCATTGCTTTCGAAAAAGAGAAATCGATTTGGAAAAGTTATTGCTTGTCTTTGATTTGGTGTTCATGAATATTGTTTGAAAATATTTTTGGTTTTGAAACAAAAAGAAAATACTCTCTTCCCTCCCATAAGTAGGTATACTGAACGGTAAAGTGAATGTTTTGCATTAGCATACTGCATGGTATTACTTTTCTATCAAAACATCATGCATTCACCTAACCGTCTACTTTAAAATTAACGATAGTTATAGTTTAAAATTTACGTAGCAATTGAGTGATAGGTTAGAGACGTGTTCGAGTGTCGTTAAGCGTAGGAGCTATCATTATTTGTCAGCATTACATCCTGGGATGCGTGCGGTTCTTCCATGTACCGTTGGTATATCGAACGGCCTTTCACGTACCCTTGAGGTATATAGAAAGGTACTTCATGTACTTGATTGTATATTGAAAGGTCCCTTGTGTACGGTTATGCATTAGACAACACTACTATCTATTTGATCTCCCACATACCTTGAGTATATCAGGAGACCCCACTAGGATACCTTATCTATCTGAGAAAAGCCCTTTGGCTATCTTGTTTGGAGCCATACACTGAAAACAACATTCAAGGAGATTACTATGCATGTACCCTCAAGGTATATCATGAGTGGCACCTTCTTGACAAGCTTGGTGAGAGACCTAACTTTTTGAACTCCTCCTATCATTTTAAGTGTGCTTGTTTTGACCTATAGCTTGTGTAGGGAAGTTTTTTGGTGTGTTTTCTTGATTTTTAGAACCTAGGTTATATAGGAACTGTACAAACTGGTTGAGTTAAGATAGTCCAGAAGAGTACGAGGCTCACCACCTGATTTTACTCTTGGTTTAGGAGAAAATCCAATGGAAGCTATCGACCAAGGAGATGCTACCACATCCCATGTGGGAGATTATGTGGTTACGGAAAGTGGAGTACCATATTCTTCACACTTTCCTCCCTTGGTGCAACAACCTTCTCGGGGAAATCCCTCATTCCATTCTCCCATGAAAGGTCATGTTTACAATACAACCTGTCTGGATTATGGTCACAATGCTCCATTTTGGGATACCTCTATAAGAAAGGCCATTGTCTCATTTGGCACCCGTTTAAACTCTTCTGAAGATGAAGAAGAATGTAGGTAATATTGTGCTACCATTATTCATGCACAGGAGATTGATAAGAAAATAGATGAACTATTAGGACCAACACCATCATGTTCCACATCTGTTCCTGTGGGATATCGTTCACTTGCCAATTCTATGAGACCCGTTGAACCAATTATAGATCGTGTAGTAACACCACACAACCTAGGTCAAATTACCACCCTGATCACCTCTCATGTTATGTCTATTCCTAATCCTCCCAGGTCTTCTGCACCTGGGGCTCAACCTTCAATTCTCATTTCTTCAGTACCTTCTAGTGCCGGGGGGCAACCCCTGGCACGACCTACGTTATCTAATCCCAAAATTGTACCTAGTAAAGGGCAGACCCCTAAAATAGAACCATCTACAATTTATGTCCCTCCCACCCATACTAATGTGTTGAATCCCCCATATAGTTCAGGTCAGCCCTTGGGGACCCAACCTGTAACCGTTCAATCTTTTAGAGGTTATGGTTATCAAATACCTGTAGCTAATCATCCACCCAATCCTACAAGAATGCGTTATGCTGGAATTCAATACCCTAGTAACACTTTTACATCATGGAGGAAACCCAACTGGTCTTACATGCCAGCTATGGGAGGGATACCTATACATACTGTGGGAGGTACTGGAGGACCTCCTTACGAAGGTCCTCCCCTTGGGGGACCTAATGGTCTCAGAGGGTCTGGCAACTTTCCTCCTTATGCTCCTAGTGATCCTACTAGTCCTGGGGGGGCCTGGTGGCTTTCCTCCTTATGGCTCTAGAGGGTCTAGTGGCCCTCCACCTAGTGGTCTTAGAGGCTCTAGAGGTTTACCTCCTGGTGGCTCTCGAGGGTCTAGTGGTCCACCTCCTGGTGGTCCTAGTATTCTCGATGGTCCTGGTGGTCCCGGTGGCCTTGGTGGTCCCTCTCCTAGAGTTCCTAGTGGTCCTAGCGGTCTTGATCCCATAAAGCAACCCCCTACTGGCAGATTTTCCGGTAGTTCTTCCTCATAACAACTTGTTTTTTAGTCAACTTATGGTCCTGCTAGTAATTATATGCCATATCAATATTAAAAATATGTGCAACCCAACCAACAATTATCTTTCCTAGCAACTTTGGACTTTCTCGATTTGTCCAAGTTGATTAATGACCCCATTCAACACAATCCCTTGTGGCCTCCTATTCTAGTAAAGTTACCATCAGATATCCCAAAATTCGATGGGAAGTAGGGAGATGATCTGAAGAACCATGTTATGACATTCCATTTATGGTGTTCTTCCAACTCCCTCATGGATGAATCTGTTTGATTATGACTCTTTCAACGAACTTTGACCCCTGTATGGCTGCGAAGTGGTACATTGAACTCCCAAAATATTCGTTTGTGGATTTTGGCTTGTTGGCAACCATGTTTCTTACACACTTTCAGCTCCCTATTCGTTATAAAATGGGCACTGATATTTTAACCTCTATATGACAGAACACCTCCACTCACATTTTTGATCATATTCATGAGTGGAGAAGGTGGAGAAGGATTATTAAGGCCCCCATTATGGATCAGTTACTAGCTGATTGGTTCACTAAATCCTTGTTGCCTCCTATCGCCCGAGATGTGGCTATGGGCGGTGCCGTTACTAAAGAGCAGGATATTAGTCCTACTCAGTACATAGACTTGGTCTATTCCCAGTTTGGAACTCTTTATGACCTAATTCCTCAAGCTCCTCACCCTAGCACTGATCCTTCCAAGCCACCAGCAGAAGTACCTGTTGATGGGATTGCTGGTTCAATCCAGTCCCCATCCGCAATGAAACCTGCCAAGCAAACCCAAACTTCCACCCCTACTCCTTCGACTCCTAAGGTTTCCATCGAGGTCAATTCTATTCAAAGTACTCAAACCTAAAGTAATAACAAGAAGAAAGGTAAAAATAGAAATAAAAATCTTGGAAACCAACAGGAGACTCCACGACCAATCAAAAGTGATATCGACAAAGGGAAAAGGAAGGCAAAATATCCCTGTCTGCTATGTGATGGGGACCATTTTTCAAATGAGTGTCCTTGTTGAGACGAAATCTCCTAGTTTCTGAAGTCCAATCCTGCACCTACAATAATTATGGATCCTTTTCCCTCTCAATAACAACTGATAGACCACATGTCTAATCACAATAACTCTAGTTCATCAGAGGAAATTCATATGATGTCCTCAAATACCATCAATCTGCAAACTCAAAGTCAGAATTATGACAAACCCATAGATAAGAAATAATATCAATCTTCTTCAGGGAGAGTTCCCTCTACTAGTACTCCTGAATCCTCCTCTACTATCCCCTTATCTATCGAGAAGCCTACTCTTGACATGATTTTGCACCCACCTAAGAGTACTCTTTGGAAGGCTGTCTTTAATCCAAGTGCCCGAGCTGCTCAATTTTATAATGTAGTTGAATATCTTACTCAGGAAACTTATGCGATGTCTACCTTAGAGGTACTCCAAAGTTTCCCTATAAAACATAAGAACTTGTTGATAGCATTAGGAGCTTTAGGCTCGGACAACACTAACTTGATTCATTTCAATGTTGAGAACTACAAGCCTAGATTATCTCATAAACTTGCTTTTCATATCATTATGAAAGTAGTGGGAAAGAAAGTCTTTCGAATGGTACTAAATGAAGGAGCTTCGACCTTGGTGTTGTCTCTGGGTTGTTGGAAGGCTCTCGGCTCTCCCGAGCTTGTCAAATCACCTACAACCCTTAAATCCTTTGACAAACTGGGTTTCCAACCCCATGGTCTCATGTCAGCCCTAGCGGTTGAGCTAGGGGGTAAAACCGTTTCCATCCAAGTAGAAGTGGTAGATTCCCCTTTAGATTACAACCTCCTTTTAGGAAGGAATTGGTTCTATCCCATGACTGTTGTTGCCTCAACAGTATTTCGAACAGCCCAATTCCTGCATCTAGGGAGAATTGTTACTATTGGTCAGCTTGATTTTTGTACGCCAGATGTTACTATTTCCACGGTTAATAACATCCCCATGTTAGGCCAGTCCCCTCCTCCTTACTAGTCGATTGGGGTAGGCATGTTGAAGGATTCATTTATTATGGGGATTTTTCCATCTACTCCTCCTAGCACGGATACCACAACAGTCCATATGATCCCCTCATTTGATTATGAGCCTAAGGACAAAAATGTTGTTGATTCCACCTTGTTGAATCCACACGAAGCTATGTATGACACTATTCAAACCTTTTTCGATGATCACACTGATGACCTTCATCTAGTGGCTTTCGATCCTTACCAGTTACTGTACTGGTTAGAACCTTCTCTTCCTGTTCTAGATTATCTCTCTGAGACTTTTCCANCCATTTGGGAGGATCACCATCATAGATCCATGTTCCTCCCCAACACTAGTTCGGTTAGCCATGATTTTGCATCCTTGTTTCCTACTGATATTGTCAACATTCCCTAAAGTCCTATATTGTTGCAAGATACAGATTCTAAAGGAAACCTTTGCAACATTACTCAGACGAACCCGATTGACATATCAGCCAAGCCTGATGTTATCGAGCATGTTCATGTTGGGTAGAAATTCTCGTCAGATGAATCTGAAGCATATAAGGCACTTTTTAAGGAATTCTATGATATTTTTGCTTGGTCCTATGAAGAGATGCCAAGGATTGACCCATCCATTATGGTCCATGAGATTAAAACCTATCCCATGGATAAACCTGTCAGGTAGAAACTTAGGCATGTCCATCCTCAGAAGGCCGCAGCTATTAAAGCTAAAATTGAGAAACTTATCAAAGCTAGGTTTATTTATCTTGTAGCCCTGACGAAATGGGTATCAAACATTGTCCCTGTCAATAAAAAGTAGGGCACCATTAGAGTTTTCATCGACTTTAGGGATTTAAATAAAGATTGTCCCAAGGACAACTTTCCTACCCCGCACATTGATCAGATTATCGACAACTGTGTGGAAGTGTCATCTTTTCATTCATGGATGGCTTCTTTGGCTATAATCACATTGAGATATTACCCTCTGATCAGCATAAGATGACATTCATTTTACCATGGGGAACCTTTGCATATAATAAGTTACCTTTTGGCTTGAAAAAATGCTGGAGCCACGTTCCAGTGTGCGATGTCTTATGCGTTTCATGATATTAAACATTTTGTTGAACCATACCTTGATAACCTCCCTGCTCATTCACAGCGACAGGAGGACCACCCTGGTCATCTTAGAGACATATTCTTGAGATGTCGTCATTATAATATATGGCTTAATCCATATAAATGTGTTTTTTGTGTTGAGATGGGACATCTGCTAGGATTTGTGGTATCCAAAGATGGCATCCAGATCGATCATTTGAAGATTACCGCTATTTTAGATCTACCAGCCCCAACTAATCTCCTTGAACTCCAAAGTTTGCAGGGGAGGGAAAACTTTCTCCATCATTTCATGTGCAATTTCACAGAGAAAATGCACGGTTATATGCGTCTCCTTAAGAATAACACTCCATTCTTCTGGGATGACCAAGCCCAATGCCCCTTTGATAATATTAAGCATGATCTGACTCATTCACCCATGATACACCCCCTGGATTATTCAAAGGACTTTCTCTTGTATATTGTTGACTCCGCTACTACCATCGCTATGGTTTTAGTGCAAGACAATCTCCACAGTCAAGAGCACGTGATTTATTACACTAGTAAGAATCTTATGGATTCTAAAACCTATTATTCATGTGTGGAGAAGTTAGCATTGGATACGATCATTGCTGTACAAAATTTTCATCACTACATTCTGCTCTGCACTACCATCGTATTGGCAGACCAGAACTCGATGTATTAGATCCTGACTTGTCAAGTGCTCAGGGGAAAGTAATCCTGCTGGATCGTTATCCTTCAGGAGTTTGATCTGGAGTTTTCCAAGGCCACATTAAAGAAATCCTTGGTCTTTGCAGAGCTTATGTGTGATCTTCCATGTGCTACAATGGAATCTGAGCCCAGTGATTCATTTTCAGATGAATTCCTCTTCCTGATTAGAACTATTGATCCTTGGTATGGATATTTGTTGATTTATCTCCCAACACAATGATTTCAACTGCATTTATCTCATGATGATCGCTGACATATCCATCACCACACAAAATACTATATTATCATGAATGATACCTTGTATAGACATGGGATTGACTCTATTCTCCAGCGATGCCTCACCCGTGAGGAGGATGAACATGTGTTGAATGATTTCCACTCTAGAGCATGCGATGGTCATTTATCTAGGATGGCTACAGCCCATAAAATCCTTCATGTTGGCTATTTCTGGCCTTCTGTCTTCAAAGACTATCATGAGGCTATTAAGAAATGCCCACCTTGTCAACATTTTTATCCTAAAAGGTGCACCCATTTTTCTCTGCTACACCCCATCACTGCCATTGGCCCATTCACCAAATGGGGGATTGACTTCATGCATTGTAAGCCTACCTCAGCTAGGGGGCATGGTTACATCATCATAGCTGTTGATTATTTCACAAAATGGGGTGAGGCCATGCCTACATATGCAGAAGATGGTAATACTGCCGCTCTCTTCTTGTCTAATCATATCATAGCTAGATTTGGAGTTCTGGAGTCCATCATCACTAATCACCGATCTCATTTTCATAATCAAATGATCAAGGAACTGAGTGCCAAGCTAGGTTTACGCCATGAAAACTCTATGCCGTATTATACACAAGCTAATGGTCAGGTAGAGGCCATTAATAAAGTTTTTTAAAACTATGTTTCGTTGGATGGTTGGAGATCATAAATCCAACTGGCACCACATACTTTTCTCCACCCTTTGGGCTTATTGGACTTTTGTGAAAACAACTACTGGTTTCACACCATTCCATCTTGTCTATGGACTCGAAGCTGTCTTATCGATCCAATGTCAGATTCCATCTTTACAACTTGCCGTCGAACTTCTCCCAGACACTTCCACAAAGGAAGAAATATTTTTGTACTTGAGTAACCTTGATGAGACTCGAAGAGATGCTGCCTTGGCTAATGAGGCACATAAGAAATGCATCAAGGCGCAGTATGATAAATCTATCCAGCCTCATGTCTTTAATGAGGGTGACCTAGTATTGACTTATGACCAGAGATATGACAAACTAGGGAAGGGTAAGTTTGAGTCCATGTGGTATGAACCTTTTGTTATTTCTAAGATGTTAGAGAAAGGAGCTTACAAGCTCGCTGATTATGATGGAATCCCTTTGGGGCAACCTCGTAATGGGTTGTACCTAAAAAGGTACTATGCCTAGTTTTTCTTGGATAATATCTTGTATATATGTATAGTGATTGACTTTTAGTGTGCTTTTAGTATTTTCAATATGGTTTTGAGTTTAGTGTCTGCATCCGTTTATACCATGTTTTGGTCATGCAGATGGATTCTATGGCTTTGCTGTTGGTGCTTGCCACCACACCTTGAATCTCACCTCAGCTTCTTGGGTCCTCTATTCCCCAGCTGAAGATTTGGTTAGTTCAGGAGTGGTTTGTATAGGTCCCACTACTAATAAAATCACCGAGTATGAAGCATTCATCGATCTTTTGACTGAAGCTACCTCCTAGGATGTTCATGATCTAGTAGTCTTGATGGAATCACAGCTCATGGTTTTCCATTTAAACCATGTCTACACCATTAGGAACCCAGTGCTCCTCCACCTCTTCCAGAGAATACATTTGCTAGAAATATCATTTGAAACCATCACCTATAGGCATATCCCTAAGGGACATAAGGTAGTGGCTAACTCATTAGCTAATTACATCCTAGATTGGCATATTTCCCATTCATGAAATCAAATCAAACATGGTATATTGTAAATAAACATTCAAAGACACATAAAACTCATAGAAAATGTATCTTCCATTTGAAACATATAAGCACCGTGTAAAAGTCTGTATATATATATACAAAAAAGTTTACAAAAATAGGTCCTAAGACCTCATCTGAAGCACATAGGATTTTAGGCAAAATCATCATACAAAAACCTGAAGCTATCAACTTTCAGTACATATCTCATACACTAGTGGTGCTCGTGATAGCACATCACTGCTCGAGCTACTCTACATAGTAGCCTATTGACTCAACTTGGTACTCCCGTTGTGGATCTCTGATATCTCATTGGGAGGTCATCTATGTCAGCATCTGGGATATCCAAGGTCAACCTCTCCAGGTTTTCCTCTAGCTCCTTGATGATGTCATCACCCCATGGTACAAAGCGGGCTCCAGCTCACCTATCCAATGGAGATGCTCCTCCAGGTCATGCCGCTCCCACATCTGCATGAGAATATGCAGGTCTCGTCACTTAACATAAAAAATATAAAACATTAAAAAACATAAAAACATTTTCATCCATTTCAGGGTTTCTTGCTTCTCACCGATGTCACCCCATTGTTTTCCAGGTGGGAGTGGTAGGTCAGGATCTCTAGTGAAGTCTATGCCTACATAAGCATAATCCTCAACCATGAGGATCTGATCTCATAGCCATCTGAAGAACGAATCACCGAAATTCACCCTTCCCCTACCCACTCTTGTGCAAGCCATGAGCTTGACCCACCTTAAAATATAGAGGTCCCGTGCTCTCAAAATCTGGAAGACCACTTGAGGTCTCATCTATGGAACCTGCTTGAAGAAGAAATAAGCTAAAATGGAACCAAAGCCAAACTGCTTTAGCTCTCCCTGCCGACACTTAGTTAGCTGATCCTTGAAGATTAGAAGCATGGCTTCCATCCAGTTGAACACCATGGGTGCCATGGCCTCTATGGCATACAACATGTGTGCCCTAGAAGCCTGGTGCACACCCTGACTCTCGACCATCCTCTGCATGGTAAATAGGACGGTCCATAGGGCCCTATCCATCACTGCTTTTATAGGGATATTCTTCCTCGATGTACCTGTCCCTTGTGCATAGTGACGATCTATAAGCTATCGAGTGGTAATATCCCCTCCATGGGATCCTATCAGTGAGATGGGGGCACCCCATCTTAAGAGACCTGTCAAGAAGTAGATGTCCTCTACTTCCATGGTAAGGATATGGGCCCCCACCTCAAAATACTACTGCTCTGGATTCCACATCTGCAGTATGAGTTCCAGTAACCACTCATGTGACACCATGCTTGGGGTCTGGAAGAACTTCAGGAGCCCACAGTCCAGTAATGTGGCAATACAACCCACATTTCTTTCAGCAGCAGCATCGTCATTGTCATGGATTATTTCTTTCCATATCACCTTGTTTGAGCAACCTAGACCTACCCAAAACAATAATGATAGGCATTAGAATCATCCTTAAATCATTAAAAATCAAAGGAATGAATTTATTTTTCTTATACTATCAGTTTAAGTTCTCCACAGCCGGCACTGCATATGCGCCATTGGAGGTAGGCAGTGGCACCGCCTGTCCACTGTGTTATTTGCGTGATTCTTAGGTGGTACCACGTATCTCGCAAGGGGTAGATGCAGTGTCTGCTTTTAAGGTTTTAGGGCTTTCCATATAAGCCCAAAACCCCACCAAATCTCAAAATAAATATTATGAAATGAAAGAGAGGGGTCTTAGCTGTCACCTGCAACTGACGATGCTGAAAAATGGACGATGGAAACTCCTGGTATTAGCTGCGGAAGATCTGGCTAAGAAAATGATCCAAGTGCTCTCTGCTATAGGTAAATAGTGAAATGATTTGATTTTTTACTATTTACATGACTTATATAGGCATTTTTGGGTCTGATATACTATAGTTTTGATATAAAATCATATTTTAGTCAAATTTTATCTGTCATAATCCCTTAGTGCGCTATAACACTTATTTCTGAGTCAATTGCAGGATTAAAGAGCTATAGTAAGAATCTTTGGAAAGTTTGTTTATGGCCTTTTCACACTTTGATAAAACAAAAAAGGTCGATGAGTGTCTATTACAACACTTTGTCACGCTTGTTAAAATCTAGAATCAAAGGTCCGAGTCCATTTCAAGTTTCTTTCCAGACTCGTAAAAATCAACATTGTGTAAAGAAGTGTCATGGAGTCCTCTTTCGATTCTTTCCAGGCTCGTAAAAAATGACATTGTATAAAGAAACCTCATGGAGTTCTCTTTAAAATCTTTTCAGGATCCCTAAATACGAAAAAGATTGTCAAGTGATCTTGTCTTCTCCATGCTCGTTAATGTATTTGAAAAGTTATCCATTTGACGGTAGGTTATCTCTTTTTCGGTTTGGATAGGACTATTTATGAAAAATGAACACTCCAGCCAATCATGACTGGAAGAGTTCTATAAGGTATGATTTTACACCTTTTCAGGCCTTAGAGACTAAATCATACTAAAAAGGACCCCTTTAGAGTCTTCTTCTGTATTCGTTCAAACTCTCTAAACATGAACGATACCAAGTTTTCTTTCAGTGGACTCATTAAATTAAACATTGAGAGACTTGTTTTGGGAACGGACCCTTCCTCTCTTAGGTTCGTAAAATATATGAGTCTGGACTTGTACTCCGATAAGCTATATCAAATGTTTGTTACCCTCTTTGAACTTGTAAAATCGAAAAGAGGTACTCATCAATCATGATGGGGGAAATGGGAAGGGAATCATCTTGTAAATAATGGTAGTTGTTTGTAGTTACCTTTGAACATTGCACTTATCTGCACATCATGTCAGTCAATTGGGTATTCAGCTGATCTCTGTGATGATTCACTTTCATGAGTCATGTCACTCATTTGTGTCTTTCAAAAGAATGCATTGTCCACTGTTGCATTGTGTGTCTGTCCCGTTTAGTCATGTTGCCAAGTGTTTTTGTCATGTTGCCCGATGTTCAAAGGGGATTTGAAGAAGTTTTACCTCTACAGTCTACATAATGTTTGTGTCAATATCTTTGAGTCAGTCATATGGTTACTACATTGACATCATTCCAGAACTATGTTCTGAGTTTCGTGTCGTCGATGTGGGACTCATCATGGCCCTCCTTTAACGAGACATTTTCCTATCGACATCAGCTCATCCGGGAAATAGTCTTAGAAACAATATTTAGTACCTTGAGATTTGTATGTCTTAATGACAGATTCTCTCACTCTTGACATAGGTTCACATCATTGACCTTTGATTGATAGAATCAACTAGGTGTTCGACGTCAGGACATCTATTCACACTCAATAGATTGTACTAGAGTACCGTAGGAATCATTGACATTAATGGTGATATCCCTTGCACTTGTTAACGGTTCAAATCATTGGCCGGTAATCAAGTGGTTTCTACCATGTTTGACTTCATATCATTGTAATCACATGGATAGAATCGTACTTTGTGTAAGACAAAAGGAAGACCCTGGGTATTTGTTTAAAGTGCTCATTGATTTTTTCCAGGTTGCGATGGAGTTTTGTATATCTAGCATGGATCCACATTTGTATGGTCTTGGCTATGCTCAAATTTGCATCTAGATCTACGATGTATTCTAGTAGCCATTCTTGTTTATTCCTCTCATGGATCTACCTTATATTAGTCTGCAGCCATGAGTTTGGTTACTTGTGTCTATGAGTCAACATACTGATGTACTACAGATGCCTACTTGACAACATACTTCGATCGAGAAAACATTTTCATCTCATGGTGATGACTTGTTCTCTCAAAGCTCTCGTTTATCATATCCCTCTAAGACTCATGCTTTTGGGGGCATCCTGTTATACCAAAATCATGTAACCATCATGTGATAAGAACTTTGACATGCCTACTTGCACTGAATCCCATCTCTTGGAGTGGAAACTCATGGTTATTATCAATATTTCATGGAAATTCCTAGCACCGTGCTTCCTCTATTGTCTAGGAGTGGTACCTTGTTCACACCGCCTATTCCCTATTTCCTACAAGGGGTGCCACCGCTTATGGCCCTTTGTCCATAAGTATTTCTTACCAGAACCGCTCTGTCATTGAATGAGAAATGTGGTACCCTGGGTAAAAAGGGAAAAAGAGAAGTTTCTCAAGGCTTCTAGATGATAAGCCTCGTGTCCTCCCTTATCCCTAATGTTGTGGGTCAGTTGAGCTCAAGATCCCTCATCCTAGGATCTTAGAGGCCACCTCACCCACTAATATCTCAACCTACCCTATCCATTAAGCCTTATAAATATGAGCTCATATTTCTGTGTGTGTATGTAATCCCTGGTGTTGACTACGTTCTAATAAATCCCAGAACTAAGATCACTATGTGTGTATCCACGTTTGGAATTTGTATTTATTAAAGGAATGGAAATAGAGTTTAGAATTGCTTGATAAACCTAGTGTGTGAAAGAACCTCATGGACCAACCTAGAAGGTTGGTTTTCTTATTTGCATTCCCTGAATAGCACTAGAGAGAAGGAATGGCTTGAGGGACTGTGTAGCAGAGAAGGGAATGATTCTTTGTGTTCGGTGTGTAATTGTTTAGAAATTAGGAGCCTAAAAAAAGTGTGGGTGTTCATAGCTCTGGGGTTGATCTCACTAGCTTATTAGTCAGTCTTTCCACCTCCTTAATAACCTGATAAACCCAACTGGAAGGATGGCTTGGCTGGTAGCCTGATAAACCCATCTGTTGGCTTGGATGTGTCTCATATGAATTTGGCTAAGTGTAAACCACTTCCTGAGTAAGTCTCATAAACCCAGTTGTGTTGGCTTGACTGAATTTTATTGTATCTTTGGCTATGGGGAAATTCTACTAGTGTTCCTTATTCCTTGGGAAAAATCATGCCAAGCTTTGGGGTGACAGTGTTGCTGAGATATTAAATAGCACACTAGTCTATGGTTGGGTGGGACGTTGCATGACATAGCTGGTTGCATGACAAGCTTCTCCAAAGATAAGTATTCTTGTTTATTTAAGTTCTGCAATTGTATTTGCTTATGTATTATTATGACATTATCATGAACATGTTGAATGCGT